>CM060870.1:29384915-29832708 GCA_030737845.1 Acorus calamus | reverse complement strand
TTTCACAGGACTTTTGAAAGCTGACGTGGAAAAAAGAAGAAGAAGAAGAAGAAATCTATATGGACTGACTGATGTGGGGTCTGATATTTAGACGGGACCGGATCCAGTCAGGATTGGATTCGGCCAGTTTGGTTAATACCGAACTGGACGACTATACCAGAAAACAAAATAGAAACGCAACATTCTCGACCTCTTTAATTTGTGACCGAACAAAACAACACAACAAACGCACAAATTAGGGTTATATATAGATCTCGGGTTCGAAAAAATTAGTTTCTTTTGCGCTTCGACTGATTTATATGGATTTTGGGTCTGAAGGTATTTGAAAATCGACAGTTTTCTTTGCCATTGATTTCTGCAAATTTGCTTTGGTCTGAGATGATATTCCAACAACTACGCACGGGAGAGGTGGTGGTGATGGAGGATGAAGATGAGGAAGGCCACAGGAGACTCCGGAGGACGTCCCATCCACAGTACCCCTGGACACCACCCGTTGACGCCCATGCTCATCATCCACTTTCCTCTCCTCCTCCGCCTGCCTTCAGGACTCCACCAAACCGCATTGAGGTCC
This sequence comes from Acorus calamus, assembly GCA_030737845.1. NCBI lineage: Eukaryota > Viridiplantae > Streptophyta > Magnoliopsida > Acorales > Acoraceae > Acorus > Acorus calamus. The sequence continues at coordinate 29,832,137 of CM060870.1, read as the reverse complement.
TCCGCCACCGTCTCCCTCCCTCCTCCTCCTCCTCCTCCTCCTCCTTACGCGGTTCCCCCCAATGAGGACATGGAGGATGCCTTCCACCATCGCCGAGATGTGTGGGATAGGGTCGCCTTCCTCGACGAAAGGACGACTCATGCTCCTCCTCCACCCTATCATAGGCGGGTCAATCCCTCCCCAGAGATCCTCAATGAGCGAGCACGGTTTAGAGAGCACCTCAGCAACATCAGTGAGGTGGAAGAAGAAGAAGAAAAGGGGCACCGTTCAATACTGCTGATGAGGGTACCTATGAGATGTGGAAGGCACAACAGAGGCAGAGGAGGCGCCATCAGCAACCACAACTCCTCCAGCAACAGCAGCTGCAAAGGTTGGATCAACCATGGGAAAGTAATACTGATTTTTTCCATCAAAACCAGCATAACCACCATCCGCGCCACCACCAAACTATGGATGCTGAGCATCAGCAGCAGCGACCATGGAGGCGGAGGGCGAGTGATGGGGTTGACAGTTCAAGGGCACGGATGGATAATGATTGGGGACAGAGAGCATCTAAGAAACGGCAACCGTCCACCGCCGCCTCGCCCTTCTCCAAGACCCCATTGGGACTGATGGGGAGAGGGATATCGAGGCTGCCAACAATGTCCACTATGAACGCTATGGTAGCGATGGTCACATGGAACACTCGGCCTCCCCATCATCATCGCACACGCCCATCAAGGTGGCGGGGCATGGGACATACCAGCAACTTCAAAGGAAGAGGATGAAGCCAAGCATCCTGAGCAGGATACAATATAATTCACTACCTCTCCCTTCCACCCCTCCCAACTCCCAATCCCCTTGCAAACCCATTGATGGTGACAGCTCCAATGCCTCACAGAAAGGTAAAGATTATTCCATGGTTCCTTCTTCTTCAGGTGGAGAGGATGGATTGGATGGGGCTGTACAGCTTGATGTTTCATTCAGGTCAGATTCATTGGTTGCCAAAGAGATCCTCGATTCCCCAGGCCCCAGCGACAAACAGGATTCCTTGTTCAATCGTGGCCTTGTAAGACCCAATAACACTCCTGCTCACACAGAAAACAGGTTGATGGGCAAGAAATCTCCAGGGGGTCCAAGCCAAGGACCCAATTTATCATCACCTAGTTCTGGGGGAAAGGCAAAGGTGCCAGTGAAGAAGGTGATAAAGAAACTGGTGAAGAGGAAAAGGATTGTCAAGAAGATGGTTCCCCGTTCCAAAGCCTGTGGGGGACCAGCCAACTCACAAGCCTCCAGCCATGGAACAGTCATCCACAATGATTCCACGAGCCCTCTTGTTCATGGGAGAGATTCATCTCTGCCAGAAGAACCGGTAGTTCCAGATTCTGCACTGCCTGTTGTAGCCACCAATCACACTAGTCCACCAGTACTGTCATGCCTGCAAGGTATCACAGCTGTGCAAACCCCTGGAGGACATGAACCAGAAGAATCTTTTGAAATTGCAGCAACACATGGAGCCCACAGCAGTGGTGATGACAATCTCAAGGATGAACCCACAGTGATGCCTGAGGAAATATTGCACTGCAAGTGCATCTAAATGTGGCCCTTGCCGAATCAAACAAGGAGCCAATCCTTTTGTCATCATATGGGAACTTGTCTCCTGCAAACCAATCGGGGATCAATGAGCAGGTTGGGTTACCGTCTACAACAACAACTTGCTGTGATGAAGCTTCTCTTACAAATGTTGATGTTGATAATGTTGATGATGTTGATGATCATGATGATGAGGGAAGAAGAGGGGGAGAAAAACCAGGAGCTGATTTAACAGAAGATCTTGTGAAGCCATATGCAGGAAGGCATGAAAGCACTGCTTTTTCACATACATATGGAAAGGAGGTAGAGGCACCACCCTTCTCCAATTTAGATGGTCGAGATACTGTGTCTAGTCAAGTGTCTCCTTTAAGAGCTACATATGTCAATGAGAACCTAGGTCTTCTAATGGACAAGGACTGGTCTATGCTCCATGTTGATTGTCCTCCACCAAATGTTGAGAGCGCCACAGTCCCTATGGACATTAAAGAAGTGATGGATCACTTGGCTAGTGATTCCTCTAAGGAAGACTCCCTGGAAATACTTTGTGCAGTTCCAGGAGCTGAAGTTGTAAATGCAGAATGGCCTAGTTTCCCCACATCAGATAAGGAGGCACAAAGAGACTATAGTGACCTCGATGAAAAGCACTTAGGAGATGTACTTCCTCTGGACGCCAGTGGTCCATCATTAGTGCAAAGTGAAATAGAAACAAAGTCATACAAAACAACAACCACTGATTGCACATTTCTTGACAAGACATCAGTGCTGTTGCCACCACAACGGGTATCATCAATAGAAAAATATAACATAGAGGTAAAATCATACGAAACAACAAGCAGTGATTGCATACTTCTTGATAAGGCATCAATGCCGTTGCCACCACAACAAATGGAACCTTCAACTATGGATTCAATGGCCAAAGGCATAGGGTTAACTAATTTCAGGGATCACAAGACTTCTGGAATTCCCAAGTTCTCTGCACATCAGGAAAGTTTAGGGTCAGGGCCCTCTAAAGTGCCTCTTTCCTCAAATCAGACTACCAGAAACCGGACTTGGCACCGTACAGGCAGCCCTCTGCCTTCTTCTCCTACACGTCAGGACAGCGGCTATCCCTTAGGAAGACAGGTACCAAAAAGGTCTGGGAGGGCTCAGAGTGCATATGTCCGGAAGGGAAACAGCCTTGTGAGGAAGCCTGTTGCCGCTGTCCCTTTGTCCCAAAGATCTTCTGTTCCAGTGGCAACAGCAGTTCATCAAATTAATATCACCAAAAGTGATGGTCTGAACAACAAAAGCTTCAAGGACAATGTCCATGGTGTTGTAAATCAGCTGCTCTGGGTAAAAGTGGACCAAATCCTCTTGGAAAAACCAAATATCCGATCCTTCCATTCAGCAGCAAGCCATTTACCAGTATAGAGGACCCTCAGCATTGTCATTTATATGGATCACAGAATACCCTCACTAAGACTAGTTCAGAAACTTTCATACAAGCCACTGAAAGACTGATAAAGCCTAAAATTCAAGAGGATATGCCCGTGCATGTTGGACCTTTAGAGAATCAGCCAGCTGATGTTCTTGCAGGCAGCACAGAGACACCAATCATTTCAGATGATGGAAATCCAAAATCCTCCAATGCAAATAAAGTAATATATGTAAAGCGCAAATCAAATCAGTTGGTTGCTACCCCTGGGCCTGAACTTCGTGATTCAACTGGCCACAACACGAAAAAATCTGGTTACAAACCTTCAACAGAATTATCAGATAAGTACTATAGAAGGAACAAGAATCAGCTCGTTCGCAATGCCAAGCCCTCAGAAGTTTTAATTGGACAACCAACTCCAATCCCCAGTAACGATCCATGTTTAGAAGGGCAAACAGCACCCAAACATTTCCCACCAGAATGTAGCCAAAGCAAGAGGAGAGACAAAGGTGTGGGATTTACATCAACACTTATTTTCTATTTATGTTTTGTTATTAGTTTCATTACATGATATGCTTTTCTTTCCTTCTTCCTAATCCAATTAGTTCTACAAAAAGTAGAAGATGTAGAGCTTGTTTCATCTTTCCAGTGACATTGGATTTTGGTTTGTTAGAGCACACGCCAATTATTTCTCATATTTTTCCATACTTAAAACTTCATACTGATAGAAACCATTATGTTGTTTGGAGTACTAAAACAATCTTGATTGCCCGTTGGTGAAAATGATGCCTGGATGTGTTGTATAATGATGCCCAGATATGTTCTAGTACTATACGATGTAAAGGGACCAATATACGGCATGTGCAATTCACGTAATCACAAAATAAACAAAAAACCATGTAAGGAAAAGATATAGGAAATAATCAAATATGACAAAAGAGATTGACCATCGAATAACTATCCCAGATTATATCCCCGTATTTGATTGAATTTGGTGCATTTTTCAATACTCTCAGAGCTGTTTTTTTCCCCCCCAACTGAAGGCACCACCTTTCTGGCTGTGTTGCTTCTTTTGATGAATTATATTAATTTGAATATTTCATCAAACACAGTTCACTTGATTTCTCTATAATTAAATGTTGACATTTGGTAAGCCTGTTTAACTTACAGCTATTGAGAAGATGCATAAACATTCAAAATCCTCCTTGGTATGGACACTAAGTGGGAAACAATCATACAACAGAGATCATTCGACACTGAAGTGTAGAAAGGTTATCCCATACCTTTTCCCTTGGAAGATAAATACAAATTGGAGGCGTTTTTTGAGTAATAGGGCTTCCTTTTCAAAAAAGAGTCCATTGTCATTCGTCAGGTATGCTATAGCTAGTGTTTTGTTATGTTTTAATGGTATTTTCTTTTATGTGCAATAGTTTGCTATACTAAAAGTTGTTGAGTAAATAATCATTTGTTGTTTCTTCTCGGCAGAAATATGCAGCTTGTGCAGAAGAGGGGTACAATTTACACAATATCAACTGGTGGGTTTTCTCTAAGAAAATCAGGAGTTCTAAGTATTGGTGGATCTAGTCTAAAATGGTCTAAATCCATTGAAAAACGCTCAAAGAAGACTAGTGAGGTCAGTTAATGTTTTATAAACTCATTTCTGTTGCAGATGTTACATTCTTTCTTTATCAAGGCAATGTTGTCCAACATGCAGCACCATGGTTCATTTATGGAAATTGGAACATGGTTGTTAATTATTCGTGAGCTTGTTGTCACATTTATAGAATGATATTTATACTTTGCCCTCAGTAGAACCTTTCTTTTAAGAAACTTATATAGTAAAACAATAGATACACGTGTAGCAACTCATTGGGAGACAAATAATTGCCACTGTCGTTGTAGAGAAAACTGGGGGATTAAAGCTTGAAGGTGCAATATTTTATGTGGTTAAGGGTATACAGTTGAAGTGGATGCAAGGAAAATCCACTACATGTCCATTATGTACCCAAGCATACGAAACAAGGGTAACACCTGCCTATGCCTTCTTTCAAGGGTGATGTGGGATAAATTAGGGATTCAGCTCTTTGGATTGTTCATTCAACGGTCTTGAATAATTATGGGAAGCAAGCAGAATTGCAGAAATTTAAGCAAAAAGGGGGACAAGCACGTGAAAGCCATGGTATATTAAATCTTATTACTGTAGGTTGTTGGGGGTATTTGGCTGACAATGAATGAGGTGATCTTCAAATTGGTTAGGCCCTACATTGAAAATATATGGAAGGTACTTCTAGGTCTATGAGCCCCTGTTTGGGTAGAAGAATAGTTGTGGAATAGGGTGGAATATAGATGAAGAAGCCCAAAACCTGTTTGTTTGCAAGATATAAGTGGATAGCTATTTTAGAATAGGTGGGAATAAGTTGATATTTATATTTCAGGTCCCCCCATAGAATTGTATTATTCTACACATACTCTAGCGTGTAAATGTTCACTGGATCTATATCCATTTTAGTAATTTTTTTTTGAAAGATGACTTCACTTTCCTAATCAATGGACAATACGCACCCCCCCAAAAAAAAATTAAAAAAAATTCACAGGTGCGTACGACAAATATAATTAATAGTAATAAGAAGCAATTTTGAGTCCAGATGTTAACTTATGCTAATTGGAAAAAGTGTTTTTAACAATTAGTCATGAAATGTTAACGATTATATTCAAGGGAAAAACCTTTGGGAACTTAATTATCTGTTATGACATGCTTAAAACATGTTAGTATTTCAAGGTGCTTATTTGAGCACATTTGTTGTTTAATATAAGAGTTTATAGAGTCCTGTGATTAGAGAAATTATGTGAAAATAAAGTCATGATGTTGAGCTGATTCAATTTTTGAACTATAGGAAGCTACGCTTGCTGTGGTTGAAGCAGAAAGGAAGAAAAAAGAGCAGAAGGGATCTGTTCATGTCAATCAAAAGAAAGTAAGTCGTATCTCTTGCAGATCAGCTTGTGGCATCAAGCTAAACCAAGGTAGATACTCCATCTATTCATGCTATGAAGCATGCTTTTGTTTTAATTGACAAGCTACCCTCTTATTGTTGAATTTATAATGAAATGCTATATTTCATTTACAATTTTGACAAAAGGTCTACTTCTGCTAGCCCCAACGGCCTCAGATATTTTAAAACGGGGTTGATTGTTCAATACTGATGTTTTTGGCACTTAACTTTTGTAGGAGAACGCATTTTTCGGGTTGGTTCAATTCGATATAAGATGGATTCATCGAAGCACACATTAATAAGAATTCCAGGTAATTTGTTATTGCATTGACATTTATATGGTGGATGCCATGCATTGTTTTTATGTTCCCAAAACTGTTTTGTTATTGTCTACCTTGAGGCTCACTAACCTGATGCGTGAAATTAGTTTGATTTTGTTTCATTCTGTTTTTGTGATCCAACTATTATTGGTGGACCAAAATCCTATATGATATCTGAAATTCCTTTTCTAGTGCCATACAGGGCGTAGATGAAAGGCAAATAGTTTTTAGAACTTTTTATTGATTATTAGTTTTGTTCACGGATCTGAATTTGCGTTATGAAATTAAAAACATTCAGATCTTACATGCAATAACTATTCAGGATTTTCAATTTGAATCAGTATATATAAACATGCAATCAGGTAGATAAAATATATTTGCATGAGAGAGTATTTTACGTTAAAAACATTTATGGGAAAACCATGTGACCTTGTCTAGAACAAAATAAATACCAAGAAGAATGAATTTGTAGATTTAAAAACGGACATAATATGATATCAATACTGACTCGAATGAGTCAACATGGCTGCCATGACTCGATCGTGTGCTCGGTGAGCTCACTTCTAATTCATGAAATGCTGTCCAGCGAGCTGCCTGTCTTCCAATTCTCCGTCTGAATTGCGCGCCACCTTTTGCACTCAAATCCTTGATGATGTTAGATTTATATCTTGATTGATATTCATATGAGAAAATCTAGATTTAGATCTAAGAACCCAAGGGTTTTAAGATAAAATAAACTTTACTTAGATCTGGGGCTTGATGGGATTCTGATAACTCTCAGGTTTTACTCGCAAATTTCTCACTGTTTATCTCAAATCCTATAATAAATTCAGCATATACAGGTAACTTTTTCACTGACCATTCATAGAAGACTAAAATATAAAAACATGATAAGATAAAATAAACTCTACTTAGAGCTGGGGCTTGATGGGATAACTCTCAGGTTTTACCTTGCAAATTTCTCACTTTTTATCTCAAATTCTATAATAAATTCAGCATATACAAGTAACTTTTTCACTGACCATTCATAGAAGACTAAAATATAAAAAATGATGAGATAAAATTCAGCAAATTTTATTTTGGATAAAATAAACTCTACTTTTAGATCTGGGGCTTGATGGGATTCTGATAACTCTCAGGTTTTACCTCGCAAATTTCTCAATTTTTATCTCAAATCCTATAATAAATTCAGCATACAAGTAACTTTTTCACTGACCATTCATAGATGACTAAATATAAAAAAAATGATAAGATTTGAGTGTATCCTGAAGCCGTTCAAATGGGGATTAAAATTGTAAAAGTTTTAATTGTGCATGATTACCCTTTTGAAGGGTATTCCTGCAAAAAATTATGAATATTTATATTGTACGTAAATACCCCTCAGAAAGGCATTCATTCGAAATTTACTCATTTTTTAGGGGTATTGTTAGTGATAGAGTTTCAAGGGTGCTTTAGGTAAAAATACATGTTTTTTTTTTTTATGGAACGGTAAAAATACATGTTTTAGATACTAACGAACTTGTGTGAGATATCTGGAGGGTCTTCATTTCTTCAATTGAATTTCATATGATCAATATTCAACCAGGCAACACAACACTTATGGATATTTAAGATCTCAATGACTTACATTTTTTCCCACAATGGAATCAGCCAACTGTTATAACTGACTAACAATATCAAATCAATAGCTGTAGAGAAAGTATGGTCATGGAAAAAGCTTCTAGCGTCACATTTGACAGGATGTGGGCTTTTGGTGAATTCACTGCTGTTATTTTAGATTTAAATGTCGTAAGGCTCTGAATGCCTGAACCTATTAGGGCCCATGTAATATATGTGCTAGAAATGGGGATGTTAATGTGCAAAAATTAGTAGGATAAGAATGGAAATAGGTAGAGGAAATATAGTAGTAGTTGTGAGAGATGTAAAAGCCTTTCCTACGTACATGTGGTTAGTTTTAACGAAGTTACTCCAAATTCCTGGGAAGTGATAAAAAAAAAGGTGAGTTAGCGGATGGTTGTAGATTTAATGTCATCCCTCTTCAGAATTGTGTCAATAAAATATAGTTTAATCTTGTTGACAGATGAAAGTGGGAGTGTGATATTGTAAGGCACCAACTTTATTCTTATATATTGGAATCTATTAGAGCTCATAATTATTTAGTTTTCCGTTGTTACACATGTTATCAAACTCATTGAGTACCATTCTTTTTCTTCTTCTTTTTTTTTAAATTTTTTTTATGGGTGAGTGCCTTTCTGTATGGTAATTACTTGTTATACCACTTATCACCTCATAAGGTGATTGGTGATCTTTTAAATACCACCTGAAAAGGTGATATTCCAATAGTACCACTTGTCTTGCACTTTCTTGTATGGATGTGTTTAAAATAGTGAAATCAATGGATTTCAGAATCTGTATTGCGTGATTTTAACTATTCCAGAAATTATATATCATGCCTACAAACCTTGCGGAACTAATATCAGATAAATCATACCTACAAATCCGATGTGAGTAGAGCTTGATTTCAAAATAGACCAATTGGGGAACATTCATTGAGTCCCCATGAAAATTTTAAAATAACAATATTACCCATGGTTTCCCTTTCTTCTTTTTTTTTGAAACAATGATGAGTTCTCATTATTCTTCAAGTGAAGGCCCTCCTCCCTCCCCAGTGAAAAACTCAAATGACAAAATTACCACTGTGATTTGACCTTATTAAGGGATGAATTTGACTTTATTGTGAGATGAACCATGGATATATAAATTCCTTCTTTATGTATATGTGAATGCACCCATGATATGTATGAATGTCGAGGTTTAAAATATATATTAACACATTGTCTGTGAATGTATGAGTTAGTCTACAAATGAGTCATGTCCATGTGAGCCCACAATTGTTGCAGTATGATAGCATTTGATTTATAACATGTATGTGATGGTAGATGATAAAATTACATAAATGAGATGCAGGTTTTGATGCGTGTCGGTTATTTATTTAACACGTTACCAAATATTTTCTAGTCACTTATCACTTGTTTTTTCATACATGAGCACGAGAAATTAACCCGAACAATTTTCTGTACAAATTTTAACACTGAATGTTTGAAATTTTTTGACTTTTGTAACATCGAATCTTTCAAGTTATTTTTCCAGTTTATTAAACACATTTTTAATTTTTTTAGTCTAAAAAATAAAAAACTTGACGTGTTTATATATTTATGGAACTTGCTATTATATTGACTTTGAGTATCAATGGTTCCCAATAGGATAACATAGATTTTTTTTTTGAATGTATGGATAACATAGATTTCATTGCTATCTTAGTACAAAATTGGGGATTATAGGTATTTTAATGGTTTAACAATTGATTTCGGAACAGATGATCAAATAACAAGGTCTGATCACCAACAAGGTAGCAGTGGTCAACCATCTTTTGTTCCTAGAAGATTGTTGATTGGCAATGATGAGTATGACACTTCTTACATCACATCAATCAATTTTCATTCATCCTCTGTGACTTGTGAAATTTTAAAAAATGTTATCACTTCTATTTCTGTTTTAGATCAGTTTGAGATCATAAATTTCGATATTGAACAGATATGTTCGGATAGGCAATGGTAACCAACTTGTCAGAGATCCAAAAAAATTGGTCCGTATACTGGCAAGTGAGAAAGTTCGATGGAGTCTGCATACTGCTCGACAGCGTCTGGCTAAAAAACAACAATATTGCCAATTCTTTATAAGATTTGGAAAATGTAAGAAGGATAAGAAGTGTCCATATATTCATGATCCTACAAAGGTTGCCATATGTATTAAGTTTTTAAAAGGTCTATGTTCTAATGCAAATTGCCGGTTGACACATGAGGTAAACAGTGTTTCCTGACATTTATACAATCTATTTTGGTCCACAATGAGTGACTTGTTTCTTTTTATATTTATCTGATATTTCATGCATTTGCCTGTTTTAAACAGGTCATTCCAGAAAGAATGCCTGATTGCTCCTTTTTCCTCCAAGGTACCTGCTATTTAGTATGAGTGCACTTTTTAAAGTGCCTGTAATATGAATATTAGTCTGACGTCTATGTTTGCAGGATTGTGTGCCAATTCAGATTGTCCTTACCGGCATGTAAATGTAAACCCAGAGGCTTCTGTTTGTAAAGGTTTTCTAAAAGGATATTGTGCTGATGGCGATGAGGTACATGCAGTTAAATACATAGCATTGATATTGAGTGCATTAAAATTTCTCATCTTTTCTGTGCGTCTAACTTATTTACACTCTAGAAATTGAACTAATGTGTTTGAATCTATTGAATGCCTCTGTGCCTTGCCTTCAAGACATTTCCACTATACTGGACCTTTTGAGGATAATAACTGATAATTAATATGAAACTAATAATCTGAACTATTGAGTACTATTTTGTCGTTTAAATGTGCTTTGTAGTTTGTATAGATAATTAGATATTGATAAACTTGATGCTTAGATATGATGCAATACATCCAACAAGGATTTTTTAAAAAGAAAATGTAGGTGCAATTTTATTTATAGATAGCCCCAGAACAAAAGGAGACGAAAGATCTCCAAACAAAGATTAATATAAAAAAAATCAAAATAGTTAATTGAGAAAAACTTCTCCAAAACAAAACAATCAGATTAATAAATCTTTACATCTCCAAGTTACCCACTCCAAGCGTTGCCCATAATCATAGATGGATTCTCCACTTCAAGGATAGGTTTCAAAATAATTTCAAAGAGAGGTTTCTAGACTTACGTGTCTATTTTTAAGGAACACTGGTCACATACAATCCTCCCATAATCGCTGTGTGTTCAAATTTATGTCAGCTTGGTTGCGATTTGAGCATGACAAACAACATGAGCTATCTGAAATTTTTTTTTTTAGTATAAACTGCAACTCTCGAAAATGTATTTCATTTATCAATGTACTATTTGAAACTTATAAAAATGTAAACCCTGCAGAAACCTATAATTGCAGGTCACTGATTCTGGCTGCACTTATTCACTTTAGAATTTAACTGAACTTCTCTGAATATATTTTACATTAAAGACACCGATGAACTATAGATCACTTGCTTTGGATGGTAAATGAATACATTTACACATTAGATTTAGCATCGCGTCTTTTGTGCAGAAGAAGCATAGTGACACCTTTGATGCTCTACACTATTTTCTGTCTAGATTTTTTAGTTTCATAATAGAAGAAAACCATTTTTTGTCATGGATGGCCAGCCTGGTTCATTTGACCATGGTGATCCTTCAAAATGCCTTTCTGTGAGAATCCATAATTGCCTGATCATATTTTCAAGCCAAATATAATGTTTTTTTTATATATATACAGTGTCGTTGAAGCACAGTTACTGCTGTCCCCAATATGAGGCCACAGGAAAATGTTCTCAAGGATCTGCATGCAAACTTGATCACCCAAAGAGTGGAAAAAACATGAAAAAGAAGCGTCGCAAGGTCCAAATTAACAATGCAGGTCGTTACTTTGGTTCTGCTATGATTGATGGGGGAGAAAATCAAACAGTCTCTTTTGATAAGAATGGAGGACAGGATACAGATATTTTTTACAATGAAGGGCGATTTACTGATTATATTGGCCTTGATGCTAGTGATACAGATGATGAAGACATGAAAACTGAAGGTCTGATAGATTCATTTCCAGATAGGGTCTGCGATGACTTCTTAGATTTACAATCAAATGACATTGATTCACTCATTAAGCCTATTCGTCTCATGAACAAGAATCCAATATGAAGTATGGGTGCCATGCCTAGCTCATGGTACACACCCCTTTTTATCAGATAGCTGTGTGGTTCAAGACCATGGTGAAACCGTTCTTAAGTTTCACTGTTTCAGGATTGGCATTAGCCTTTTCTGCTCAAGTTATCCTTCCAAGAATATCATGAGGATGCCTAAATGGGTTTTATTTCTTGATCTCACCCACCAGCAACAGCTCGGGGGCTCAATTTTGCAGGGAAGATGCGGGGATAGTAGGCCTGTAAAGCAAGATCTCTGCCTTTCATGTCCACAGCATCCCTTGATGTATGCATGTAAACAGAAACAGATCAGTAGCCTAATGACCTTTCGTTTAGGGGATTTCTTCCTCTCGTTGTTTTAGATCTCTTTCCTTGTTGCAGGCATGTAGGTAGGCCGAGCATGAAATTTGCTGCCACCATGTATGCATTTTTTTTTTGGATTGATGTGTACGATGAAAACTGAAGTTAACACCCAATATATATATCACTGCATTTGTAATTTGATTTTTAGTGTGGCTGGGTTGACATTTTTGCCAATAATAAGATTGTAAATATATGGATAATATTTTTGTTTGTATTGATTGTAGAACTATGTGAAAGCTCTTTAGCTGATGTCACAGGTGGTGAATGATACAATTTGAACAAGTAAAAAAGATTGCTGTTAGTATTGATCAAAGAATAAGTGTGTGGTGTGGATGCTTGTACAGTCTACTATGCTGTTTGTATGTAACCATCGTTTTATTTTTTTTCAAGAGCTGGATCTTAATAATATTCTCTTGGTATTGGCACTTCCCACAAACAAATAAACATAGGGTTTTTTCAAGTAAATCACAAATAATTTTTTTGATTAAATAGTGGTAATTAAAAATCTCCTCAGAGTCAGAGTGGAGTACACGGGAAGCCACCAAGTCAGAACTCAAAAGAAAATGTAATATGACAATTGTGCACGACGTGACCTTTAAGTGCATCATTTTTAGACCACTCGAATGCATATTTATATGGTTGACATAATGGAACTATCATATCAATTGAAAGTCTTCTAATATCATTACACCTATTTGATGACTTTCTTTTTTGCTTTTTTTTTTTGTCTTATTGGATAATTTTCATAAAACGACGACATGCAGCCGGTCCCAATTTGAGTGATATTTAAAGTGCAATTTGCAAAAATGCCCCCTCCTAGAATGAATATTAGCATAAATAACCCTTCTTGAATATTAGAAGGAAAATAATAGCCCCATAACCTGGTTAGCGTTGTCACGTCAACAATGATCGGTTGTTTTCTTTTTGTTTATTCCAGAGATAATGTGCTTTATATATATATCGTTCCTTTTTTACTTTAAATATGTTATATAAAACACGTCTCTATTTGCATGTGGGTATATAAAAAAAGAAAAAATCTATATAACCCTCTGAAATCTTACCTAAATTCATATAATCCCCTGTAATCATACCCAAAATCCATATAACCCCCTCCGTCCGCCTTTCGTCAACTGAGTTAACTGCGAAATTGAAAAAATCCATATAACCCCCTGTAATCTGACCTAAATTCATATAACCCATTGCAATTTTTCATATATTCATATAACCCCCTGCAATCTTCATATATTCATATAATCCCCTGCAATCTTCATATATCCATATAACCCCATGTAATCTGGAAAAATTATTTTTAAACATTCAAAAATAAAAAAATAATTTTTTTATTAATAATATAATAAATTTTTTATTTATTCTTTTTTTATTCCTAATTTTTGAATTATAAATGACATGTGATTTCATAACCAGTACCCAAAACATTAATAATAGAGTAAATTAACATTTACATGCATTAACTTCTAAGAAATTGTAAATCTTTATTTTGTTTTATTTTCTATTATTCTTATTAGGAAACGTAAAATTGATATTTTTGTTGTTTGATTCACCTTGGATAAAATAAAGATAAATGATAAATAAGAGATAGATAAAAATTTATGATTTTTTAAATAACAACTATACCCCGGAATAAATTATTTGTGTTTGGGAATAAATATGAGAGATGTGTGTGATATGATAGATGTGACAGTTTTTGTAAAAAAATATTTTTAAAAATTCAAAAATGCCAAGAGGAAATTTTTTATTTTAAATTTTATTTTTGAATTTTTAGAAATATTTTTTTTAGATTGCATGGGGTTATATGGATTTTTTCCAAGATTACAGGGGATTATATGGATATATGAAGAGTGCAGGAGTTATATGGATATATAAAGATTGCAGGGAGTTATATAGATTTAGGCCAGATTACAGGGGGTTATATGGATTTTTTCTAATTTCGCCATAAACTCAACTGTCGAAAGGCGAACGGAGGGGGTTATATGGATTTTGGGTATGATTACAGGGGGTTATATGGATATATGAATATTGCAGGGGGTTATATGGATTTAGGCAAGATTTTAAGAGGTCATATGGATTTTTCCCACAAAACAAACTAGTTTTGTGCTCCCTTGTAAAAACACGAGGAGACGTGTTATATATCCTTGGAGATCTTCATGGTGACGTGTTATATATAAGACGTCATCAACTGAAAACTCTAAAGCCCCCCTTTTTTCCTTTTCTCTCATTCACCAATTTTCACTCACTCAACTTGAAAATCATCTCCTCCACACTCCTTATAAATTTCAATCGTCTCTCAAATACTTTGAATCTAAAGGTAAACATCAAAATTCCAATTAATTTTTAGAATTTTCACGTGACAATGTTGACTGAGTCATGGGGTTAATTTTTGCTAATATTCGAGAGAGAATATTTATGTTATAATATTTGTTTTAGGGGGGTCATTTTTGCAATTGTCCATATTTAAACTATCTAATACTTCCGATTCTACTTTCTTTTTTTAAAGGGTGTTTTATTTTTAAGGCCTCACAAACCGTCATATTTAGTGATTAATCTCTCACTTCTTCATATTTGGGTTTTGATCCCCAGATTTAAAGGATAATTCCTTTAAATAAATAATTTACTGATAGGGATTTAGGAATTAAAAAGAAAACTAAATAATTTACTGATAGGTCCCTATCAAGGACTAAAAATTGATTATCCTTTAAATCTGAGGAGTAAAACCCAAATACGAAGAAGTGAGGGATCGATCACTAAATATGATGTTTGTGGGGACTTAAAAATAAAAAACCTTTTTTAAAAAAAATTAAAATAAAATAACAGAAATAATAAATCTAGATTCAAGGGTTAAAAAAAAGAGTCGAAGAAATCTGACAATCCCTCACAAAGAAAAGAAAAGAAAAAGGAAAACATATCCAATCAACCATGAAACCAAACCTTATACGGATGGTTCTGGACTTCTGGATCTATGCGAGTCCAGACAGTATGCATGCATGGTAGCAGGAGATTTGCCTGCCATGATAAGTCTTCCATGGAAATAAATTGATGGATAGACCAAGCTATTCATAATTTCATACCCCCACATTCATCTCTAAAGCCATTCCTCAAGTCAAGTAAAACCAAAACCAAATACAGAATTTATTATATAGTGTCCATCAAAAAACCTCTAATGAAATTGATATCCACACCATTGTGACCCAAGATCTACTCCCGGCTGTATATATTATCAAGAGCCAAGAAGAGTATATAATATCAAACACAAATGTGACAATTGGAAGATGAGAAAACAAGCTGCGGTCATGGAGGGGTTCTAACAATCCATTTGATCACATACATTAATAGGACTCAACACGAGAGAAACATTCACCCATAACACTGAAGAGTAGTTCACTTGTGGTTGGTTATATGTACATACATGAGTGCAAATTCCCACAATCACTCTCTAAAGTCTTAGTGCACACAATCCAACACACACAAAGAGCTACATATCAGTGATTGATCTGCTACCATCTCTTTCAGCTGATATTGCAAGGTTAGCTTAGTGAATAACCCGGCAGAACGCTCCATGTGTCACTGTAATCCTGCATGTCGAATACATAGTCAGAACCTCCGGCCGGGACATGTGGATGAGGCTGATAGCTGCTGCTGCTTCCCTGTGTAAAATTGTTTGATCGATGCAGTGCAACAGCGGTAGCAGTAGCAGACGCGCTCTCTACCGTCTCATCCTCGGCGGAGACCTCCTCCTCCTCCGTAGGACAGCATGTTGAGTCCTGCTTGTCAACTCGCTCTTCCAGCACTGCTTTCAACTGCACAACCTGCATGCATGCACTCATCATTATTATGCTTAGTCTGTGTATGGATGTGCTATTGAACGCTGAGATTTTTAAAATATTGAGTTTTAAACTCGGCTTTGTTATTTTATTAGCTTTTTAAAATCTTATTTTTTGACTGAAAATGTGTTTAGATCTACATTTAGAATCTTTAATTTTTCAAACATAGAATCTATCGTGTCTAAACGGAGCGTCTGCTGCTCATGACATATGGTGTTGGAAGGATACATTAAGTACCTCCTCCTGGAGCCTCTGCTTCTCCCTGGAGACGGCATCGAAGTCGTGCTTGAGAGCAGAGTAGACGCGCTCGAGCTGCTTGGTCTTCCACCTCGCGCGACGGTTCTGGAACCAGACGGCGACTTGGCGCGGGTGCAGACCAAGCTCCCTCGCGAGCCTCATCTTCCGCTCCGGCTCCAGCTTGAACTCTTCAAGGAAGCTCCTCTCCAGATGCTCCATCTGCTCCGTCGACAGCCTCCTCTTCCTCTCCGCCCCCACGCCGTCCGACGACCCTCCACCCCCCCTTACCCCAACACGGCCGGGCGCGGACACCGGCTGTGCCTGCAGCCTCTCCCCTCCTGCAATCGCCGCTTGATCCATCCCTTGCATTCCCACTGCCAATATATAATAATAAGAACTGGAAATAAATGAATGAATGCATGGATATAATGTGATGAAGAAGAAACCTGGGACAGAGGAGAAACGATCAGGGTCGTAGATGAAAGTGAGGGACTCCTCATAGCGAGCAGGGTAGAGTATGAAGTTGGCGTTGTTCCAAGCCATTGCCGCTGCTCAAACCAAAAGCAACATGGAAAATGTGTTGGTGGAGGAGTTCGAATGAATGACTTGTTGGGCTTGGGTACTATATGTATGTATGATTATGAATGCATGAGAATGAGTTGGCTTTTGCTGCTGCTAGTACTGCTGCTGCTGACTCTGATATCTCTTCTTTTTCTTCTTTTTTTTTCTTTTTCTTTTTTTGTGTGTAGGGGGCGGAGGTGGTCTCCCCCCTCCCTCCCTTCATATAGTATAGGAATAGGATAATCGAGGATCTCTCCAACTGGCCGTGCAGAAGAAAAAGCTCTGCGAGATCTTTATTTGTATTTCTTTAATTAACTCTGGTCGAATTGGAAGGTAAAATTGAAATGGCACGCGAGATGGGTTAAAAAAGAAGAGGGAGGGGGTCGTTATCTGGGTCAGGAGGACTGGTCCCTATCTAAACCCCGATCTGTCGACCGACCCCTCACTTTTCCATGGCTGACACGTAGCTCCAAATAAAATAAAAAGACGTGGCCGTAGATCCGCGACCATCCATCAAAACCCAACCCACTCGAGGCCCTGCAAAAAAGCTGAGCAAGGCACGCACACACACAGTTTCTTCTCTCTCTCTCTCTAAAAACTCTTTTAACTGTATATGTACATGTGTGTATGGATGACTGCTTATGGACGGTCCCCCCTCCTCGGCATTCAATGCAATGCAAGACAGAGCCCCGGCCTCAGTTGTTGAAAGCAACGAATTAGGAAACCGTAGATGGTATTGATAAGAAAAGTAAAACAATGGAGGAGAAAAGAGTCAGCAAATGCTGCTGCTGCTGCTGTAGCCGCCAGAGAACGAGAGATCGTCAGTGCATGGTTACATTTTTCCACCATTCCATTCACGTTCTTCCTCTCTCTTACTGTACTAAGCGTAATCAATTAAGAGCCGAAGCCGAAGACTCGGAGGCAGAGCCACTGAATCAATCACTATTACTACTAGGGGAAAATAGGATTTTTAGGATTGGAGCCCCACATCATTAAATTTGTGACTACCATTACATTCATATGCATGCCTTTGTGTGTGTACTTTACAATTAAATAGTCTGCTGTCAAGTAGATTTTTAGGATTGGAGCCCCACATCATTAAATTTGTGACTACCATTTACATAAGTGGATTTTTTTTCTGGTTTTCCTATTAGGCTATATTCAAAATTTTGACTTTCAAATGGCTATGTACGCTTCTCTGTTTTCCGGAATACCAAACTCCACCCACAACTATTCTCCTCTTATCAAACCATGTCTTATTAGACAGGCCAATAACATTCACCATGTACCTATCATCAATCAGACAGAGTGACCTTGAAACATTTAACATATTATCTAATGTAAATTGCTCCAACCTGAATTACTCTACATATTATCTACATTAAAATCTATTAATCACTTCATGGCAAAGCTTGCAATTCAGGATCCTAACATTCCCAGATGACCATGAAAACTGATTCATTTTATACAAAGTCATTGTGACCAATAGACAGTATGCATTACGTTTTCATGAAGGAATAGCCACAACTATATGTATGTATATATCAAGGGCAAAAATTGGATACATGAAAGAAAGAAGTCGTAGGAAGAAAGCACACAAGATGCATCATCAATCACCATACAATCACACCTGACTTTTGAAAAAAACCAAGTTGTGACAAGCGCCCCCAACCGTCCGCCACGCCATCGTTCTACTTCAAGACCTATTTTCTCTTCTCTCTCAATTCACTTGGCATGATGTTAACAGAATCCACACAGAGACCGCCTTTGGAATGTGTACAGTCAATCTGTTTCATCGAGAATCTCACCTCCGTCATCTCGTCCGAGTTACTGACGACGAACTCACCAACCAAATACTCTATCCAGCACCCACGTCTGCTGCTCCCATATGTGTCATCGTTTTCAGGATCATCCAAACAGCACTCACGGCTTGCTTGCTGGCCATCAGATGTAGATAGCTCAAAACGTACAGGTTTCAGATCCCAACCATGAGTGTGTTCATAGGTACAGATGCGTCGCCCCAGCCTCTTGGAGAATTTCCCAAGATGGAGCCTGAATGAAAGGCTGTAAACACCGGCAGGAAATGGAAACCTTACTACACCATCCACTTCAAACCACCATATCTGCTGCAGAAAAGCTACAACATGGAACCTGTAATACAAAACACATAAGGGGGTTAAGTGACCTCTATGAAAACCACGCCTCAATGCATTCAAGGATAGCAAAATAACCCACCAAAAAAAGGATAGAAAAATAAAAGTTTGGGGAAAAAATAAAGAGAAGGAAACCACATGGAATGATCATCAGCAAGGAAAAGAACAGCAAGAGGTAATCCACACTGACATAAATGGAGCAGGATTCTTCCAGAGGATCAACGTTCACGTGGAAGCAGATTATACAATAGCAGACTTCCACTGGGGATGCAATTGTGTTTCTAAGGGGGGAAATTTCCACCCACTGTCAAAATGATGTTATTATAAATTTATGCCTGCATCCCCAGTACAACAGAGGAATGTCAACCCTCTGCTTGACCACATAATATCAAGGATCAACATGGCATGACAGAACACATTATACTTGTCCGGTGAGAGGAGATTCTGGATTGTACGATTACAAGGTAACTGACTGGATCAAAAGGGTTTGTTGAAATTTTAGCCAAGAAAAGAGGACTATTAACGCTTAAGGTGGTGGATTTCTCTCATGAAAAAGAACCAGATGTATAGAATTCCCCTTTAATAGAATATGGGAAACCAGTAACAACATTTCATGCTTGCAGGATCTTTTGACTTCCACTAAGTCAATTTGGAAATGGAAAAGAGTAGGTACACGGGCAAGCAACGACTTGTAGTTATGTTGTAAATTTGTGTACGCACATTGATAACTTTCCTCATCAGATGACCAAAGAGCAAAGAGCCAAAAAGGCTGTAAAGAGGTCATGATCATCACGAGGTGCGGGAAAGAAACACACTTTATTTGTGTACTTGTTGATAACCTTTTTTTTTTTTGATAGGTAAGTGATGGGATTTGAACTTATAGCCTCTTCACTACAAGTACTGTTGAAAACATCAAAGCATAAAATCAGACTAATCATTTCAATAGGCAAATAATAGAGAGTATTGTATGTGCACAAAATGAATTCATCATTTGAATTCATGTGAAGCAACAGTGTCCCATATGCACAGATAACATCATCCAAATTTGCATCATTGACACCTAAAGCATACTAGTTACATAAAAGATTGATAACGTGTCATTGAGCTCAATTTACAACAAAATGCTAGATCTGCGGCCACAGGTCTACAACAATTTAGCCTATTTCCAAGAGGAACTCTGCTGTATTTTGCATGCTTCTCTGTTCTCTTTTTGTTGCAACACCTTATGCATGCTAAGAATAACAACCATCTCCCAGCATTGCTCATGTTTGGAATTTTAGTATCAATACATATTACATAATAGCCCCTCCCAATGATCCAACCAACAAGATATCAGACAATTAAAAGTTTGTTCTAAATTGTCCTGAAGTTATCTAGATAGAAGCTTCTAATTATTCAAAGACAATAGATTTACTTAGATTGGAGTGCTGAACATGCAGATGAATGAAATGGACATTTTAGTTTAATATATTGATCAATATGCCCATGACTGAGAGTGAATGACCACATTATTGAGCCTTTCATACTACATACCCTTTCCAACTCCCCCTTTGCGGTCAACCCCTCCCTTTCATTCTCTTTCTCCCTTATATTTTTTATTCTTTACTCCTCCCCCATTTCTCCTTCCTTCTAACTTCCCAGATGATATGCTTCTCTTATATGATTCCTCTTATTTAGTCCTCCCCCTTTGTCCTACTAATTCTTCCCAGACTATATGGTTCGTTATATGATGACTCCATATACTTGGGAGGAAACATGTCAAGCCAAACCCATTGTAGCTTCCAATCTGTAGATCAGTATGCAAATGAGACAATGAAGACAAGAAAACGTTCTATTATGTACACACATCGTCAAATAGACTGTTTCTGAATGTGGCTCCATCTTTCATTTATCTCTCCACTCTTGCCATTACTCAGTAAACCATAGTCTTGACACATCAGTACAGACACGATTCATGCTTCGATGCGCATTATTCTACCTGTTGTGAGCTATGTGCACTTCATAACCTCGTCTCCTACTACATCATTTTCTTTTCCTTTTCTATAATCTCTCAGTGCTCTATATTTCTAATTCTTAATTATATTCCTCATAGGCTCTTACTAATAACCTTTAGCCCCCTATACTCAAATGTCTATGAACTCCATTATTATCCACTAGACTTCCCAAGTGACTCTATGGCCATTAATTTCACGTGGTTAGTCATCTGAGTACTCATAACATGAACACTATGTTTTGATGCTTATCCTTACCGTCTTTCAACAAGTGGTTTTAAGAAAAAAAATCAAGTTAAGATGCAAATATACAACTACCATCGATGTTGAATTGTCAAACCCATACCACAAAAGGATTATAGCATCCTTGTAAACCATACAGCCAATTACTCTGTGATATTGTTTGTTCCACTTTCGTGCATCACCAGATGATCATCGCTCCTCTAGAACTATATAGCTATCACAAGTTCACAATGTGCAGCAACATCACAAACCAGGCCTTCCACAACATTTAATCGGGGTTCCCTTCTCTGATTCAACAGAACTAGGGGCAATTGTAAG
The DNA here is from genome assembly GCA_030737845.1 of Acorus calamus. NCBI lineage: Eukaryota > Viridiplantae > Streptophyta > Magnoliopsida > Acorales > Acoraceae > Acorus > Acorus calamus. The sequence continues at coordinate 29,810,364 of CM060870.1, read as the reverse complement.
AAGTGCAAGTCTTCCAGTGAATTCTTCAAGGAAATGTTAAATGTTTTCAATCCTGCATGAAGATCACCTAACAGTTGAGCAGTAGAAGTCTAGCTTACCCTTTTAGGTAAGTCTTCTGTTGATACTAGTAATAACAATTAACCGTTTGTGCAAAAAGATGAGCCCGTCACACCACAAGAAGCAAAGAAAAAATATATATAGGCAAGTGCACTTTTTTAGAATTCTCATGGAATCAGTGGGTGGGTGAATTGCTATAGCATAGGAAGCCATCCCCGATGCAGTGCTCGTTGATGCAGAAAGAGAAGATGATCCTGACATTAGAGAAGACTCACCTAGATTCTTCAGTGGGGATCCAAGTCCAGTATCTCCGGTCTTCAATCCCAGTAATTGTCATGGCTTTGGCCGAGATGGACATGCAGAGTCCACCAGTGACCCTGTTGAGCCAAACTTCCTGGACAGCACAGGATCCATGAATTAATGCACCTAACCTAACCATGGGTAGCAAATAACTGAACATGCCGGAATAAAAGGTGTACCTTGGTTCCGTCATCGAGGGGGAGGGGCCGAGAGAGGAGCGCGAAGACGGACTTCTTGGAGAGAGGGGAATTGTTGGCCGAAGACGACGAAGAAGAAGGGAGGAGGATGGAGCGGAGGAGGGGATAGTTGGGTGGGAGCTTGGACTCCCAAACGTAGTCGGAGGAGGCGGCACCTCGGAAGGCCCGGTTGAGGCGTGCGAGGTTGCAAATCTCGGGCGGGGTCAGGTGCATGAACACGCACGCCACGCAACTCTCCGGTATGTCCCCAAGCCCAGGCCCTCCCGACGCACCCGAACCCTCCGTCAGGTTCGACAGTGATGCCCCCATCTCTTCGTGTTCTCTCTCTCTCTCTCTCTCTCTCTCTCACACACACACACACACACAAAACACGTGTCTACTACCCCTCCATTTCCATTTCCCTCCCCTGACACACCACGAATTGGTCTCCCTTGCTTGCAAACAGAGGACCCCAACTACCTGAAAACGGGACTTTGGGGGGTGGTAGTAAAACCTCCCCTATCTGGGTTGGTCGGTCCAATAATCAAGATATAATAATTTTTAAAAGTTTTTTAGGCGAATTGGATTCACACGCAACTACTACCAAGTTTGGGTACGAGACGATTGAACAAGAAAGACTACCGCAGAAGTAAAAACGAACAAACAAACACGAAACACACACCGACCAACCTCAGATCTTTTGAAAAAATTTCGTTCTTTTTATTTTATTGTCGTCCTCCTCCTACAAAGAAATGCCCAATCTGGTCCGAGTCTCCGTCCTGCGAACGGCAAAGTTTGTTAGCGCCTTCTGCCTCAAATTCTCTCTCGCGACCCATCAATAAATAAATAAAATATAAAATTTATCTCACTTTTTCCCCATTGTAAAAGACAAGAAAAAAAAAAGATGCGATGAAGATGCTTTTTCCTTTTCTATTCACTGGAGCCCTTTGTTGGGTACGTTTAATGGTCATTCATAAGGGGCCGTTTGGGTAGAGGCGTTTGGGTAGAGAAAGAGCGGAGGGATGAGTGGGAATAATAAAGAATTAAAAAAAAAAAAATTGTTTGAGTAAAGAAAATAAGTGGAGATAGTTATACAAAATTTAGATGAGAATAAGTTAGTATTTATATTTCAAGTCTTTTCTGGAATTGTATTATTCTTTCACTAGTATAAGGAGACATCTTTTAAATCACATATCATCACATCAAATTATCTGTCATCACCTCTTATACTTCAATGTGGTTCACATGTCAAATCAATTTTTTTACACATTATTCATAATTTATTTTTCATCAATCAAACAATTTAACTTTTATTATTATTATGTTTTTTAATAAAAATAAAAAAAATATAATCAAACAAAAAAATCTTGTATTTGTTATAAAATAAAAGAGAAACATATTGAAACACAAAACAAACACAAGATAATTTGGGGCACAAGAGGGATAAAGAAAATATTTCAAGAACTTCTCATTTCATTTCCATGCCTTTGATGTTTGATAAATCCTCTATTTATAGGGATTACAACCATAATATCTCATTCATGTATTTACAATATACATGAATTTACAATTAATATCACACACTAATGTATACATGCATCAAGAGGTCATCCACAATTACATGCACCTATAATTACATGCACATTCATATGCATGTATGTACAACTCTCTATATGCATGTATTTATAACACTCCCCCTTGGATGACCTTTACACAAGAATATGCCTCGTTAAAACCATGCTAAGAAAAACCCTGTGGGATAAAAACTTAGCGAAGGAAAAAGAGTACAATATTCTAATGTATGTTTTTGTACTGCCTCATTAAAACCTTGTCAGAAAAACCCAGTGGAAAAACCTGGTCGAAGGAAAAAGAGTACAATACACAAATATTTTGAAATAAATTACTCCCCCTGTTTTAGCATAAAGATCTTCGAGTCGACGCATTCCAATATTTTGCTTCAGTTTCTTGAACATCGCGGTAGGTAATGCTTTGGTGAATAGATCTTTGATGAAGCCTTCTTTAAGCCATGCTATACATGTAATATTATCTTCATTATGAATGTTGAATTATATTTAACCATTAGAAAATGATTTTAAATAAAATAAACCCACATTTGTTATTTTTACAAAAATACCAAAGTCTTCATGTAAAATAAAACTTAGCCAATCAGGTAACTAAAAATATAATGTCAAATTCAATACCTTGTGTGAAATATAATAAATCACTTATTGCACTTACACTATTGCACTAAGATATGTTATTTCAAAACCAAGAAGATTCTTTTGGATAAAAATTAGCCCTTATTTGGATCAAACGACCTGATATTTATAAGAGAACTTAATGAATGAATAAAGTGCTTCAAAACATTACTGACTATACTTGTTTGATGGACAAGAGCCCTTATTGCTCTTACACTATTGCACTAAGATATGTTATTCGATCTGCAGGTCGAGACAATGTCTTGTTTTCCTGAAATTTTTTTTTTTATTTCAAATTCTTTCTTTTAGAACAATTTTTATAAGTTCTTCTGGAATCCCTAACAGATTCAAATCATCAATATATGCTATAATAATATCAAATCCGGATTCTGATTTTTTGATGAAAATATAATGGCAAATTAGATAATATCCTTGTTTCAATAAATATTCATTGAGGCTGATTGTACCACATGCGCCCAAATTGCTTTAGCCCATATAAAGATCATTGTAAATTGCTAAAATACATGCTTCTGGATGATTTATTTGCTTCAGACATTTTAAATCCTTCAAAGATCATATGTATATCACTATATTTTTTTTCCCATATAAGTATGCTTTATCTGCATATCTAGTCCTTCTGAGACTGTCAAAGTAATAAAACAAAATATGATTGCATCATTTACAAGAGAATATGTCTCTTCATTAGATACCAGGTTACTGTGAGAAACCTTTTCCACAAGACATGTTTCATATCTCAAATTTTCATTTTTGTCATTAGGCATTCATACAAATACTTATTTGTATCATGTATACTTTACATCTTCGCGTGTTTGGACTACAAGTCCAAATACTTCACGTTTCGCTAGTGAATTTAATTCAGCCAGTATTGCCTCTTTCTAATTTGCTCAATCATTTCTACGTCTATATTCTTCGACGTTTTACAGTTTAGGATCCTCATAATATCAAGAGCAACATCATATGAATATACATTGTCGACAATGATTTTATTATATCTCATCTTTCTTCTTTATGATTTAATGAGAACTCATATTTACGTTTGCCTCCTCAGGGGCTACCTCTTCTGGGGTTACATATTTAATTAGAAAGATGAGATTGATCAATTTGCTTTTGTTGCTTGTATTGAGGTCTCTTTGTGAGCACTACTCTCTTTATTTACATTTTCTTATGCCTTTCTCTTTTTGCATCGATCGATCGGCCATATTTCTGGCATTCCTTATATTCATTATGTGAATGTGATTCTCAATTATCATCTTTAATGATTTCAATAGCTACTGTAAATGAAAATATATCATCGATTATCACTTGTTTGCGATCCCACAAGATCTTTGTATTTATTTGAATAATGAATTTTTTTTTCATTATCATGTATTTGTCCTTCGGGGACATGTCTCTTCAGGGACATGTATTTCTTCTAGGATTTTATCTTCTGCAGAATTTAATAATGTGGATCTTACAAGTGCTTCGGGCTCTTCTAGAGCATATTATTTTTTCTTATTCGAAAAGCTGATCTTTTGAATCTATAAGTCTGTCACACTTCAAGCGTGCCTTTGTTGATTCACTAGCCAATGCAATGATAGTTTTTTTTCAATTGGAACATCAATTTGAGCTACAGTATTTACACCTTAAATATGTGATCTTCTCATTTTTGTTGTATCAATAATTGCATCTGGTAACTGATGCACAATTCTCTAAAGATGAGTGATCATTTGTACTTCAATATCACATTGAGAAGTGTATCAAAATGAGACAAAAAACTTTTCACGAAATTTTCCGTCGTTCTACCAATGATGGATTTTCTCCCCCTAACGACGGGAATATTATCTCATTATAATAATAGAACACAAATCATGTGGTAAAAACATCATTATCACTCAATGAAAGAAACTTCTGGTTCTTTGTAATTGAATATTCAACTGTTTGAAGCATCATTATGTACCTCATGGTCATATAATATTTGCTCTTCAGGAGCCTTTAATCAAATTTAGTACTAGAAATAATACTAACATTTGAATTAACTAATATTAAACTCAAAATAATAGGATAAATATAAAAATAAGAAAATGCATTTCAGATAACAAAAAAAAATATAAAAATATAAATATATGAATGATAAAAGTCCGATCGTACATTAGGTACGTGACCATGTTTTTTTTTTAAGCATCACATAAATAACAATCATTTTCCTTATGCTAGGGATTTGTTCTACAAATATTTTCCCTTTAATTATGCTTTTTTCAATAGCAATCCACTTCCAGTGGTTTCAGGTTTGAGATGTTCTACAAACTCTATGATTGTTGTGCTTTCAATTAAATAAATCATGATGTCATCATTATTGACCACAACTTCCATGGCGAAAATAAAATAAAATGCATTTGCTTCAGGCAATGATGCCACCAATGAGTTGGGTTACATGATTTTCTTCAAATCATTGTTCAACAAAGAGAATATATAAAATTGATGCTCTCAATATTGCTATAACTGGAGCGTATTTGAGGCTTAATGGCCTGTGAACCTTTGTCAATGAGGTTAATATTTAAATCCTCTTAATAATGATGGTGAAAGCCAATCATAATTTCCTCTTTATTATGATGGTGAAAGCTAATCATAATATACATGTTCCTGCTAGGATACATGAATCTTTTTTTTTTTTTGCTTTTTTTTTCTTTTTTTTTTATGGTCTTACAAGTATACAAGCAGCCATGAATTGTATATATCCTCCAGAGATAATAAAATTTCATAAAAATTTCGTAACTTGTGTAGTCCTATAGGGACCCAAATAACCATAAATTTTATATAATCCTTCAAGGAATAAAACTGTATATAGTCCTTCAGGGACACTTATTAGTCATATATCTCACATGATCCTTAAGGGATTCATGTTATTTGAATTTTTGTATGGTTAGTCCTGTAGGGACATATCTTTCACATGATCCTTCAGGGATCCATGTTATCATACTCTTTTTTTTTATGGTTCTTAAAATGATCCAAAAAAAAAAATTCTTTTGTATGATCTTACAGGACACTTTGAATCATAATTTTTTTTTTTTTGCATGATCTTTCAATGATGCATATAATAATTTTTTTCTTATTTCACAATCCTTCAAGGATAAAATAAATTGCATGGTCTGACAAAGACACATGATAATTATAGTCCTTTAGGGACATTGGTTTTTTTTTGTAACATCAAAATGAAACTTTACATCATATATGTAAATAGGGAATTATAAAAATGATAATTAAACTCTCGTTATAGGGACATCATGTAGAATTTATGTAACTCGGCAAAAGTACAGTAACTTGGAGTACATATTTATATTAATTGATAAAAATCAAGATTGATGCACAAAATTTAATAATAAAAAAATTAAACTGCAAATTGTAATTATTTGAATGATTTCGACCAAATACACGTCTATTCTATCATTGCATCATGAAAGTACGAATTCCTATATATGTAGCACATTTTTCTATCCAACATATTAAAGCATCATACAACTATGCATTTGGATAATTCCACCACGTAAAAAAAACGGACATAGGATGAACAATTAAATTTTTTTAGATGTAACCGAGTTCATATAAGATTTAAAATTCATAAAATAGTATTGTCCTACAGGACACATGAATTTGTAACATCACAATTCATCAACTATCAAGAAAAGATAATCCTTGTTGAAATATCAAATGTAACAAGTTCGAATTTCATCAAATTAAATATGAAAACTATACAACATTAACACATCTATTTTCACCAAATAATAACAAAATTAAAAAAAACCACTATTGCTATAATATACTTACACAATGCAACAAAGTATCACATGAATGAAAAAAAACATGAAATCCCTCTTCCTTTTTTCTTTAATGCAGCAAAGAGAAAATTAAGGGAGCATATCATAATAACTTTCATAAGAAAAAAAAACTTTATCTACCACATGTTTATTCAACATAAATGCTATACGGATTTAGGTGCTAATAAGATAAAAATGTATGCAGCAAGCAATCATAATTTAGAAATTCAAGCATAAAAAAAGCTTTTATATATTATATTTTATTACAACATCAATGTAGAATCTCTTAAAAACAATTGTACTCATCAAAGAAATGAAAATCATTATAGCAATTGCATAATCCGAAGCATAAAAAAAAATTGTCATCTAACATAAAAAAAAAAATTCGCTTCTGAGAAGAAAAAATAAAATACTTTCAAAATACTACTTACAAGGATAGTGAGTACTTTTCAAAAAAAAAGTACCTTTTAAAAAAAATCATTTGGTCATGTTTTAAATACCATAAGAACTAAAAAAATATACAAAAATTTGATTTTCTTGACAAAGAGCTTCTCGTGCTGATAACCTGTTATAAAATAAAAGAGAAACATATTGAAACACAAAACAAACACAAGATAATTTGGGGGCACAAGAGGGATAGAGAAAATATTTCAAGAACTTCTCATTTTATTTCCATGCCTTTGATGTTTGATAAATCCTCTATTTATAGAGATTACAACCATAATATCTCATTCATGTATTTACAATATACATGAATTTACAATTAATATCACACACTAATGTATACATGCATCAAGAGGTCATCCACAATTACATGCACCTATAATTACATGCACATTCATATGCATGTATGTACAATTCCTCTATATGCATGTATTTATAACAGTATTGATAAAATTATTATTTTTTTAAATAAACTTGTCCCTACTCAAACAAATTCTAAAAAGTTTTCCTTAACGGAACGCTGTTACTGTTGTTATCTCATGCGTAAATCAACACATTTAATGAGGACTAAGGGTGCATTTGGTTGCGCGATTGCGCTGCGATTACGATTACAGGAAGCTGCGTATGTAATCGCGCAACCAAACAGTTTTGCAATCGTAGTTTTAAACCCAGCGATTGCAGACAAATAGTGTCCAAAAGCTGCGATTTCAAAAAGCTGAGAAAGTGAGCTTTCTGCAGAATCAGGTTTGCAATCGCAGATTCCTACAAAATCAATTTTGTAATCGCACAACCAAACACACCCTAAGCCTGGGCATGGGGATCCAAGAAAGATATCCGCCCATCTCAATCCAATTTGGTTGTGAAATGACCTGCAAAATCTTCAACTGTGATCCTTCTATAATTCTATATAAAAAAATTTAAAAAGAAACTCTTATAAGCACGTGTGTAATCCCAACCACAAGATTTATAATAACATTAATAAAGAATAATATTATGGGAACCACGCCAATTTTATCAAACTATCGTTCGATTCAGATACCCAATAATCTACACATGTCCCAGTTGCATAAAATATATACTGATTCCGACCACTGGGTCAGTGTTCTGGGGTTTAAATCCATGCATTGAAAGCACAGCCACCTAGGTGTCTGGTTGTCCATTTCATCCCAACCAACCCCTCCACGTATAAAAACATGGTGCTCCCCATGCGCATTTTGAATATTCTGCTGGTGCCCTCTGATGGGATGGCTCTTTATTCTCCAGTATTACAGGTGCAGTACAACATCACATCCGAACTCGATATGGCAGTGTAATACGTCACAAAATATAAGTAAATCCAAATATTGTATAAAAATAAAATAAAATGCCCCCCCCCCCCCCCCCCCTTCCGGACATGATGGCAGCAACGCACAAACACACAGATCATCTGCATATGAGTGTCTCCATAAATGGACTCTCACCTCAATCTTTTTTCATTCCTGGAAGAACATACGGTTGTGGTGACGAAATCGTTTCTAATTTATCTATGCTTGACTATCATCCAAAGACACATTACAATCCATTCAATAGCAACCTGTAAAAAGTTCTCGAATTAGATAATTAGAAAAACTCCAAATAATAGCTGGCCCACGGGTTGCCAGTAGCCCGGTCCAGATTTTTAAAAGAAAACCACCAAATAACAGCCCAGCCCAATTTTCTTAAAAAAACTCAATACGCCCTGCCCATATTTTGTTTAAATAAAAGAAAAAACTACATTGCGACTCCGGTTGTAATTGAAATCATTTAAAAATAAAAAAATCATACACTCTCCTTTTGAAGTGATATTGTTATATGAAATGATGTATATATTGAGATACTGGGATATATAATAATCAACTTGGATTATTATCTATCCCAGTATAGCTATCAGGAGTGAATAAATCAATGTCACACCATATACGGGGATAGTGTATCGGGTTGCAAACGAGAGGCTTCGTGTATCTGCGCTCTAAAAAAATTCCAAAATACTAGTCCAACCCATAGTTTTTTAAACAATAATGATTCTCAAACCCCAATTTTACAAGCCCCAAATAGGCCCCATGAGGTGGCATCAAGACATTATCAATTATATCATTTTTTATTATTTCCTTATAAAGTAGGTTTTCGGTTATGATTTACCGATTTTTTTGTGATTTGTTCTTCATTAAATCTAATATTAACAACAACTCTCATTCTTCTTCATCATCCCGTTTTTTCTTTTTCATTAATCCATAATTCTTCTTCTTCATCAATGATCCCGTCAGGGCGTGGAGCAAGGAATCAACCCCGACCCATCGACGGCTGAGATCTTCATGCACGGAGAAGAGACGATGTCCGTCACTGGAACGACGGGATCGCCATCCTCGGTCGCGGTTTCCGAGGAAAAGACGTCGACGAAGGGCCTGGGGTTGAGGAGGTGGAGGAGGGCTCGAAGCGATCCCGACAAAGATGGAGCCTTTGTGGGAGATCCGAACTGGGCTCTGAAGCGGGGTCTCCCCAACGCAGTTGTGGAGCTTGTGAAGGTCCGCGGTGGCGGCGGTGCCGGTGCTGGTGTCGGAGACGATGACACGCCGTTGTCGCCTGTGGAAGCCTCAGTAGCCTCGGTAGTCTTGGCAAAGGATTCGAGGGAAATGTAATAGTCTTATAACGATATAATGTTATTTTCAAAATCTGTTTTTTTTTACATTTGTAAATGTAACAGTCATTTGCATAGTCATAATGATTTATTTTTGTTTAGACTTGTAAATAATTTATAGGTATTATATTCTGAAATGTAACAGTATACTACAAGTGTATTATGTGGAAGTGTTACATTTTGTCATTTTTCTTTGTTGTTGCAGAGGAGTTTGCTATATTTTCATTGGATGAGATTCCAACCTTTGAAGCGTTAAGACTGACAGAGAGGACGGACGGAGAGCTTCTCATCTTTAAATGACGACTGTCTAGGATAACCACAAAAGTGAGGTCGCCATTCGAGACGGAGAAGGTGAAGTAAATCAAAAGTAAGGTCAGATATTATTTTGTTGTATTTACATTATGGAAACTGTATATTGATTAATACTGTTACATTTACAAATGTACCAGTTAATGAATATTGCGGTTTGATTCGAAAGAGACACATTTAAGCAATACACAGTTTTTGTTATTTTGTTATATTTGAAATGTAACAGTCTTGTAAATGTGTGTATTATTTTTTGTATTTACATTTGAAATGTAACAGTCTTGGAACGATATAATGTTATTTATGTAACACTGTTACATTCGTAAATGTATATTATTGTTGCATTCGTAAATATAATATTCAATCGCATACATATAATAATTTATATTTGTTACATTTGTGCAACACTGTTACATTCTATAACAGTTATAATCATGAAATAAAATAAAAAACTAAAACGTTTTTTTTTGTTATTTATGTAATTTTGGTGTAATTTAGATAAGTTTTGGTGTAATTTTGATGAAAAATAATTTAGGTGATTTTTGTGTAAGTTAGCTAAGTTATGGTGTAAAATTCATAAGAATTTTAAAAATTTAAATTTTGAAATAAGCAAATTTTATAAAGATATATTTTTTAAAATAGACAAATTTTAAATTAGGCAAATTCAAATTAATGTGAAATATTAATAAGAGAAAAATGTGGATTTGGGTTAATTGAACTGTATTTTGTCATTTTATCTATTTTCAAAAGTCAATAAGCCAACCAATAAGGTGATAACACTCCATGGAGCCTATGAATAGGCAAATTTTCAAATGTAACCTCATGAGTTGGAGCTTGAGTATCGTTACTCTTTTTTAAAAGAACCCCAAAATATACTTGCTATATAAACCCCAATTTACCAAAATTGAACCTTTTTTATTTCTATCGTTCATCATACACCAATCAACGGTATGTAGTTAATGTTTTGATTTAATTTTTGTATTATTTGATTCTTTCAATTTATTATGTGTTTTTTTTTTCGTTTTTATTTCTTGCTTATATAGGATGATTGAATTAAATTAATCAATCTGGGTAGGATGAATGAATGTGGATGGATTATTTTATGAACGATGAGATTTTTATTTTTTTAAGATTTTTTTAAGATTTTTTTTTAACCAGATTCATTTTCTTAAAAAAAAAAAAAAGAAAGTGGAATGTTAAAAATTAACACCCGACTCTAATTCATCATTCATAATGTCATATGTTATCAGTATATGTACCTAGAAAACTCAGATACTACACTTGTTCATGAATTAGTTGCTCCTCTAAAATTAAAAGTTAACACCTGCTTTATAATGTTAGATTAGATAATACTAGTGAGATGTACGCGCTTCGCACGTAATTGTATTTTATGTAATTGGCTGAATTATGATAGTTATGTCAATTGTATCCAGTAAAGATAGATAAAATTTATTCATCTTTATTTATTAAAAAACACAACAAAAAAAATGACATTTAGCGACGGACTGGATTACCTTTCGGCGACGGATATTAGCCGTCGCAAATTAGAGGCGGCCGAAAGCCGTCGCCATATCCAAGGACGAGTGACGAAAATTTTTAAACGGGCAATCGGATCCGTATTCATGTCCGATTACCCGTTTAACTATCGGAAAAGAAAGTTGAGTGGGTCGTGCGTTTGTGGGGCACAAAAAAAACCTAACCCCTTCTTTAGGGGTATCTCCCATCTCTCGCTTCGTTTCTCCACGGCTGTGTGAGACAGGCGTCTGGGGGCTTCGATCTCGAGACCCCGACAGGAGGCTGCGACTTCTCATACCAGTCCGATGGGACATGGTCTGGCGGCGACATGTCTGATTTTCATGTCGGCGCTCCTGGTGACGTCGCTGTCTTTCTGGGACCGGCCGCCGGCTTGGATCATCTCAGGATCCGACAGAAGAGGCAGGTCCCGTGTTATCAAGGTTCTCGAGATCTCTCAAATTCCCCTCTTGAGATCGATTTGGTCACTATTTTGTGGTTTGTCTGTTTGAGTTGCAGAACAGCTTGGGGCAGTGGCTCTGGAGGTGGTGCAAATGAAGGTACTTGATTTGATTTATCTAAAATGCTTTGATTATGTTGCAGAGTTATTCGCGGATTTTAGTTTTTGTTTGTGCTTTCTTTTCCATTTGATGAATGCAGTAGTTTTTTAGGCCTTTTTTTCAAAATGGGGGGTTAAATGTGATGGTTTGATTCAATGATAGCTGGGTTTCTGTGTGCATTGATGTTAGTTGTGAAAGGCGATAATCTCCTTGGTTTAACTTATTGGATTTCATCAATAAAAAAAAACTCCCCTTTTCAACAGAATCCGATTTTGTGTGGGGCTTGTTATTTGCTTCACTTCTATTTCTTCTTTTACAGACCTGAAGAGGGAGAGGTGATGTTGGAAGGGGTTTTAGAAGGTGATTTTCTTATCATGGGATGCCAAAATTAGGGTTAGAAATGTTTTTTTGTGGTTTGGGAGGCTTTTCTTTTGCAGGTTCTGAAGGAGCATGGGATTGGCATTTTTGCTTTTGAAAATCTTGATCTTGGCTGACCAAAAATTATGTATTGATTATACATAGTTGTTGCATATTTATGTTATTTGTTTATATGTTGGTTGATCATTGTTAAAATTAGAAGCACTAAAATAAATACAATGTCTGAACTAGGATTTTGAAAGGATTAAATGTTCCCATAGATCCATAATCCTCTATCAATGGTTGATTGATTATTTCTATCTATCAATCTACACTTATTTATATTTCTTTTTATCAAAACGAGATTATTCACTTTATTTTTCTGCCTTCATTCATCTGATTTGAAAATACAGTGAAAGAATTGAACAACATAAGATCCGATGAGAGTGGACATCACTATTTTCATAAGGGATTGGTGCAACCACAATCATGTGGTGAGTTTGTAATTCTCCAATGTCTGACTTCATAGGATTTTTATTTGTAATAATAATTAAATGCATTATTGGGGTTTCTTAGAATTCATTCTTAACCTGAGTTATTAAGAAGAAATCGCATTTGTTGCAGCAGAAGTTGACCTGGATTTCAATCTAGGTCGGTCATCACTTCTAACTTGATTTGGTTAACTTTTTTTCTTCTTTTGTCTTTTAAATGCAGTTTGTCTATTTTCATTGATTTGGTTAACTTTTTTTTCTTCTTTTGTCTTTTAAATGCAGTTTGTCTATTTTCAAGGATTTTCAAGTTTCTGCTCCCTCTGGCTGATGAGTCTCTTTTAGGATAATAAGAACTTTATGATATGTGCTGCACTTATTTTATTTTTATAGCGTTTCCTAAAATAATATCACATTAGAAAATATATCTTAATTAATCGCATTATTGGGGTTGCTTAGAATTCATTCTTAACCAAGGACTTCATTGGTTGCAGAAATAAAAGTTTAGATTCAAATTCTAAGGTTTCCCACATAACTAATAAGAAGATTGGGGAACCTGCTATACCATCTGATTCTCATGTTCTGAAGCAAGGACATTGTAATCTGCTACTTTGACTATTGCTTGCATAAATGAAATCCTCACTATGTTGATGTGACAAGGGATTATCTTAAAAAAGTGGTGGACCTTGTGCTAGCACAACCAAAAGAAAAAAAAATTATGTCCTTTTCCTCATCATCCTTGATCCTGCTGATGCATTTTTAGGAATCTCATGTGTGCCTCGTAAATCTCTTCTCTATGATCTAAATAACTATTTATCTTGAAAAATGGATGAGATAAAATGCATTAATTTGTACTTATGATTTGTCACTGCACTTTTTCTTTGTCTAATTGATATCTGTATTAAAGGGGATGATGAGAGGGAGCGTTTAAACTTTAAAGAATTTGGTTACTTGGGTCGCTGTTGCTCGTTCACTCGCAAGGTAAATTTACAAATAACTTGGTGAAAGATAAAACTGTAATTCTTGATACTTGCATCTGTTTTTGCTTATCCAATATTTACTAATCATAATGTTGGGTACATTTTACATGGTTGTTAATATTACTTAATTAGTTGAAATATCCACATTACATGATCAATGGCTAATTAAGCCATCGGTAACATCAATATATGGTTGAGAAGAATGCTTTGATCCATTCACTTTTATTCCGTTTTCTGAATGCTCTTAATATATGTTACCTCTTAATTTTTCAAGTGAGATATTCCGTATGTTATTTATACAAAAGTGCTCATATTTGATTTAGATAAATCTGATTAATCTGCTTATTATGTTAAGGGATTAGGATATTATCTTTGTGAATCCATCACTGATTATGATATGGTAAGCTCTTCATGGGTGAGGTTGTGCAAGCTTTGAAGCTCCGATACAAAGATGGTGAAGTGACCTCTGAAAGCAGTACTGGAAAAGCAAAGAAAAAGAATTACTTCATCACCAATTCCAGCCACAAGTGCCACAGATAAAGAAAGGAATATACTCTTGTAGAATATATTATGTATGTAGATATAATTTAAAAATATTTTATGATTGCATCTTTATTATTTCTGACATTTTATTGTAAAAATAGTTTGGTGTTGGTTCCAATTAAATAAATTTGATTTATGAATTGTCTCCTATTTGTGTTTTATTGGTTGAAATTTTTTAATTTAAATGAATGATTTATGTTTCCAAAATTATTATAGGTTTTGATAAATATAAAAAAAACAGGGGAGTAACAGGCTGTGAAGGTTTTTTTGGGGTCTAGGCCGACAGGTCCTGACCGTCGCTAAAGATAAAAATTACTGTTTTTGTCATAGAATATAGCGACGGCTTCTATCCGTCGCTAAAGGTATTGGTTGCGACAGCCTATGTCCGTCGCTACATATAGAAACGGCGACGGACTAAGTCCGTTGCAAGACTTTTCGCGACACCATTAACGCCAACGGCCCTGTGACGGTTATCGTCCGTCGCGGAAATTCTATAGCGACGGACAAAATCCGTCGGGAAAAGCTAAATTTCTTGTTGTGAAATATAATTATACTCTATTTCATGCCTGAATAAAGTATCAGTAATGAGTGTGTTTATAACTTTAATCCAGTTTTTACATAAAACCTAATTCATATTGTTTGTCTCTGGATCTATGCCAAATCTTCTATAAGAAAACCAGAATTTTTTTTTCCGTGAAATATGTGATTCAAACATGGTCACTATTCAGAGAAAATTTTTTGTTTTTTACAATTGGAAAACAATACAATAAAAAGCTTGTAACTGCATAATTTTATGGTTCATTATTTATTTGTAGTCTATTATATTTTAATATACAAATAATCAATGTAAAATGTTTTTATGACATAAAGTTCTTTTTTTTACATTATAATTAAAACATATACATGATATTCACTTAATGTTTGGTACAGTTCTAAATACAACCCCAAATGCACTTATCATGTATATGCTTTAATTTTTTTAAAATAATAAGCATTGTTTTATTTCGAATTTAATATACTCAATTTTAAAATTGTAAGAAGAAGATAATTTTATTGAGAAAATATAATAATTTTTTATAAAATGAACAGTATAATGTAGATAATATTGAAGGAAGATAGAGTTCAATTACCTATTTTTATTTGATGGTCCATTGTTGAGAAGATGGTAGATTTATGCACAATAACAAAAGTGAGGAAATGATATATAATTTTTTTTAACATTTACTAAAAATGAGTATATTAAATTTGAAACGGAGTAATGCTTACTATTTTAAAAAATTAAAATACGTGATAACTGCATTTGAGATTGTATTTTTGAGACTATACCTAACATTAAGTAAGGATCAACTCAAAGTTATATTAAACATTAAATTTTTTTTTATCCATTCTCTTTGATAGACAATAATTTTTGAAAAATTTTAGACTCAAACATTTTTACATATCAAAACTAAGACAAAAAAAAAATCCACCAAATATTTGAATATCTTAATGGTCTGAAAAATCATCAAATGAAATCTGAAGTTTAGTGAGTGAGGGAGCTGTTTGTAAATCTTAAAATATGAATAACAATGATTAATAACTTGGGTTCTATTATGTATATTTTATATTTTTAAAATAAAAAATATGTTATTGTATTTCAACATATATTTATTTTTCATATAACAGTTTACTTTACAACTCGAAATATACCCTTGTATATATCTTTAGTCATTAATAGTCATCTTACGATGTATATACCTTCATATATAAAATATATACATTGTTAATTTTTTTGATGTATGCGCAGTCGTCCGTCATTGAGTTATATAAACTATTTTATATTATAATTGAAAGATAAACAATAGTCCGAACTCGAAGTTCTTTAAGTAAAATTATAATTTTTTAATGCGTATGATAAATTTTAAATTGTACAATCCACTTTGATGTAGTGCTTACACTTCTATAATTTTTATATATTTATTCTCAAATAAAGATGTTTGACACTTTTGTAAAGTTTTTATTACTGTTTAAAATAATACATTTTTTAAGTCAAACTACAATGCAACTGGGCTTCTATTGTGTCTATTTTATATTTTGAAATAAAAATATATTATTGTATTTCAGTATATACTTATTTTTTTATATAATACTTCTTTTTACAACTCGAAAACCTTCATATACATTTTTAGTAATTTAAAAATTATATTATAATGTATATACCTCCGTATGTGAGATATATATACCTTATTAATTTTTTTTCACATTTACTAAAATTGAATATATTAAATTCAAAATAGTGCAATGTTTACTATTTTAAAAAAAATTAAAACATATACATGATAAATGCATTTGGGGTTATTTTTAGGACTGTACCAAACATTATGTGAATATCTACTCAGAGTTGTATTAAAAATAGAACAAAAAAACATTTATTCATTTTCTTTTAAGAACATTAATTTTTTTGAAAGTTTTATACTCAACTATTTTTAACAACTACCACTCATTAAAAAAAAAAATAGATTATCGAATCCCTTAAAAATAATCTAATCAATAAAAAAAGCACTGCCTATGAAAAGACAAAATTAGCTGTTTTTTATAAGGGACCTGATTATAAATATGAGGTACTTTTCCATAACACATGTAGGGGTCGTTTTATTAAACTTAGAGAATTTAGCAGGGATCCAGTTATAAATATGAAAGATGTTAGGGCCAATCTGCAGAAAGCCCTGGAAAAGACAAAAACAGCCGTTATTATTAGGGACCTGGTTATAAATATGGGAGACTTGTTTATAATACATAGAGGCTGTTTTATAAAACTTTGAAAACTAGGGGGTTATATGCAAAACGCCCCATTGTTTCGCAGGAATTGTTGGCCTTAACATGTACTGCTGGGCGACGAGGTGACTGCTTAACGCGCATTATAGTATAGTGTATAGAGATACCTTAGATTTTTTTCCATGTCCTCGCTGGCAATTTTTTAGAATTGAAAGGATGAAGGGACATCCATAGGATAAAAAAATTTGTTACCATACAAATATTGTCCCATGCTCACCATTAATATATATGCTAACAACCCAGATCACTCAACTACTACCTACCCACAGAATCCGAAACGTGTAAAGACTCAACTTTTAAAAGTTGCAGTTGAGTTGTGCGTATGGTGTTTTTCGAAGATGACAGCATTCACCACTGGACGGCACTAGTGGACCAGTTGAATTTTTTTATATGAATTTTTTTTCTTCTCTAATTTAATATTCGTTAATTATTAATTTAATATTTATGTTTGTGTCGGTAGCGTCCACTCCGATTGTGAGCCCAGAGGGAGTATGATTTGTGGTGTGTCCCGTAAATAACATGATAATGAGGTGCAGCGTATGGGATGGGCAGGACCACGTGACGCGGTGAAACGGACAGCTAGGGCGCTTCGAACCATTCACGTGCCACGGCCTCGGGTGCTGTGGATGGGGCCCATCAATACCCTGTCGGTTGCGGTCACTTCCGACCTTCTTAACTGGCACTCACTCACACGCTCACACTCCCTTCCCCCCTCTCTAATTCAGGCATTTCAATGGATCGATCTGGATCTGATCCGATAAAGAGTGGGGTTTATCCCAATCTAATCTTATGAATTAGTTTGATCCGACTCAAATATTATGTGATTTTTTTTATTTATTTATAATCCAACCTAACACACATGATCCAACCCAACATTTATAACTAGATACTGAATAATAATTTAAAATTTTAAGCATTTAAAAATTTTTACAATCTTTTGACTTCATGTAAAAGCATAATAATTCAAACCGTATTTTAAAATATTTTCTCACAATACATTAACAAAATCAAAATAGGGAATACATATTTATAATACACTAAACTCTATTAAAAAAAATGAAATCATTATAGGCCTTTAAAGAAGTTCCTCAACCCTCTTTGTTCGACTTAAACTTATTAATGAGCCGGACCCGACCCGACCTGATATGAGACATGATATGAACCCGACTTGAAAGGCTTGACAATTAAATAGGTCGGATCTGAGTCAACCCCAACCCGACCCGTTGACCAGAATACTCTAATTCCATTATCACATTATCAAATTATTATTATTAAATTCCAACTAACTAAATTTGCATTGTTATTATATATTAACTATGTAACTATCACATGCTATCGACATCACTATTTTTATTCACTATACGAAGTAAAATATAAAAAAATAGCATTGCCAACCATTTGTCATGCCAGCAATCCTGATTCTAGAACCATTTGGCATCAGGCATGCCAGCTTAATAAAGACACACTATTAATTACATAGGTATTGAAATACTAATACAAACTCTACTAAGGATATTCTTATTAATGTTATAAATAATGAAGTTTACTAATAAATAAAAAGAATTATCTAATAAGATCCTAACAATCTTCATTTAAATTATTAAAAACATATTAAGAATATTCTACACGACGAAATTTAGCAAAGATATTAAATTAATTAAATAAGGCAAATTTTCAAAATTGAGTTTTATTGGATTGAATACAATTTTTTTTATTTTCTTACCACAGCAACTAACGCAGCGAAAAAACTAAAATAAAGATCCAACAAGCGTTAAGATCCTTCAACAAACCACAATTCTCACAGAGAATACTAAAACTCAGAAATATATTGATAAAAGTTGACAACCCTAGATTACAAGCCTCCCTTTTATAATAGGGAAAAACTTACTAAAAAATAACAAAAACGAAAGTTTGTTATAACTAATTCTAGAGAATCTTAGAAGATCGTGGGATTTGATTTCGGTCAAATCCGAATTATTATGAAGGAGATACGCTAAATCTAAAAAGTTACTAAAAATAGCAAAAATGCCATTTTGAGGGCCGAAAAATGGGAAAAATGGAAAAATAAAGACGTGTTGTGGCATCTACCTCCAATAAAATTTTCAGCCAATTCCGAGTTCGGGGCGCCATTTATTTCTACTAGCCGATTTTTCTGTAAATGTTGAAAATCTTCAAATGGACCCTTTCGGGTTCATCGCCCCCCGAAACGCGTCCGTCACCCGTTCTGCATCAGCAACTTATTTAGCATGTCCTACTTTCTATTATAAATGAGAAAAACATTGAAAAGCTAGCTTCATAGATCATAGTCGGTTGTTGTATGTGAGTAATTGCTAAGATTTCAACCTCTCTGTATTCACTTCACCAAATAAAAGAAGGGTTTTTTTATTTTTAACTCCCTGCAAACTATCGTATTTAGCGATCGCCCCCTCCATTCTTCATATTTGAGTTTTACTCCCCACATTCAAAGGATAATTCCTTTTTACTTCCTATCAGGGATTAAAAAGAAAATTAAATAATTTACAGATAGGTCCCTCGTAGGGAGTAAAAATGAATTATCCTTTGAATGTGGGGAGTAAAACCCAAATACGAAGAATGGAGGGGGCGATCGTTAAATACGATGGTTTGCGGGGAGTTAAAAATAAAAATCCCAAAGAAACATAACCTACCTACAAAAAATAAAACAAAATAAAATAAAAGAAACATATAATAATATCTTATTTTTAAAAAAAATTTCCTATTTATCTGTCTCGCTGTCTCATCACTCCGCAATCATTCGCTCTCTCTCCACCTTCCAAGAAACAGCATTGCAATTCCGTTCATATACATTTATACACCCAATTTTGAGATTCATCAGGTTGCATCTCACTTTGATCAAGAACAAGAGAAACAGAAATCAATGGCGGGGAGACTGGATCTGGACGGGAAGCCGATCAAGGCGATGAAGATCTGCATGATCGGAGCGGGAGGCTTCATTGGTTCCCACCTCTGCGAGAAGCTTATGGCGGAGACCGACCACGAGGTCGTCGCCGTCGACGTCTACAACGACAAGATCCGCCACCTCCTCGAGCCCCCCGGCCAGCACCCCTGGTCCAACCGCATCAGCTTCCACCGCCTCAACATCAAGCACGACCCCCGTCTCGAAGGCCTCATCAAGTCCTCCGATCTGGTATCCAATGCTTTCCTCTTCTTCTTCTTTACGATCGGATCGGATCGGATCGATGCAATGCAGATCTCTGACGAGGCTTCTTCTTGGATCTCTCTCTTTTTTGTTGTTTTGTGTCAGACGATCAACCTGGCGGCGATCTGTACTCCGGCGGATTACAACACGCGTCCTCTCGACACAATCTACAGCAACTTCATCGACGCCCTCCCCGTGGTGAGAATTTTCTGTTGATAAGATTTGCTATGTTTCGTCTTATCCGTGTAGATCTGAGAGGATGATGTTTTGGTTCTTTTGTGTTTCTCTGGTTTGATTGATGGTGAGATTTTGGTTTGGCAATGCACGCAGGTCAAGTACTGCTCAGAGAATCAGAAGCGCCTCATCCACTTCTCCACATGCGAGGTCTACGGGAAGACCATCGGGAGCTTCCTTCCCAAGGACCACCCCCTTCGCCAGGTATAGATGATCACATTCTAAGAAGAAGACACAGTTTGTTTTTATAGATTTTATTGTCACTCTAACTTCGTAGTTCCTATGCGGTAAATGGGTTGGATACTTGGATTCAGGTGCATGGGTTTTTCTCTTGATAGCCAATTGTGACATTTCACTGCATTGGGTTGTAATGTGAGGTTTGCGTGGAGGAAGCTATATTTCAGTACTGGGATAACATTGATCCCTGTAATATTTTATGTTGGTGAAAGTAGTATTGCTTCTCAGATGCACCTAATCATTTATTTCTCTTTTTCATTTTTGAGGTATCATACATGTTTGGGGATTTTCTTATTGTTTCTTGAAGAAAATGTCTGGGGATTTCTAAAAGTAAAATAATGATTATAGCATTAGCATTAATTGTTTTGACATATGAAAGATTCCGGGCATGGGGGCTTTAAACAATTTGAACTGGGGCTATCTTGGTTGGTTTTTGTGTGGTCCATTTAGGATCAGTAAGGATATACTGAATTAAGATGAACATCCTAACTAAGTGGTGCCTAGGATTTGTGTTCATTGAAGTGGTTCATGAATGCATTTAGAAATGATGATCAGCATGATGAAATGGCTATTGGATCTTGGATTACTGAAGACAGGAAATGATGGTTGGAGTTTTTTTTTTTTGACGAAAAATAATTTGGGCCATTCCTCGATGTGTGTATCATCCTTGCCTAGGGGTTGTGCTAATCTTCTATGAATTGTTCCAATTCTATCGGATATCCTGAAGGACATTGGAGTTTTTAAAAATTTGATGACTAGATAAAAGGCTCTTTTCACCATAAATCAAAAAATGTTTACTTTTATGCTAATTTATTTGAATCAGGGAGAATCACTTGGTCATTTTTTTTAATTTCTTATCAGTCCACTATGTGTAATCAATTAATCATTTAAGTTCATAAGTTCGTTATTGAAATCTAAATTTTACGCCCGAGGTATATATAATATTCATCCCCATGATGATGTATAACTTTCACTGAAGCAGAGGGTATGCACCCAATAGAGGTATTTGTACATCTTCTTTGTAAAGAACTGTGAAACTCTATAGATGTTGCTGGGAATGGGCATGATATGGGTAGAGGCATCAAGAGTGAGATCATATCGATGCAGTCATTATTGTAAAGGAATATTTATATTTGAAGTGATGCTTAGTGAATATACATCTAATGTTGATCCTTATATTGTGAAAGTTGGCCACTGAGATAGGAGTATTGCCTGTGTCAGTAATATGTTGATTTTCCTATTGTGGATTGATTGTTCCATGTTATTTATATATGCTTTTAAGTGGGCATTTCTGCTTTATCTCTCTCCAGTCTGCATTAAGTTCTTGTGCATGAAGTAAGTCACATTAATGCAAAAGATGGGACCAACACTTATGCAATTTTTTCTACCTGGCCTTTGTTTTGCTTTGTTATTTTTTATTTTTGTCTCTCTCTTCCTCTCAGCCCCCATTCGGACATACTCTATTTAGTATTTTTTTGTAAAATAGATATGCCTACAATTTCACTAAAACAAAACACTTCCCCAATTTGAATTGCCTGGCTGATTTCTGTGTTATCTTATTATGTCTCTGCTTTTTTAACTGCACATTGGAATTTAAACATTTCTGTATCATCAATTCTGATATTGAATATAGATACATTATGAATTAAAAATTGTGTAAGAATGGTATATGCTCTATTTCAATGTGGCTGTAATTATCCTATGAAATATGTATCTTAAGTATCATGATGATGGGCAGTGATCAAGCCACAGTTTCTCAGATCTTAAAATATTTTTGTTCTATATTATTGTTAGCTTATCTTCTATCTGGGGTTGAGCTTTGATGAGTATATTAATCAATTCCTGCAACAACTAGTATTGATTTTTCTGTGTTTTTTTTTTATCTTATTGATAAAAGAATCATACTATTAACCTGTGGTTCATCATCTGAAGCAAGATTGGGAATATAGTTTGTAAATTTTATTGCAATTCTATAACTCAAAACAGATTTTGAAGGGAGAAGCTCAGGTTATGACTGTCAAATGATATGCTGTCTACAATTGCCCTGAATGCATCATATGCATCTCAATAGTTGATTGTGATGTGATTACAAGTACATTTTCTTGTATTATATGATATTACATGTACGAAGAGAAATCTGGTCAAATCATTGTTTACTTATAAGGGTGCAAAAAATAGGAGAAAGTCTAGGCTTTTCCTTGTTGGACTTTCTCATTGTTCACGGTTCATTGGTGATTTCTGTTTTCCAAATCAGGAACCTGAGTTCTATGTTCTGAAGGAGGATGCTTCACCATGCATTTTTGGTTCTATTGAGAAACAACGATGGTCTTATGCATGTGCAAAGCAACTAATTGAACGGCTCATTTATGGTAGGCAGTGTTCATCCTTCCTAATCTGGGTCACACATCTATGTTATTTTTGCTGACAAGATTTTGTTGATGAACTGGCTGTAGCTGAGGGTGCTGAAAATGGCCTTGAGTTCACAATTGTCAGGCCCTTCAATTGGATTGGACCCAGGATGGATTTCATTCCTGGGATTGATGGTCCCAGCGAGGGTGTACCTAGGGTTTTGGCATGCTTCAGCAATGTAAGTCAAATTAGCATTGTAATCATAACCTGGGTAGCTTTCTTCAGCAGTATCACAGACTTCTGTTTATGTGCAGAATCTCTTGCGTCGAGAACCCTTAAAGCTTGTGGATGGTGGCCAGTCACAGAGAACCTTTGTTTACATCAAGGATGCCATTGAAGCTGTTCTATTGATGATCGTATGTAAAAAAAAATTTCTACTTTTTTTCTTCTAAGTTTTTTTTTCAGTATCTTTAACAATCATGAAGTAATGGACTATTTATACATCAGGATAACCCTGCCAGGGCAAATAGCCACATTTTCAACGTGGGAAATCCCAACAATGAAGTTACGGTGAGACAACTTGGTGAAATGATGACAGAGGTAGTGAAGAAAGCAACCAAGAAAATTTTCATTATTTTCCTTCCAATTTTCTGAAATGAATAATCTGCAATGTAGCAAATTTGCATCCTCTTCTCATTGATACACATTTCTGTATCAGGTGTACTCAAAAGTCTCTGGAGAACCTGCCCTGGAGGTTCCGACTATTGATGTAAGCTCCAAGGAGTTCTATGGTGAAGGATACGATGACAGTGACAAACGAATTCCCGACATGACGATAATTAATAAGCAACTAGGTACCTTCATAATCAAAATTCCTAAGACGATCCCTACTTTCTTTTCTTCTTCTTTTTCTACAAAAATAAAATAATATCTACTTTGCTATGTAATTTATATTTCCTTGTGGACTGGCTAATAATTACAGGCTGGAACCCCAAGACATCACTGTGGGATTTGTTGGAATCAACACTGACATACCAGCACAGGACTTATGCAGAAGCTATTAAGAAATCAATTGCAATGCCGGTTGCAACCAGTTGATTTATCCAGGTAGATCATGTGTTTTGGAGGGGGGGGGGGGGGGGGCAGTCTTGTTTGGTGGCCCTATTCTTTTGAAAGATTATAGATACGCAATCATTCTTTTCTTTTCTTTTTCTTCTTCTTTTTTATGGTTTTCAATAGCTGGATCATATTGCTTGCTGCCCCTAAAATCTGTATGTTGTATACACCCTGTTAAATGTGGAGACATATATTTCTGGATATTATATACTATGTTATGCATTTTGAGCAGTCACTGCTACTTCATTTTTGTGTGGTGGGACAATAATTGTTTTTCCTAATGGTTGTTTGTTGTTAGTTAAGCAGAATCTGACTTCCACAATCATCATTTACATGTATTATATTGAATGCAACTAAGCATTGACAGGTGCTATCATTGTGATGCTGCTATCCTTCTGATCAATGCTTTGGTTTTCATTTGGACGATTCCAGATTTGATAATATAAGTGCTAGCTTTTTTCATGTTTCATTATTGATTCTCTACTTAATTATTTATTTTTACTATAGAGTTTTTAAATTTTCCTTTGAAGGGCTTTTGGAACTTCTAATTTTACTGAAAATTTTGATGTTTCATTATCCCACCTTTGTTTTTCTAGTTTCATGTTTCATTTTTTCTACTGGGAAAAGCAAAGCATTGACCAAAATTGATGTTTGTGCAGTGCAACCCACTCTTGTGTAGTGATGTTGAGATCCTTCTCAGCTTTTGTTTGGTATACACTACAGAGAGCTATCAATTGGACTCGGAGTTCTAGTTATCAGTCCACTTGATCGGATGATGACATCTGAGTCTTCTGATTGTAACAACAATGGGATTATGGGAGCCAAAAGTCGTACCCTCTCTTGAAAGTTCAATGTCATTAGAAGTTATCAAATCTTAATATATATGCCTCTTCTGATTACTGGACGGATTTCTTTTCATAGCAGTGTCATATTTGGGTCTAGTTAAAACCTTTATAAAGGACAATGTCAAGAACCCTGTCTAAGACATCCACAGTGGTTTTTTTAAGAGGAAGGCCCACAAGGGCCCACTACAACAAAGAAGCCCAAGGCCCACCAGCCTAACTTTTTTTAAGGGTAAAGAAACACCCAGCCCCCTGCAGTCCATCTTTTTTTTTTATTATTAAAAAAATTATGCACTCACACTTTGAAATGCATGATGTTATATGAAATGAGGTGTATGCTGAGATATATTAGTGTATTTTTTTCATAGTAAAAAAAATGAAAACAAAATTTGGGTCATATGCTATGACAAAACCCCACACATTATAATAGTGCAGTATATACTATTTTATCATAATGTATGAGGTTGTAAAACGGGCTGTAAAATAGACTGAGTTTATCGATTGCTATTTTTTTTAATTCAAATCCAAGTGGAAAGAATGATAACAGGGTTTGAAACCCCACGAAAGCCATATCTGAATAGTTATGAAAGTCACATCTTAAAATTTTATTTTGGATATAACAATGTAACGACCAAGGTCTATTTCAAGTATGATTTGATTGGTCTAAGAATTCGTTTGGATATGGGTTTAGGGATATGGGTTTAGGTAGATTATGCATTTAAAAAACTAAAGATTTTGAAACTAATATCCAAACATATTTTCAGCTTTTAGTTTTTTAAACCACAATATTTTTTTTTTTAGACAAAAAAAAATCTTGCGGTTGAAAATCTAATAAAATATAGCTTTGCAAAAGCTGAGTTTGAAACATAAGATTTTAAGAATCTCAGAGTTTCAACCTCACATCCAAATGCACCCCTAAGTCTCCGGCGATCAACAATTATTCTGGTTTTCATATAAAAATTTCAACAAAATTAATAAGTATAATAGAATCTATGCTGATGGAATGCAAATGGGAGGAGATTCTTCTTGGCGCTAGTGTTATTTCTCCTATCCTGTTTTTTTTAGATAGTAATAATAAGGGTCAATTGCCCAAATACCCCTGCAGTCCAACCCTTATATTTTCTGTGCCCCCACCTTTTGAAAAAAAATTTTGTACCCCTGCAGCAAACATCTCATTTTTTTGTACCCCTGTAGCAAACACTTAATTTTTTTCTACCCTCGTCCCATTTATTCCCCCAGCCGCACAAAATCGCAGTTTTCCCTCTGTAAGTGCATATATGTTTTCTGTAACTTGGAGAACACAAAATGCAATTTCTGTAAATATTATCTGTAAATGAATTATTATGTTATGTAAAAACCATAACTTGCAAAACACTAGAAAAACACACATTAATGCATAACATTAAAGTATATGTGATTCTTATGTTGTCATGAAGTAAACACTTATTGATTTTTTTATTTATTTGGGTGTTTGACTAATTGTTACATCTCTATTATAGTATAAATTGCACTTTCTTCCTGATGATGTACGCTTGCTAACTCGAAAGTGTAACAATATATTTGATTTTAACTAACATGACATGAAGATGATCCGAGAAAATACAACATCTCAGTTCATTAAGGTAGGAAAAAAACGTCAGAATGCAAACATTCGATGAATTCAGGTGTTTTGATGTACTTATTGTGATAAAATATTTTCAGATGTTATACGTATGTTTCTCTAATATTTTGCAAGTTACCATTTTTACATAACATGTATAATAATGCACTTACATATAATATTTACAGAAATTACATTTTGTGTTCTATAAGTTACAGAAAACATACATGCACTTACACAAAAAAACTGTGATTTTGTAGTGCTAGGGGAATTGAAGGGAGGAGGGTAAAAAAAAATTGTGTTTACTGGAGGGGTAAAAAAAAAACTTTTCAAAAGATAGGGGCACATAAAA
This sequence comes from Acorus calamus, assembly GCA_030737845.1. Classification (NCBI taxonomy): domain Eukaryota; kingdom Viridiplantae; phylum Streptophyta; class Magnoliopsida; order Acorales; family Acoraceae; genus Acorus; species Acorus calamus. The sequence continues at coordinate 29,783,256 of CM060870.1, read as the reverse complement.
TATTGGGGTTGGGATGCAGGGGTATTTGGACAATTGACCCTAATAATAACTATCATTAAAACAATTTGGCAACAATAAAATAATATGAAATAGCATGTCGATCCAAAGTAATTTAAACGATCACTGGTTTTATTTTTTTGGGTGTCATTTCTGTATTTCATTAGATACCATGTCAATCATTTATATATATATATATATATGCAAAATAATATTTTTTACTAAAATTATATATTTCATTAGATGAACATATATATTAAAAATTTAAATAGTTCATGATTTGTAAAGTGATGGCATAACTAAATTATAATGATATTTTTTGGGTTAAAGGCTTAAGTTCTCGCGTACATTTGAAAGTTCATTTATACAAACTAAAGTGTGAAATTGGGGATGTGCATAGAGGTCCTAGATTTTGGTGTGATTGATTTCTTTCCTAACCTAAATTTTTATCATGATTGACATAATATTCTCCCACCCCTCCAACTCCCCCACGATTGAAGTCCCGTACTACCTTGATGCAGTGGATGGACACCCCACATCCCTTTCTAAGGGCGTGAGTTCGACTCCTGGGGATCTCCCCCGAGATGGAAAAAGAAGATAATGGGCCACAGGGCCATGTGTTGGTGTTGTTTGTGTGTGGGAAAATGTTACACACAGTCGGTTTCTTAGTCAGTTTCTCAGACTCCACGTAGGATCTGACGTGGCGAGGTCGGCTGGCAAGGATTTGTTTTCATTTTCCTTTGGCGGGCCCGGATGAACGTTTCAAATTTAAAATTTCAAAATTCGTCGATAAGAACCCTTGACACTGCATTAAAGGAATTAAATGGTCTGACATCGCATTAAATGGTCAAAAAGAGGTTTCTGACAACGTCACATGGCCCATCGTGCACTCTGGAAGCGTGGTTCCAAATATGACGAGAACATACGACCTTTCAAAGCGTATGTACTTCGATAATGGGGGTATATACCTTGTTCCACCAATTTATCTGAATTCACTTATTCTTTTCGAGTTCTAATACAACTTTTCTCTCTCTCCTTTCGTGTTTTACAAAACACACGTTTTCTCTCTCTTTTGACTAAAACTCTTTCGTCTTCCACAAAACAAATACTCTCCCTCCCTCCCTTCCCCCCCCCCCCCCTCTTTCTCTCTCTTTCACCTTCCCTCTTCGACTCATTGTTGCTTATCCCTGCCCTCCGTCTCACAATCTCTTATCTCTTACATTTCCTCTTTTTATAAGCTATCTCATCTCTTTCACATAGTATACCCAATGCATCTTTTACATTACCACTCTCAAGTAACAAACTCTCCTCTTCATCCCGTCAAGTTTTACCAATTTTCACTGTCTAGAGGAGACTGCATAGCGAAGTAACTCGGGTTCAAAGCATTATCCCTTTTTTAGCATGTGGTTTTATATGACAAATATTTTAATCTTATTTCAATACTTTTAATCTAAAATAATTTTCTTCCTTATTTTAAATTTTTTTTAGCAAATGGTTTCATAAATCAAATATTTATTTTTTTCCCTATTTAAATTTTCTTTTTAGCATATGGTTTCATAAATCAAATATTTTAGCCTAAAATAAATTTCTTCCATGTTTTAATTTTTTTGTATATGATTTCATTATTCAAATATTTTTATCTTAAATCATTTTTTTCCCATTTCAATTTTTTTTAATCTTTAAGTCCCCGTTTGGATAGCGGAATTGAGTTATTCTGGATAGATAACTATCCCAGTATAGATAACAAATCTACTGGGATAAAGAATAAAGGTTGAGTATAAGAATAAAGGTTGAGTTGTTTAGTTGATAAAGAATAAAATATAAATAAAGTGTAAAAAAATTGGTTTAATATGTGAGCCCTTTGATGTATAAGAAGTGTTGATAGGTGATTTGATGTGATAAAATGTAAAAAGTTGATTGACATGTGGGCCCATGAGAATAGATAAAGTGAGTATAGCTTATCCTAGGGGTTACTTAGAATTGTTATACAGCCCATGAGAATAGATAAAATGAGTATAGCTTATCCTAGGGGTTACTTAGAATTGTTATACTCTCATACTCATTTAAACTGGCTTAGTAATACTAAGTTATACTATGCAAACAAACAACCATTTTCCTTATCCATTCTTATACCACCCTTATACTACCCTTATACCTGCCTATTCCGCTTCCCAAACGGGGCAAAAGTGTATTTTTGTTGGGTAAGCTAAGTTCATTGTTCATAAGCATTGATATTTCATGTGATTTAACATTTGTTTTGTGCTTGTGTAATACACCATCTACCCATGCCTTCTCATTCCTTCGGGATTCTCTTCAATGGAGGAATTTACAAAGGCGTTCAAAAGAGTCCTGCCAAGTAAGAAAATTGAAGGAAATTTTTTTAGTATTAGAAAGGTTCCTTCAAAGTTGGAGGGAGAAAATGTTGATGAGGTAGAAGCAAAATCTGCTTCTGGATCAAGCAAAATAGCTATGGTGACCAATGCGGGTATATATCACCTTAAACCTAGTATATACTTTAATTTGGGTGGTATATATAACTTGATGGCCCTACGTTAAAAGAAGCAGATGGGTGGCCCCACGTTCTTGATGTCCTTGCTCCGCGGCAGTCCGGTGGACATGACTATGGCTTCTTCCTCTACCATTGGTTGCTCACAGGATACTTGATATTCGTTTCCATTGTTGCACCAAAGATGATATGGCTTATATGCATGCTATGATTACCACTAGATTTATGGGTGATGAATTTTGTAAAATCTAAATAAGTAAATGATACAATTTTGGTTTAGTTTATTCAACCATGTTTTGGTTGTCATATACGTGATGTTTTTTATTGTGTTATATTATGGTGTGATTATTTTGTTTAATAATTATTGTGTGATGTGATTGTTGGTTATGTTATATATTTGTGAGATTATGTATATGCTTTGTTAAGTTACGTATATGCCTAGAATGTAAAATATCACCTTACAGAACTTGAAGAAATATCCACGCCAGGTTAGAAACAATAAGTCAACTTTTTATAAATAACCAATGAGTGTTGTTACACTCAATTTTTTTCTCAATCCAAAACATAGTCCCACCATCGTTTCATAAATCGTTGTCTTCTATTCAATGTCTTGGTGTTTAAATTATTTTTAATCTTATCTTGTATCTTTAAAAATAATGTTTGCAGATTCAAAAATTTGTCCAAATATGTATCTAATTAAAAATAACGTTCGTGCTATATACTCATATACCTTCTTAAACTGCTATATACTTATATTAGGCTAGTATATACCGCTTACGGATTATTCGTTCGTTACTGATTTCATTTCTTCTAATGTTATTTATTTATATCTAATGTGCACAAAATTTGATATTGATTTGACAACATGTCTGTTATTCTCGATGCGGGTATACGATTTTATATAGAATTCTTTTTATAGTCTCAAGTCTCAAGTACTTTATTTGTCATTTAATGAGTTATATACCACCTTATATAAGTATATACCTCCTTAGATCAGGTATATACTTCATTAATTTTTATTATCCTTTAATAACTAAAAAGATCCAATGGAATGAAAAAACTCACGTATCATACGCAAATTCAAACAGCAAGAACACCAACACGAAAAAAAAAAACGCAAATACTTATCACAATCATAGATAAAAAAAAAATTTAATTTCATTTGTAAAAAAACAGTAACACATTTACAAAAGACCATCATAACCTCAATCAATCTGAATCATCGTCTTCACCACCATTAGCTAGAGCAGCGACAAGGTCTCTTGGAGACCCCCAGACAGGGAGTTCCAATAGTGACCGCGTCACCCTCAACTCCTTCTCCACCACGTCCAACAGATCCTCCATCTCCTCAATCAGCACCTCCTGCGCATCCACCTACAACAAACAAACGCATCATTAATACCAACAATTCCACTCACGCATTTCATCAAACAGGTTGTGATCACCATTTGCAACAAAGAGCTCATCGATGGATAATAGTTTGATGACGCTCAACGTCGTCGGATCGGACTGCGGAGTTGAGGGGAACTGAGATTTCATGTCAACGAGCGTCGAAACGGACGGCGGTGGGGACGGCACGGTCGAGCTGCATGTGGTACCTCTCTATCACCCCCTTCAGTAGTTGGTCTATGGTGGTTGTCATTGACGAGAGAGAGAGAGAGAGAGAGAGAGAGAGAGAGGAGAAACAAAAACAATAAATGAAAATAAAAAAGGATGGCAATGAAAATGTTAAAAAAATAGGGTTACAACAAAAAAAATGATGGCAATTTTTTGGGGAAAAATTTTGTTGAGCAATTTCTATGAGTTGACGTGGCATTTATAAAAAAAAAATACATGTGGACAATCCTATGTGGGGTCTGAGAAAATGTTGGTGATGTAAACTGAGTGTAACAGCACTCTTGTGTGAGATATGAGCCCAGGGGTGCTCACTCACTACTTGTAATACAGTCCTTTAGGACTGAGTCTGTAATCGCCATGTGGGGCTTTGTATCACCAAAAAAAAAAAAACACCCCCACGATTGAAGATTTTGTAGTTGTTGGAAGAGACGATAGGAAGACTCAGGCAAGGGGTCGCAGGCGTTTCAAAAGGCCATCGATATCGAACGCATAATTAGGTTGGGTTTATGAAACTATAAATAATAGGGGTTTTTGGGTTAGGACCCTATATATTTATCAAAATATAGGGTCCCTCCCTAGATGGGGGCCTTAGACAGTTGTTCGGGTCACCTCTACTCATGGTCTATCATGACTACAGGGGATAAAATGAAAGCTAAGAAAATATAAGGCGTCAAGATTCCTATCAAAGTGCAAGGTTCATGTGGCTAATGTACCAAGACATGATTCTTTTGAAAGGTGTACCATGCAAGATCGGCATGACGGGCCCACTACTTGTGGACTTTGTGGTACGGATATTAAAATCACGACTCTTTTTTTATTATTATTAGTGATCGATGGTAACAAAATTATAGCCGCGGTTGATCATCATCACAGTTTGAAGGGAGATCGACGACTCTGGATGAGATTTGGCAAGAGGGAGAAGCCTCGGAGGGAGATAGTTTCTCAAATTATTATCCCGACAGTGGTATGAAAAACATGGGAAGCTAAAAATCAAGTAATTTTCAAAAAAGTCACTCTCTTTATGAAGGAAATTTGTGAAACCATTCAAAATTTCAATTTATAATGGGGACAACGACAGAGTCAGGAATTAGAGGAAGAGGCAACCGTAAATAAGAGAACTAAACTAAAAGAAAAAAATTAAACTTTTAAAATATATAATATGATAATTTAAGACAAAAATATGTCAAAGTCAAGCCATTGATAAAATCAAAGAGTAAATGTATACTCAATAGATATTTTTCATTTTATACCCACCATAATAAACAAAAAAAAAAAATTTACTTCAATTGTGCATGGGCATGGATAGACCCACTACCCAACTTAATTTTCCCACTACCCTAAATTACGAAAATGTCATTATTTATTTTATTTTTTCAATCTCTTTCCCACTATCCAGTTCGACAGCGTCCAGTCGAAGTGTTCTTCACTATGACGACAGAGGTCCGTCAAACTGTCTGAATAAGTGTCGACAGAAACACAGTCGAAGTGTGTTTCACTAGGACGACAGAGTCGATCCATCTGAGCAAATGTCGACATAGAACACATCAAAACAAAAACTTTCTTGTAAGAATCAATAACTTATTCAATCATTTAAGTCCTTATGAAAAAGAAAATATCATTTAAGTTATTTAAATCTTTTTGAAAATCATTCACATATATATCAATTTAAGTATAAGAAACAAAAATATCAAACAAAGAGTTATTTGGACCAAATAAACAGTAAACATTTCATATAAAAAAAACATTATTTTCTTTTCTAAACAAGTGGAGTTTTTTTTTTGTATATATGAAATGTTTACTGTTTATTTGATCCAAATAACTATTTTTTTATATTTTTGTTTCTTTTATATATATATATATATGATTTTAAAAAAGACTTAAATAACTTAAATGACATTTTTATTTTTCATAAGGACTTAAATGATTGTATAATTAATTGATTCTTAGAAGAAAATTGTTGTTTTGAAGGGTTCAATACATCCATGTCGCCACTTGCTCAGACAGATCGACGGATCTCTGTCGTTCTAGTGAAACACACTTCGACTGGGCCTCTGTCGACACTTATTTAGACAGTTCGACTGTAACGCCCCAGGCTTACACAGCAAGAAATTGTCCGCTTTGCCCCTAATGGGCTCACGGGTTTAAAACGCGTCTTGGTGTGTAAGAGCTGTGCTCACATATAAGCACAGACTATCTCCTCCCATTAGGCGATGTGGGACTAAACACCCTCACCCTCACCCAATCCATGGGCCTCTTGGGACTCTTGGGTTTGGGCCAGGCGTCACAATCACCCCCCTAATTGGCCACACGTCCTCGTGTGGGGCCACCCACACCCACCATCGCGTAATGGACAGGCTCTGATACCAATTGTAACGCCCAAGGCTTACACAGCAAGAAATTGTCCGTTTTGCCCCTAATGGGCTCACGGGTTTAAAACGCGTCTTGGTGTGTAAGAGCTGTGCTCACATATAAGCACAGACTATCTCCTCCCATTAGGCGATGTGGGACTAAACACCCTCACCCTCACCCAATCCATGGGCCTCTTGGGACTCTTGGGTTTGGGCCAGGCGTCACATCGACGAACCTCTGTCGTCCCAGTGAAGAACACTTCGACTAGACGCTATCGAACTGGGTAATGAGAAAGGGAGACGAAAAAATAAAATAAATAATGGCATTTTCGTAATTTTGGGTAGTGAAAAATAGTAACTCGGGTAGTGAGAATAGCTTTGCCCATTGTGCATTGGGGGAGATACATTACCCCGAGAGGATGAAGGGTTGAGGGTCCAGTTTGTTGATGGCGCTTTACTAATTGAGGAGCAGAGTGGTTGGGTGTGAAGAGGCCCCGGTTGGGAAATAGTTTCCTCTTACCACTGCCAAGACTGGGGAAGGAGTTTCTTCTTCTTCTTTTTTTGGTTTGTTTGGCATGAATAAGCTGATAGACCATTGAGGGATATGTCTAAAAATTTCTAATATTTGTACAAGTGTGTTATTGCACTTGATCAATTTTATAGCCTCATGCACAACCCTGTATATCTTGTTAATCACATGCATTGATTATAACGAGATATATATCTAGTTAGAAATTTGTTTCCACTATAATATGTGTCAATATAATTCAATGGAGAATATAGATATACTATTTTTTAAAATAAAAAAATAAAAGATGTGGAATGCATGGGACTAGAAATACATGATTTTTTGCTCAGAAGGAAAACTTTTTCATTTTAGGAATCCAATTCTCATTTTTTTAGATGAAATAAAAAATTAAGCATGAAAATCTCATTTTTTTTAAGATGACAAATTGGAAATTCATATTTAGTTATTTATTCATTATCTATTTATTTAATTTTCACATGTAAAATAAATATAGAGTACAACAGATTATTTGATATGTTGAGTTTTTATTATATCAACATTGCTCAAAAAGCCACATCGGAGGACCTAATCAGAAAAAAAAAGCAAATCCCCCCACCAATGCTTTTATAAAAGAGGGGATAGTCTAAATAAACGTGGTTCTTGAGGAGTAACTTTTTTTATATGTCTACAATTATTACAAGATGAATTTATAAAAATAATCATATGTTATTTGAATTGTGAAAAGAAGTTAATGAAAGCATGTATTTGTTTTTTATAACTTTTCTAGTTGATCAATAAAAAATGTTAATTTATTGACTCATATTTAAAAATTTTTTATAGAGACCAATTTTTAAAGTCTGTCTAAGGCCCTGCCCAAATGGTCAAATCTCAAGGGTTGCCCTTAGTGGCTGTGTAACATTATTATTGGTATAAAAGTGACGATATATTTAGTCTTTTTTGCAGTCCCATCTACGGTCCTATACTACTAATACACTACAATATGGCTCCATCATAATGTATGGAGGTTATAACAAATTTTATTTTTTCAAAGAAAAATGTACTATTATATATTTATTTTGTAGAATAGCATATTTTTAAAGGTGGTTTAAAGGGATGGAGGCATATTATTTTTTAAAAAATGTTACAGAAAGTACAAACATCTCAAATTTGTTGAATGCTTTTGGGATAGAAAATAGAAATAAGAGTCGATTCTTGTTTCCTAGGAATCAGTTTTAACATATTTCATAGAAAAGAAATTTGATCTAAAATTTCAAAGAATGTATATAAGAGTGGATAATTACAAGAGCTGGTCTATTAGCACCAACCCAAACTCTCTCCCCCCCAACCAACTTTCCCCACAAACCTCACTTAATAATAAACCCAAACCCACCACCATATAAAAACTAATCTACAACCCTTCTCATCCCACGCCCTCCTCCCCCATTTCACCCAAAAAAACATAAATCCCTCTTCTCTCCCTCCCTCTCTCCTCTCCCAGCCCATTCTCTCCCTCCCTCTCCTCTCTTCTCACAGTTCAAGCTACCACCACCCATTATCCCCGTGCACTGCCGGTCATCCGTTAGGAGCTGTATCATCATCCCCACAAACCATATTGTGAGTAAACTATCACTCCTTCTTCTTGAATAATTAAAACATCAATGTTATTATTCATATCTTGTTTTTAGGGTTTAGGAAAACTAAAGTGTGAATTGAATGTCATGTAATTCTCAAAAAAAGGGTTTTGGATAGTAATTAGGGTTTTTCATAGAAATCAATGGTTTACATTGAATTTGTTTGTGTTTAGGGTTCAATATATTGACTGAAAATTTGTTTATTCAATAAAAATAAAGTTTTGGGCTTTTCTTAGATGCCTAGGGTTATGTTTGAATTTGTTTGCGTTCAAGGTTCAATATGATGAGACAACAAGATATGACATACTTAATACAAATGTGTGGGCTACAAATGAGGATAAAGATAATTTTTTAGAGACATCTCAAATGAATTTTACTACTACAATCATGTGATTTATAGGCTGCAAATGAGACTAAATATAATTTTCTAGAGACATCTCAGTCCCTTGGTGTGAATAATGATGAAAACATTTATATCATAAAAATATTAATAACAATATCTAAATTCAAGGCCGGATGACCCTCCAAAGACACTCAAGAAAAAAGAAATGAGCAAATTAAGAACATATTAAACAACTGGTCAAAAGAGAAAGGTATGAAATGATGCACATCATATACACCTCTAGAGGCATAAGGGATTTTGGAATGACCCTGCAGAATAGATTAATATAATAGAAAAGGAAAATGAGTAAATAAATAAAATGAATAGTTAATAATAATATATGGTTTAATGTCCATAAGATGGTTTAAATGCCAGATGTTCTCATTATAAGAAGATTGAAGGGGAAAAGTTGTAAAATAAAGTAACCAAATGTGATTCTTACCCAAGAACATGAAAACCCCCATCATATACAATTTGAGATATTAAACCCATCAATCCCACACTCTCTCCACCATATACCAAATCAATCTTCCTATATAAATGTCTGCTCACTTCCCATGTCATATCAATTCATTTTTGAATGACCATACACTTGGTGGTGGATGGGATTTCTAAACTTCTGTTTTGCATATTTAATTTTTTTTTTGTTGAGATGCTGGAAAAGTATCAACATATGGTGGTGGACACATTGAAACACCACCTTCCTACCCCAGCATAGAGCAAGCGACCCCACATGTCTTAGTTAAAAGGGCATTGAATTAGGAGCCAACCAATGAACTGCTCTACACCATCACAAGTCACCCATGACATTTAATCCTCCTCTATCTAGTATTTTTTTTATGTCTAAAAATAAAGCACTTTTTTTTATTTTTTGGGTGATGTCAAATAACACTTTGACTATATCAGTGTATACCAACATCAATGACAATGCAAATTATATGTTAATAAATTGTTGTGTTTGTCAATACTGCATGTTTTTTTTCTTTCATCAACATCTTTTTCCTTTTTATTTAATAGCACAAGAAAGAACACCAATGTTAAGTCCTTGTAATCGTGGTAGTGAGTTCTGATTAGTGAACAATTTCTTGTTTGCAGTATGGCTCCCAAGAAACGCATTCCTCAAACAGCCTCCAACCACAGATGTAGATCCGAGAGGTTGGTGAAAGAGGCTCCGTCAACCTCAGTGGTTCCATATGTCGAGGAGGACGTTGTGGACGATCCATCAAGCCAGTCCGAGGAAGAGATTGAGAAGGTGGCAGAGAGACATGGCAGAGAGACATTCACCGACAGTTGTAGACTCAGACATAGAAGATGACAGTGTGCATTGCCGTGTATTTGTCTGTTAACAACATTCACATATTTTGATTTTTGAACAACGTGTAGTTGTCAATGATGTATTATATTTTATCTTTTAAACAATGTGTAGTTGTCAAAAAGCTATTAATGTGGATGTGTTGAATATGTAATTAGGATATGTGAATGTTGAATATCGAAAACTGTTATGTTAATTTTAAAAGATTGCATTTGGAAAAGTGTTGGATGACACACCTTAGGTCACATTAGACTCCCCAGTATGACATAGTTTGTGTCAAACCGAACACATTTTCATGATTCAAGGTGTGTCACGCCGGTTTTAAAATAATGTAGTTGAAAAGTGTTGTGTGACACACCTTGGGTCACACTACACCCCCTAGTATGACTATGTTTGTGTCAAACTGAATAATTTTTCGTGATTGAAGATGTGTCGCGTCAGTTTTAAAATAGTGTAGTTGAAAAGTACTGTGTGACACACCTTGGGTCACAGTGGACACCCCAGTATGACTAGGTTTGTGTCAAACCGAACAACTTTCAGTGACTCAAGGTGTGTCGCGCCAGTTTTAAAATAGTACTGTATGTGAAAAGTGTTATGTGACACACCTTGAGTCACAGTGGACACCCCAGTATAACTAAGTTTGTGTTAAACCGAACAACTTTTAGTGACCCAAGGTGTGTCGTGTCAGTTTTAAATAGTGTAGGTGAAAAGGGTTATGTGACACACCTTGGGTCACAGTGGACACTCCAGTATGACTTGTAGAGGTGGGGAGAGAACTTTTGTTAGAAAAGGTTGGTGGGATAGGCTGGTTGGGGGGGTCAATGCCTTAAATAAAAACTAATTTTAGATGTTCTAAATTTTAATTAGGTTGGGGGGGAAAGATTATTGGTGGGTGGTAATAGACGGGCTCTAATTACAAACACAATTTTTTTAAGTGTTTTAACAAAACGAGAATGAGAATGGACATCAAACTAAACATTTAACATTTTCACTTGTACAAGAGTCGATGTTGATACACTCAATCTATTTTGTAACCTAATTTATAGTTCTATATATAACAACAACTTAGCTCAAAAGTTTAACAAATTTTTATTTTTAAAAAAAATTTACACAATCGTCGTATAATAATAATAATATTGATTTAAAGCGACGAATGCATAATTGTAATTAAAAAAAATTGTCATGGAAAGTACAAACATCTAAAATTTGTGGATGGGCATTCAAATTGTGACGAAGTGACTTTTGCTTATTTTATTATTTATGGTCTCATGAAAAGGCGTGACTTACTAAAAGGCCAGCAGCGGTTTGAGGACTGAAGCGGAATGTGAATGGAGTGAGTGGTTTTCTATGTCAAACCCGTGGATTTGGATTTCTAAAACCCAACCTTCTTTTGTGGTAGACCCAAAACCATGGGCACCGCCCCCTTCAATGCTGTTTTTCTTTTCTTTTTTCATTTGAACCCCTGCGATTTCCCTTCATATCGTACGGACCCCACCCTCCATCCATTTATAAGGACTAAAAAATAAAAATCCATTACAAAAACCGCCCATGTTTTTGTTTGCATGTCTCTCACCTTAATCTCCTCCGCCGCCGTTTACAAAAACCAGGGCGCATGTTCTAAATCCATTACCATACCACATCCACCTTCACCAAGCATTTCAACCAACAACAAGTCTTCTCTCTCTTCCTTCCACCACCAACACCATCACCATTTTCGATCAGAAAGCTAGCTAGGTTTACACATACAAGCAAATTAAAAGATCCTTTTTTCTTCTCTTTTTTGTTGTCTGCTATATTATTATTAGTTGATTGTTGTGATTGTATCAACAAAAAAAAAAAAAAATGGAGGGAAACGGAATGGGAGGTGGGATGATACCGGGCATGTCCGGCGGGATAATAGGGCTGGAGATGCCCCTCCACCCCTCTCAACAAAAGCAACACAACCTTCCCCACCACCTCGGTCTCCCCTTCTCTAACCCCACCCCCACCCAAACCAGCAGTGCCCGCTCCCATGACGACCATCACCACCACCCTCCTTTTCCTTACGGAACTGGTGCTGGTGGTCGAGCCAAGCCCCCGCAGCAGCAGCAACAGACGTTCAGCTCCGAAGACGAGCCCGGCTTCGGAGGCGGAGACGACGCCACCGACTGCGCAAAGCGTGCGGTGACCCAAACAACCACTCCTCCTCCACCTCCAACCACCGCTACTGGTACAGCTGGGTCCGCCTCGCCTTGGCAGAGGATGAAGTGGACGGACGGCATGGTGAGGCTCCTCATCATGGTCGTCTACTACGTCGGCGACGACGGCGGAGGCATCGATGCCAACGGCACGGACCCGAAGAAGAAGGCGTCGTCAGCGGGAGGAGGAGCGGCGGGTCTGCTTCAGAAAAGGGGAAGTGGAAGTCGGTGTCACGGGCGATGATGGAGAAGGGCTACTACGTGTCTCCGCAGCAGTGCGAGGACAAGTTCAACGACCTGAACAAGCGGTACAAGAGGGTGAACGACCTCCTCGGGAGGGGCACCGCGTGCCGCGTGGTGGAGAACCAGTCCCTCCTCGACTCCATGGACCACCTCTCCCCGAAAGCCAAGGACGAGGTCCGCAAGCTCCTCAACTCCAAGCACCTCTTCTTCCGCGAGATGTGCGCGTACCACAACGCCCCTTCCGCCGCCACCGCGCATGGTCATCCCCCGCACGCCTCCTCCACCTCATGCGATCCTGCCGCCTCCGCATCGCCCGCGCCTGTAGTTCCTCAACAACAACAACATCATCAGCAACAGCCACCACCACCACCCCAACAACAACAGCAGTGCTACCACTCGCCGATGGAGAATCCGGTTACTGCTGCTGTGGCGGCGTCGTCTGGGACCGGGCTCAAGTGTCACAACAGAGTCATGGTCGAGGAAGATGCGGATGATGAAGATGACGATGACCATGATGAGGATGATGAGACATCGGAAGGACGACGAGGACGGAGAGGTGGATGGTGGATACATCGATGACGATCACCACCATCACGCGCACAGTGTGATGAATGGCGGCAACGGCAACGGCGTGAATGGGAAGAGGCAGAGGTTGAGTGTGGGGAGGATGGAAGAGGAGCTGATGGAGGGGCTGGCGAAGAGGAGAGGAAGCTTGGAGGGGCAGAGGGAGTGGGTGAAGAGGAGAGGGGTTGAGCTTGAGGAGAGGAAGATTGGGTATAATGTGAGGGCGCTTGAGCTTGAGAGGCAGAGGTTCAAGTGGATGAAATTCAGTTCCAAGAAGGAGAGGGAGCTCGAGCGGTCCAGGCTGGATAACGAGAGGCTGCGACTACAGGCGGACCGGATGATCCTGCTCGTACGTCAGAAGGAGCTAGAGCTCGACCTCCGCATCCCCAACGCCTCCCCCAACCCCCCAAGTTCAACCTCACATTGAATCATCATCTTTTCTTAATCGATTAATCATTGTTGTTAGACATTTTGCCTCACTGCACGCTTTTTTTTTTTTTTTGTTCAATCTGCTTATTGTACCTTGTGTAATGTAAAATTGTTATTTATTTTCAGAATTGTCAATTTTTGTGTGGGTGGGTGATGATATGCGAGAAGGGAAGTTCAAACGAAATTATATACAAACACTTCCTGAGTTCCTTCTTCTCTAAAAGTAATGTCTTCAAATAATGTTGTGCATAAATATATATAGCACTAGAACTCGGATATGAACGTGGCGTGTGCTTGATGGACGATGTTGACGGTACACTAGCTAACTCGATTTATGGAAGATAAGATACAAGTGCATCGAATTACAGGTCATTTGTGTACTTAAAAGTTACAAGTGATGTTAGCATGCATGTCATATAATTGGGTCGCAATTACAGGACTGGTCGCTTGTTAATGCTCTCAGCGACCAAACCAGAGGCGCCAACGGATTGAAGTCAACAACTAGGCCGACAATCTATGTTTTTGACATTATCTGCGTGTTTGTTTTTTCTATCCCTAAAATCTATAGGTGGTTTTTGTTTGTTTATATGAATTCTACTACACAACTCTCAAGTGAGATATACACTGAATAATCGAATATTATTGATAGAAAAGATAAATACTTCCTTAGGTTACAAATTCCTGCGTCTATTGGATTAATCAAACTCAATCGAGAACCTAATTAAATCAAAGTTCAGAATATAGATGTAATTATTTTGAGGCCCTAGAAGACAGTCATATTAAATTCACTTATTTAATGGTCATAAAAAAGAAATTTGACTAAATTTTGCATAGTTAACGAGATAATTCGAACCCTCTTCACAAGATACACTTTCACGTCAAATTTGAATTAATTGAAAAAAGGAACTTTACCGGTATAGTTTGACTAAAATAAAATCTACATTATATTTCTTAAATATATGACATTCTGATTGAGGAGGATATTTTCCTTCACAGTTGAATTTGTGATTTACAGGGATTCGGAACTTCAAAAAAAGGGTTTGAGTAATGGATTTTAAGTGGTAGGATTATGCAAACAGGGATTTTTTTATGGAAAGGGAGAGACTGTGCCGGCTGACACAAATGACTAAAGTGTCACCGTGACTGTTCTTGATTGCCTTGAATAAGGAATCTAGAATCTGATACCTTAAGAGTGCTATCGCGCGACCTCTTTATAGGCTGCCTACGTCCCCCTGGGATCAAATCTCACGTAGTTTAGTTGGTTACATTGTAACCGCTTTGCCACTAAGAGATAGTGGACTATTATTTAGGGAAACGTTTCCCACAATTACTGTCTATGTCATCCTTAATTATCCACATTTTGATGATAATGGGCATTAAGTAGCAACGTGGCAGTTACAGACGTTTTGGGGTCTTCTGACCGTTTCGCGTCTGTTCGGTATCTCCCGATATTTCCGTTCATGTGTCATGCTCCCATGTGCTTTACCGAGGAGTAAGGTCGACCGACCAGACCTGAAGTCTGGCTGTGCTTAGACTACTCGTATCCAAGGAGTAAGGTCGATCGACCAGACCTGACGTCTGGCCGTGTCTTAGACTACTCGTATTTGAAGAGTAAGGTCGACCGATCAAACCTGATGTTTGGCCGTGCCTTAGACTGCTCGTATTGGAATAATAAGGTCGACCGACCAACCTGATGTCTGGTCGTGCCTTAGATTACCCGTATCGGAGTAATAAGGTCGACCGACCAGACCTAATGTCTGGTCGTGCCTTAGATTACCCGTATCCGAGTAATAAGGTCGACCGACCAGACTTGATGTCTGGTCGTGCCTTAGATTACCCGAGGTGCTGTCTTTTCTGTCAAGATATCTGACTGTCCGACTAGATCCTTGAGTCCAGTCGTGTCAGCATCCCAGATGATGTCGCTCTTGGTGGGCTGGGCCTAATGGACCTTAAGCCAGATGGTCCACATATCCCCTTTACATGACACGTGTCTTAGTGCAGATTTTTACCTCCACACATATGTATATACATATTATATACATAATAATTTTAGACGATAAAATAATAAAATAACATCAAAACAAAATTAATAAACGTAGAAAAGAATTGTTTGTTCTTGGGTGC
Organism: Acorus calamus; assembly: GCA_030737845.1. Lineage (NCBI taxonomy): Eukaryota > Viridiplantae > Streptophyta > Magnoliopsida > Acorales > Acoraceae > Acorus > Acorus calamus. Next base: position 29,767,418 of record CM060870.1, on the reverse strand, counting down.
GGTCGAGGGAAGCGTCCAATAGAGGCGAGCACCAAGACCCACATCCCAAGAGGCTCAAAATTGTAACTACGACGCGATGACCCAAACTTATATTGGGATTACCGGGATAAACATAATAGTGATAGCATTAAAAAAAATTAGTTAACAAGAATATAATATGTAAAGTAACTTAATATTTTATTAGGCAACTAGAGATTAATTGAAAAGGTAACTAGACGCTAAGCATAGCGAACAAGGACCCCATTCCATTGAGCCTAAGCCTAAGTGGGGGAGTAAGTGAGGACTAAAAAGGATTTTTTAGGGCTGCAACTTGGGTCGGGTTGAACCCGAACCCGACGGGTTGAACCCGATTTTTACATGGGTTGGGTTGACCAAATCAGGTTCGGGTTCGGGTTGGCCAATTCGGGTTGACTCACAAATCGGGTTGGGTTCGGTTTGTCTCACTCACAACCCGACCCAACCCGAACCCGTAAACTAATAGTTAAAAAAAGATCATGACCGTTCATTTTGTAACTTTTAATATGGGTAGTCCAAATTTTAGGTAAACCTAGCTAATCTTACGGGTTGGGTCGGGTTGATTTATTTAATTTACACATCATGTTAGAAATTCGGGTTGGGTTGAGTTGGTTCAATTCGGGTTGAAAATCGGGTTGGGGTCGGGTTAGTCCAATTCGGATTATGTAGAGTTGGGTCGGGTTGGTTTATTTAATTTCGGGTTGGGTTCGGGTTGGTCCAATTTGGATTGCAAATCGGGTTGGGTCGGGTTAGGATTGAGTAGTTTGAAATTCGGATTGGGGTCAACCCGAACCCAACCCGCCCGAGTTGCAGCCCTAGGATTTTTAGAACATTTTTGAAATTCACATTCAATATCAAAACCACTTCTTCTTCTCCAAATCACCTGCCACCGCCCCAAAATCAACTATTGTCGTACCCCTTCAACATCCTGGCTGTCAGTGCCCCCATTCCACATCCCAACTATCGGCCCCACCAGTTACAGAATATAAACTAGCATTTACATATTTTAAACAACCATTTAAAGAACTGAAACAATTAAATTGCAAAGACCACTAAGAACATAACCTATTAATTCAAAAACACCCACTTACATATTAAATGTAACAAATACAACATAGCTACAACATGATAAACATAAATACAACATAACTTCAGTCTTTACTAAGACAATGCATGGTAAAGTCGTATATGGGTGATATAAAGTTCATGGTGATTATAAATGAATTATTATAATGTTGTAGTTCAGGATAATGTAAAAATTACTATATAATTGTAGCATGTGTTGTGTAAATTTCATCAGTTGCAGAAATTTTGGTTTTTGAGGGTGTTATTTGTGTAGAGTTAGATTTTAAAAGGATGGTACTTGGTTTTGGGTAAAGACCTATACGAAAATAAAAAAAATATAAAAGGCATGAGATAACCATCATCCATAAAAGAAATGAGTTCTGCTAAAGTTAACAAAAATCCACAAAAATTCATGACTTATGAAAGTCTTTACAAATCCTATTTAAATTGAATAACACGTGATAAAATGTCTACTATCAGGAGTCTCAGTCGAATAACGCTGGACTTTTTGTTCACAAAATAATGTCTCAATCGAATAACGCTGGACTTTTTATCTACGAAATAATGTCTCAATCGATTAACAATGGATTTATGTCCATAAAATATTGTCTCAATTGAATAATATTGGACTTGTTGTCCATGAAATAACGTCTCAATTGAATAACACTGAATTTTTTGTCCGTAAAATAATGTCTCAATTGAATAACACTAGACTTTTTGTTCATGGACCAATGTGCTCATTGAATAACACAAGATTTATAAATCCACAGATATTGACATTTTATCCATGAAAATCCTAATTGACTACAAAACCACCAATCAGTCATATGTTGACAACATTCCAACAACAAGATTATTTACTAAATCCCAATCAAAATGCATTCATCACTGAAATATTTGGAAACAGGTTTAAAAAGTAGTTTTTCATTTAAAGCTACTCTTAAAATTATATTATCAAGAAGTATACTTTTGTTATATTTATAAAAAACTCAATTTTTCCTATTTATAAATAAAAACTATTTTTTTTTCCTTATAAAATGCAGAATCGCTTAGGCATTTGAAAACATATTTAGATTATATATAATTCCTACAAAAGCAAAATCATCCAAACCTATATCCAAACACTACATTTGAAAATGAGAGTTTTTATCATAACATTCTAGCCATATGCATTTCAGATATATGAAGATCGATATTTATTATATTAAATTACATTTTATATTGGGTATGAATAATTCATGTTAAATTTTGAATATTTGAGTTTTTTATTTGTTATTTTAAAAATCCAAAAACAAGTATACGATAATCAATATAAATCCACTTGTGAAAATCTACAAAAGTAAGTTAAATTCTATGAGAGTCAATATTTGAAAGTCTATAAAAATCTGTAAAATTCTATGGGAGTCAATTTGTGAAAGTCTACAAAAGTCTTTGAAAGTCAGTATGTAAAAGTCTACAAAAGTCTGTGAAAGTTCATGAGAGTTAATCTTTGAAAGTCTATGAAAGTTAAAAGTTTGTGAAAGTCTGCAAAGTACACAAAAATCCATCACTTAAATAATGTCCACAGAAATTCATCAAAGTCTATATCGACTACCCCCATTAGGTTGGTAATAGTCGGGATGTGGAGGGGGAGGGATGGCGATGACCGAGATATTGAAGAGGAGTGGCGACGGCTGACTTAGGGTGACAGCGGGTGATTTGGGGAAGAAGAAGAAGAAGAGGTGATAATACATAAAAGAAAATGTTTTAAAAATTAGGGTTAAATGAATAATTGAGCTGTTGGTCAAGATATATCTGAACAATTCCCTTATTTATTTATTTTATTATTTATGCATATGAAACCATGTTTTTTTTTTTTTTTTTTAAGTCAGTAAACACAAGACACTCGAAAAAAGAAGTAAAAAAAAACGAAAAAGAAAGGCTGAGCAGCATTGGCATTCACCTGTGGGGGGAAACACGCTGATGATGCTTCCGTGGTCGTCCTCCTCCTCTAATACGTCTGTGGCGGCGCCGCCACTCCCCGCAGCCGCTCCACCACCGCCAGCTCCTCCTCCTCCTCCTCCTCCTCCTCCTCCACCACCTCCACCTCCACTTCCTCCTCTCTCGGTTTGTCGCGCTGATTTGCCCCACCATCGGCTCTACGAGTTCGCCAAGGCAGCCCTAATCAAGATCTTCGTCTCACCCTACGCAACTGTCTGTACACCTACCTCTCTCTCTCCCCCCAATTCGTTTATTGTGTCCGTCTCTCAACGAATAAATTCTCATATAGGTGTGCGATTTGTATTGCGGGAAGGGAGCGGACGTTGACAAATGGGACGATGCGCAGATCGGTCACTACATCGGAATTGGTACACTTAATCTTCCAAAGACCTCCTCCATTTAAAAAAAAAAAAGTTTTTTTGATGGCTTGTGTTACTATAAACATTGCAGACGTCACTTCGTCGGGGATCAACGAGTTCCGGGAGTCGTGGGAGAGCCAGAGAAAGGAGTACACCGCCGAATTCTTTGAGTTCGATCCTTGCTCTGTGAGTCCATCCCACTGGTTCTTATCAGAATAACCAGATGCACTTCAAATAGGTGTCTTTATTCATTTCATCTTTATTATAACCTATGTTGTTGCCCCCTCGGCGTCAAAATACATATGCAGTTTGAAATTTAGTATATTTGTTTGACGAGTAGGAGGCATCTAGGGACAGGAAACCAATAGGGGTAACATATAATTATGTTCTTCCTCTAAGCATAGAAAGAGTTAAAATTGGCTACCTAACTAATGATATCAACCTTACAATGTGTAGATTCTTAAGAATGAGCTGGATGGGATGGTGACATGCTGCTTTCACTTGATCAAGACTTTGAAAGGATCATCAGATTGGTGATGCGTCCATTGGAAGTTGCAAATAAATTAAATGTATAGTTTGATTAAAGTTCTGAGATCTATACTTATATTAAATTAGAATTAAAGTCCCAACATAAAATGATGAAGGGCTTTTCATGGGGGAGTTTTTTTATAAAAAAAAACTTCCATCGTATGTCATTAAAAATTGCACAAAGGAATTTTCTTCCCTCCATCTAGATGTTAATTTTTTTATTTATTTTGGCATGTCCAATCATTGTGTGTGTCACTGAATGATCATTTTTTTGCCACCTTGTTCATTTGGTTATTGAGGTGATACCTATCCTATATTTGTTAATCTTCTATACATTTATTTCCCCGTCGTGTTTTTTGATATCAATGTTTAATTACTTAATATGTTCTATCAGAAATTATCATGGAAATTACTTAATATGTTCTTTCAGCAATTATAGAAGGGTTTGTTTATTTGTTTGAACAAAATTCATGACTTTTTTCTAAACTAAACTTGATCTTTTATAATGATCTTTTTAAATCTCTACATGGACAGTATATTTTTGTTACTGAAGTTTTATCGAATTCTTATAATTGGCAGATCAATCACATCTTTTGTGTAATGTTGACAATGGTGAAACTGCTTTTTACAGGAAACTTTGGAATCGCAGTTAAAGGACAAGGAACTCTCAGCAGATGTTGTTTGCTGTCTGCAGCATTTGCAGGTTCAACTAGCATTTCTTAGCTTTAGTAATGTTAATTTTACAGGCTTTGTAAGAGTCTCTGATGCACAAACACGCATGCAGCTATGTTTTGAAAGTGAGGAGAGAGTGAGGAGCCTTCTTCATAATGTATCCTCTTTGTTGAGACCTGGGGGTTACTTTTTTGGTATTATTCCTGACTCATCTACCATATGGTATGCACTAAAGATGTTTCTTTGCCTTTTAGTCTTTGCATTTTATTGTGAGTTTTAACTTTTGTAAACAGTGAAGAGAAACCATCTCTTAAAGATGTTTCTTTGCCTTTTATTTAGCCTTTGCCTTTTTGAGCTTTAAATTGTGTGATCATTGAAGAGAAACCGTCTCTTAACAAAGTAGATAGAGCACCATGTAACCCATGGCCTCAAAAACTATAAAGTATAAAATATGGCAACATGGCCTGGACTGGAGGGCTGAATGCTCTTAATGATGTTCATGGATTCGTCCACTTGATATCACTCACACGATTCACAAACCACCAGTTTTGTGATTCCAACTATTAACTAGGCTATTGTGTAACAATCTTTTTTGGACAAATAGCCATCTTGATCTATTGGTAATACAGAAAAGACGCTGATCTATATCTAGTCATCATAACATGATAGTGACTCTTATTGTTTCTTTACCCAGCTATCCTCCTGCAGATGTATAATTAGTATAAGCAGGTCACACATGAGCTACTGTCCGATATGGGTATGAGTATCAAATATGCTGGCTCCATTGTGTGATTATCCACTTGAAAAATCAATATATGACTTCTCATAGAACATGAAGAAAGAGTTGAATAAAAACATAAACTCATTCCTCATATATATAGAAACATAGAATGCAGAACAAGGGGCCCATAAATTATATTAAAGATTACCAGAGTGCACTTGTGATCCTGGATATTGTACATTTTGGCAATGTATGTCCTCTCCCACAGTGAAGGGACTTGTATATGTTTGAAGTTCATTTTTTGTTTATCAACTTTGAATCACCAATGGAAAATATATGTTTGCTAATTTCATGTTAGACCTGCATTTATGGATCATCATCATTGGACGAGTTACAATCAAAAGATAACTAGATCAACTGGCTTTGAGTATTTCAGGACAAAGTACCAAAAGAATGTTGAAGCTTCCCACAATAGAGCAGGTGGTATGAAGCCAAGCACTGTTCCCAACTGCATAAGATCAGAGAACTATGTTATCACATTTGAAACCGAGGAAGAAAAGTACGAACAAACTATGACTTTAGACTGATTCCCACATCCTTTTCCTAAGATTAATTGAGTTTGCTTCCTGTCTCCTAAAGTTGAATATGCTAATAATTCCTCAGGTTTCCATTATTTGGAAAGAGATATCAGTTGAAATTCACTAATGATGTTACTTCTGAAATCCATTTCTTGGTCCACTTCCCAAGCCTGATCAGGTTTAAGTCTTTACGACCAATTCTATCTTCTGTTTCTATATCCCTTGTGTATTCAAGATTCCTTAGGATTTCATTTTTTAAGTATTTAACCATCACATAAATATACTATTGAATCAGGTGGGCCAGAGAGGCTGGCTTGGAATATGTAGAGATTCAAAATTTGACTGAGTTTTATGATGATAACAGGTATTCCTTAACAAACTCCATATCATGTTTTTGTAAGTGTTTATGCATTGGGCAACCCCTTCTTTTTATAAAATTAAGGGCGCATGCCTACCGTTTCTTCAAAAAAACAAAAAAACAAACTCCATATCATAGTTGGATGTGTTGATTTAATCTTGGATCAATTAATATCTGAAAAAATAGAAAGTCCACAAATGAATAGTTGTTTGAGTACTTGTTTCATGGTCATTTTATTTGTCATGTGTTCAATGCTATGGAAAAGGCTTATCTTTACATGGGTTGAATGTCTTGTACTCTTGTATTCTTTTTTTTCACACTTTTTGGAATTTAAATGGTTTTTTAACAAGGCAGAATCCATTTCCATCAGTGGCATTGGACTAATTCTTTTAACATTTCTGATCACCATATAATAAGGAATTCAACAGAAATCTGAAAAATTATCATGTATTCAAAAGTTTAGGACTTTGTAATTTAATAAATCACATCACTAAGGGACAGTGCATATTGGGGGGGGGGAAGAAGAAATTATTTTTAAGTGTATGAATGTGCTCTTGTTGTCTTCAAAATGGGGTTTTGCCTGTGTCACATGCACACCTCAATAATACCCATTCCTCACCGTGTATCCATTCCATGTATAAGGTTCATTGTAACATCAAACATGTACGTTTTAATATTCCCTCTATAGTTCGTTACTCTTGACCAACCCATCCATCATTAGCAATTGGTGATGGCCTATGTTTATGTTTTGCATACTGTAGGAGTTGTTTCTTGGTCAGTAAAACTAATCAAGTTTTTAATGTGCCTAAAGGGCACAGTTTGCGGGTATGCTGTCCAGATTTGGGGCCAATTTCATGGATCCTAGAGGGAGACTTCTTCCTCGGTCTTTTGACGTGTTAGGTGAGGGCCGTGAGGCCATAAATATACTCCCAACCAAGTTTTCTTCACACATGCTTTTCTGACGGTACTAGTGATAACAAATGATCCTGCATGCTGCAGGTTTGTATAGCACGTTCATATTTCAGAAGCCAGATCCAGATATGGTTCCTCCAATCATGAGTCCAATGCTGCAAGATGGCAGCCACGTGCATGAAGAAGCAAGTGTTTCTTAATATTATCCCAACTATTTCTGCGCTAATTATTTATTTCATTTTCTTAATGGATTATATGAATCTAGCTTTAATTCTGCAGCAAAATTGGATGTCACAGATGTCGATGGATGAAGATAGCATGGGGCATTCAGAGGCATCAGTCGGTCCGAATAATATGGGTTCAGATCACAACAAAGGCATCCTGGGTCCCGGTCCTGCGGACCTCAGGTTTGCAGAACACTTTTAGCAGGGGCGGTCAATGACGATGAAGATGGAGTGGATGTGGCCTTGAATAATATGATTGGAGATGATGACTGCTGTGGTTGCAACTGAGATGAAAGGGTGACGTTTCATGGATTTCTTATGATGCATGCCGAAGCAGCACAAATGCCATTTAAATGCAGGTCTGCGTGGGATATTATTATAGCACTACTGCAATCTGCTATGGTAGCAACATCTCTCTCTCTCTCTCTCTCTCTCTCTCTCTCTCTCAACAAAAACAAAAGTTGTGGAAGTGTGAGTCCATGTAGGGTAAGCTCTGGTATTATCTTAAAGTAGATTTTAAATATTCTTTCATGTACATTATTACCCTTCTTTTTTATTGGTTAGAAGGGGTTATTAATACTTGCTGAGACTCTTGTGGCTTCGTAATACCCCGAGTTTATCCGAGGATAAAATTGGTATAACAAATTGAAATAATAAAAATAAAAAACATTAAATTTGCACGCCCGGTGGGGATCGAACCCACAACCGCCTGATTAGAAGTCAGGCGCGCTATCCATTACGCCACGGGCGCGTGATTGTTTGTGTTTATAAATAATTTATAATATATTATAAGTACTTCTTGACTCTAAACTATAAAATTACTCCTTTCTTGGAATTTTTTTTTTAAAGACATCCTCCCCCCAGTCTCTTTTTCTCTTTTCCCCCCTCCACTTCCCCTGCCTTCTCAGCTTGTCCCTCTTCAACCCCACTTCCTGCCTTCTTTTTCTCTCACACCCCAACCTCCTCCCCGGCGTCCTCCATCACCTCCTGCCACCCTCTTCTTTCTCCCTCGTCCTCTCTTCTCCCTCTCCCAATTCTCCCTATCAACAAAAATATTTTTTGTTAGTCGAGATGAAGATTGGGTTGGTGAGAGCAATATTTACTTTTGATTCTAACACTGTAGATAAGTCTTTTTTGCAGTCACACTTGTAAACATCATATCTCTAATGTAGTATATACTCTTTGTTGACATAAAATATATACATTTAATTTAGACACATACAAGGTTCATCTTTTATTTTAAAAAAAACAATTTATTAGCTACACACACACAGTCTTCAAAATAATTACAAGTCAAGAAAAGTTAATGCACATTTTCCATTTATTTTTCAAAATAAGCCCGATCAATTTGTCCAACCCCAACAAAAGAATCCATACCGCAACAGATTCATATGCATCGTATCCACAAACCCTTTAAGAACATGCATCTAAGACATCTCATGATACATAATCCTTGAGCCTAGATGAGAGACTTCCATATGGCAATGTTTTTATCAATCACAAAAATTCATCACACTATAGTGTACTTGCTGCCTCAGTATGCACTCTTATTATGTCTGAACAAGCTCCACTATGTGAACTGGAAGACTAATGAAACAAAATGTTGGTGATCACATGCCACCCAGCAAAATGAGAGTAGATGGGTTCTAATCTTCAAGCTCGATGATCTTGACGACTGAAGAGTCCCCAACTTTCTGGCATATCACAACACGATCATGTGATTTTACAATACCGGAAGCCTTTCCATGCTCAAGAGCCACCTTCAGAACCGACTCGTTGGTGGCGCTCGTAGACTCAGCCTGCACGATCACACACAAGCAAACATGTCACATGATCCATCTTGGAAGAAAAAAAAGGGGGCGCCGCCTATCAGCATTCATTTGGCATGGGTTATTTAATTAATAGGATTAACAAAAAATGGGCAGTTTTTCTTATAAGCAGGTAGGCTACCTTGGAATACTTTTCAAAGTTAACATCAGAATTACATTAAGCTGGCTATGTTCATGTTGGTTTTTTATACAACAGCTACATTTCTGAGTTGTTTAGATTAATAAAGTGATATCGAATCATTAATGATCAATTATAAGGCAATTGGGCATCCTTTAGAATATTTGACGATTCTGTTTCTCGCCTTAAATGATCCATCCCTCAATGGGCTAAATATCAATATATCAAAAAAAAAAGTTCTATGAGGGATAGAATGAAAACCAAGCTACAGATACTCACAGGATGCCGTGGATCAGCAAGCATGGGAAAAAGTCCTCTAACAATGAGTGATTGTCTTGCCTGCAAAATTTACAAAGAAAAAAAAACATAGCATGAGTACTTCACTTTCATAAAAGATGAAGATGCACATCACACAAGAGGACGCATTAAGAAAAACAAATCCAACAAAATATACTAATCCAAGGGGTAAGACAGAAAGCAGAACAATCGAGCATGGATAACAATACACTGATGGGGACGTTATATGAAGAGAGATTTTCTGAATTTCCTATCTCTATTGACATATATAAATGAGAGGTGGTTTGATATATCAATACTCATTGAATTAGTGTCAAATAAAGGAAGAAGAAAGGAGAAGGTCTGGCCATCAAACAAAATGCTCGTTCAATTACACACGAAAAATAAATGAGAGAATCATCAAGTGAGTCATGTAAAAAACTACACTTAAAAGGCACACAACGCGAAAAAAAGGAGAAAGCTCCAACTAGTACCCAGTAAAAGCACACAAGCAGGAGAAACTTTATTTGCATACTATGAGCAACACTTAACATAAGTTTCTTACAATGTTGTATGACAGACCTCTTTGGCTCTGCTATTGATGATTTGTTATGCAGGCATTTACATACAATCATCCCCTCCCCACGCCCACACCCCAAAAAAAACGAAAGAAAAGAAAAAGAAAGAAGACAAACACAAATTACAGAACTGTCCAGAATTGAGATGTACACCTGAACTACTTCCCTGATTTAAAGTTATGAAGATATAACAGGACTTAGAAGATATTTTATTTACTAATTTACCCAACTGCCAGAGCTAAAAAAAGAAATCTATAGTATCAACTAATTGCGTATGAATAATGAAAAAAAAATCACATACTTCAAATGCACCAGTGAAACTCCATCGAAGTTGGTTTGTTTTCAGCCGTGGGATGACAACTGATAGCACAGGCATCATTGGCCTATATTTTGCAATCAATCTGCAATAATGGAAATCACCTTAAATCATAGTAATGAATCTGATCAAGCAGATCGACATTTGGTTAGTCAATATTGATCTATGTACTTTTTGTATTAAAATTTTTTTGACAAAACAAACCTTGCAGCTCGTCCAGATGAGGTGAAGACAATAATAACTGACGCCTTGACTTTAATTGCTGCACGCACCTGGACACAGAACAAGGATAATAAGTAAATAAATGACTTGATCACCAGGGGGTAAATGTAAGACTGGATGTGAATTTAATAAAGGGACAAATATTTATAAACAGAAATCAAAGGCCAACTAATACCGCAGATGACGCAATAGCCTCCAAGTGAGTCATTGGCTCCCCAACATATTTCACAGTCTTCTTAAAATACAGGTCTTGGTTGTAGACTTTTTCTGCCTGCAAATGCCATTGATTGGTATTAAACAATGCTTATAAGTGTGTGTGAATACAAAACACAGGTCACAACTACCTGACAAGAAACAATTAAGCATGACATTACTTCATATACTAATGATATATAAATTACTATAATGCTAGACCTATAAAAGGAAAATTCATGAGAAACATCATACAAAGTAAAGATGTGCTTTAATACATGATGGATATATATTCAATTTGTTTTAGTTTGTTTCTCAATTTTCCTTGAGACTTTTAGAGTTTCATTGGATCACTATGAAAACCTGATCAACTGAAATCAATATTTCAATATATTCATCATCATTTCAAGTTAAGTAAGCCACCATTTTGGAGATAATTTAATTTTGAACATAGCTAAGATAAAACTAGACCGGATGAAACAAAAGAACAAAGAATGAACATGTGATCCACATGTAGCCTAGGGCATTATTCTAAAATTCAAGTCGCAAGCAGTGAGATAATAAGAACAAAGTAGAAGACAAGGCAGCTCACATTTCTAAACAACAAATGAGATATCCAGTCAAATCCTACTAAAGATGTGGTAAAGAACACGGCCTACCTCCGCACATATTCGACCAACAATTGATATAGTCTCAACAGGGTATAATCCTCGAAGAGTCTCTGCACCTAAAAGAATTGCATCGCTCCCTATAAACAAAAGATGAATCAACTATTATCAACTTCCTGAAATCAATAAATTGACGCCATAAGCATTACAAATATCCTACTAAAATGTTAGGTAACGACTAGTAGCATACTAGCATGGTCATGTATACAATTGACCCAGTGGCGGTTCTACTTTTTACTACAATCCAAGTATAAGATAATTTTCACATGTTTCCCACAAAAAAGTCTCGCACAACCATCTTTAGTAAGATTTTCCAGTACTGAACATACCATCCAGTACAGCATTAGCCACATCAGTAGCCTCTGCACGAGTTGGCCTCAGATTGTCAGTCATACTGTCCACAACACGAGTAACCACAGCTGGCTTTCCAGCCATGTTACACTTGTACACAGCAGCCTTCTGAAACAAAAACACCTGTAGAGAACATGCAAAACTTGAGCGTCGAGAAAATTGTACATAAATCAACATTTCAAACTAAAAATTTACACATCTATATACAACAAACTTGACAAAAATCAACAGGAGAAAACAAGTCACCATGATCGACTATGAGATCTATTCCACGCATCCACTTATATCCCTGTTTCTACCAAATTCAGGTATCTATGTTTTCTACAACAGATGGAAAACTAGGTCTCAAACATATTCCTTGACATATCAAGCACTTTTGAACAGAGAGTGGAGTACGTGGAACAGCTGTGGAACAATGAGCTCTATACCATCAATCTGAGGTCACCTTTATGGAAAAATTATGACCTGTAATGATTGTGATTATTATGATGAGCACTCATTTTTATCATCAACCCCTATAAGTTGGAACTGAATTTTTGGGGGCCTTCCATAGCTTAGCCCAATTGGTGAGTCAAATAACTTACCATATCAGTTAAAGAGTTAAAGATCATGAAACAAGTGACTGACTCTATAGGGGCTTGGACCCATAGCTTAATGTTGACAACAAACTTTACAACCATGAGGTCATGGGCTCAAGTCCCAGAATTATCTAACATAAAAAAATGTGAGTGACAAAGATGTGTATATGGAATCCAGTGCAACGATAAAATAATGAATAGAGAAATTCAAAATTTGGTGTTTCTCTTCTTATATTTGTCAACAGTTAAGATTCTGACCTTCTCAGGAGGGAGATCAATTCCCAGGTTACCACGAGAGAGGATTATTCCATCTGCTTCTTGGAGGATCTCATCAAAATGGTTTAATCCCTGCAATCAATTGACAGAATTTAAAATCCAAATTCAAATGGTGACCAGAAGTTGAAATGAAACAAGAGGGTTGCCCATGACCTACCTCTATGTTTTCAATCTTTGCAAAAATTTGAGTTTGCTGCAGGTCACCCAACTTCGAAAGGAATTCACGGGCCTGCAAACCAGCAACAACTTGAACTAAGTAAATGGATGCATGTAATACATTTTTATGAAGTGTAAACAGCTCAAAGAAACAATCATACATAAGATATATGTAATAATTAATAAGCATGAGCTTGATCAGATGATTGACCTAGTAATTTTTCGTTATCGCACAAGAAATAAATGTAGAACCAAGAAGTATGAGAGAATGGTTTAGTAAATAATAACTTGATTTTTATTTTTTTTTGTGGATGGTTGTGTTTGTATTTTAACTTGCTGGAGGAGAAACCGTCTCCCCTATTGGATGCTCACCAAATTAGTGAGTTTGGTGAATATCCCTTCTTTTAAAAAATAAAGATGAGAGTTGACAGACTGCATATATAACAACCACCAATGCAAATGCAAATAAAAATAAAATCACTAGCGCATAACAAGCCTTACTTGACGAACATCTTCCGCATGCCTGGTAAAAGATAATGAGAGGAAATCGATGTTGTTACGAACACCCCATGTGCTTATAGCCTGAAACATCAAAGGATAGGAGAAAAATTAAATAACCAAGATGATAAACAAGCATAAAATGGAAATCTGCCTCAAGGAAATCTATTACTCGCAGCAAATCTATATATAGTTCAGATCTGACACACATGACATATTCCAAAAAAAAAATGATTTTGAAGCTAAGTGATGAGTATATGGCTAACAAGCATTGCACAGTATCAGTCCAATAACTTCTTTTGGCAGAGAGTCATGCATATTACAATAGTGGCCATTATGAGGGCAATATCTACTGATGAGATTTTAAATATACATTCTTTAAAAATTAGCAGAGCTGTGCATATTTTAAAATTTTAACGTGGATATTGTCACTTACTTCTTTGTCAGCGTCAGTCAGTGTAGGCAACTCAACACGGATTTGAGAAATGTGCAAAGTGAACAATGACCCAGCCAAGGTGGCTGAATTCTTGATCATGCAAACCACATCTTCCCCTTTCAGCTCAGATACCTGTATTCAAACAAACAAAGACATGTCAAATATATATAATATATACCTTTGTTGCAGTCATCCAACCCACAATCAAGGGTAGGCATTACCAGTGTTTTTTTTGTTAAATAATAATATAAAAAAAAACAGACGGCCAAAACTGGCTCTATAAGAACCAAGCCTCCTGCCTGCTGGCCCATTTCCCCGATAAACCTGAGATCTTAAAGAACCATTTGAACCAGCCATTCTAACAAGGGAACACAACTGGGTCATTCAAGCTGAAAATTCCAGGGCTTTCATTATGTTTTGCTACATTTAAGCAACATTCATTTAAGTGCTGTGTATTTTCAATATATAGTTCAAGTAGATCATCTCTTATTTCAAAATAAAAATGTTCATAAGAGTTTATGTTTATTTTTGTGCAGTGCCTGACCCAAGAAAGTCCAAATTGAGTAATCCCAGACTCCCAGTTGACTTGGCTCAAATAGTGATCAGATCGACTTGGACTGGGCAGGTCATCCTTACTACGATGACCTGACCGGTTTCTGTAACATTGGGAATTATTGTAATAGAACTTCACTGCAATCCGGCCCACAACCCAGGGCATCAAATTGAGTGTCCTTGGCAAATAGACAGCTCCAAATACGGGATAGCTTAAATAGTGAACATACCAACAAGTAAACAGTTCTCATGTAGCTAGACAATGCTTACTAGGTCATTAAAATATTGATAATTAGTTATGCCCACTTAAAACCATACCTCCAGCCAAACAGAAGTAGTTTCACTTCCAGTAAACAAGTATTGACCAATGAAAATGGTGTCTCCTGGCTTCACCGCCTGCAAAGACCCAAACTACACCAGTTAAAAACTAAAACTAGGCACTCAACCAATTGTGTGAAAAGAAAAGAGCCATTCTCATCATGATAAGATGAGCGAAATAATGTTACTAGATTCAGCCCAGACCAATGAAAAGAATCTGTGGAGGACTCCACAGAAAGTAGCAATAAGACATAGGAACAAGTTACAACAGACCAAGTGGTTTCTATGGAACCAGGCATTGTACAATGAACTCATAGAATTTGAATGCCAAATTGAACATCAAGCAATAGAAAATGAAAAGGCATGCCTGACATATATGCACGAGATACTTGTCATGAGTTAGGACTATTCCACCTCCAATGCCAAGACATGGCTTAGACATGAGTAGGGATATTGCATGGAACTACTGGGGTTTATAACTTATGATTAAAATTAAAGTCCGTGACAGAGATAATGACCAAGACAAAACACTGAGACATTACACATATTCACATTCTGAAATTTAAAGATACATTGTTGATGATATTCAACATGTAAAGCATGGAAAAAAAAATTATATGCCCTAGCTGAGAGCCAGTGCTAAAAGATGGAACAAGTGTGTCTTCTTGCCTTGGCAAGTCCATCAAAATTTATAGGCAGTAGCTGAGAGGAGGCCTCTTGGTCTTGATCGGGAGTCAAAACAACAAATGCATCTGCCTCTAGAGAAATCGTGCGCTCACTTTTATTGACAACCTGCAATTCTGGGCCCACTGTGTCTAGCATAACCTGAAAATAAAAGTGGAATTGAAATGAATGCGCAAATTTTTTTGTTTTTTTAATGAGGATAACAGTCACAAAGCTAAAGCCACAAAAGAAATTTTGACAGCATTCCATGCATCACAAACTCATATGACACGAGATAATTAAAAAAACATAGACAAGCTTACGCAAAGACCAATCTAAGAGTAACTCCAACCACGCTCCAAATCTCCAAATTTGGAGGGTGGTGTGCTTCAACCACACTCCAAATCCACCTCCAAATTTAGAGATTTGGATTTGACCCTCCAAATCACTTTTTATTTTGTGCACTAATTACTTCAACTTAATATATATTTAAATCCGCTAATCCATTTTTAATAAAAGTAGTATTATTGGAAATGACTCATTGAGACCTTCAAAATGAGATTGATATTAAATTATTTTAAAATTAATTTTAAATAAATCCTCATACGTTTAATTATTCAAGAATTACGCTATTTTATTCAATAAAAAAAATATTATTTTAAAAATAACTCTAAAACCATTTTATATTAGACTCATTTTAAAGGTTTTAGTGAGATCTTTTCAATGATATAATTTTTTATATAAATGGATTAATATTAATAATATTTATTAATGAGTTTTCATATAATTTTAAAAATGATAAGAAAAAAATAAAGGGGGATGGGTAAAATGCAATCCCCTCCAAAAAAAAAAATCTCCTCGAAATATGGAGGATCAACCCTCCATATTTGAAGGCTTGGGTTGGAGATGCTCTAAGACAGGAAGACTTACAGCGCACAGCTTCTTAGTGCTCTTGACAGCAAGCTTGAGGTTCTCCAGTGTCTCTTGGTGATAATCAGAGTCTCCCCATGAGAAATCAATTCGCGCCACTGAAAACAAGTAGCAATCCGTAAACCTCGTGAAACATTAGCATCTAAAGACTGTTCAAATCATATCACAAAAACAAAAAAAAAATTCTAACAAAATCAATGAAACAAATCCAAATCATCCAAGGGAAAGGGAAGAAACACACCAGACATGCCGGCCTTCAGACACGACGAGATGACCTCGACAGACCGTGATTTTGGACCGAGGGTCCCCACGATTTTGGTCATGGCCGGGAAGAAACTCTGCAGGACAACCAGATTGAGAGGTCAGCACGTCGAAAGTCAATTTCTTTTCTTCATAACAAGGGGCAATTTTTTTTATATATAAAAAAAAGACCCATCATCACAAAATCGATAAAGATCCATTTTTTAAGATCCATTTTGCTGTACTCCTCAAAATAAATCAGGAAAACTGTAAATTTATACGAAGATCCAGTTAGAATGAACCCTTCCATATGCGATTAAAAGAAAAGGAAGTGAACTTTAAGAGGTATGGATTGAGAGAAGACCTGTTTGGAAGGCTCGAGGATGGAAGCCATCCTAATGGGTTCCTCGAGGAGTAGGTGACTTGAATGCATCTTCTCTTCTTCTTCTGCTACTTCTTCTTCGGTAGATGATCTCTCTCTCTCTCTCTCTCTGCTTTTCCTCTACACAGGTATATGGAGAAAAGGACGATCGAGGGAGGTGAGAAGGAAAAGAAACGGAGGGGAATATCTTCTCTTCTCTTCTATTATTGGGTTCGCATTGTCTGACTTTACTCCTTTTTATTATTCATAAAAAAATATTAATATTAATAAATATATTTTACGTTTTGACGGGAGGGTTAGCCGTCGTTTTTTCTTCTCCTTTTCTCGGGAGGTAAAATTGACTCGAGATTCTCGCGGATTTTGATTTAATTTTGGAAAGGTCAAATATTTATGTGTCTGTTGATTATTTTAATTTTTTTTCCTATTAATAAGGTGAATTATTAGAATTTCTCGTGTTCTTAATAATAGTATTTTTTTCAGTAATTGAAATTGAAGATTTAGGTGTTAAAACCCTTTTAAAAAAATTGGTTCTTTCTTTTATTAGATGAGAAAAAAAAATGAAAAAAAGGGGTGAATATGGGAAGCGAAGATGGAATGCCCACTAGAAGATCCACTTTGCACGCGATCTTTGTTGTCATTGTTTTAATTTAATGTTAATGAATATAATAAAAAAAGGGGCAGAAACCCCTTGGAAGTAAATAAAATAAATTTGAAGAGACACCGGGTCAGGCAGTAATATGAATTCAAATCAGGTGGCCATTCAAAATCCACCTATCCAAACTGCCAATCCTTAGATAAAAATGCTTTCTTGGAGCAGGGGAAATGGCAAAAACTGTGGAACCTTTTACTGGGTGTGACTGTCCCACTGATTCAAAGTATATTTACATCACTCAAAAATTCTTTCAAAGTGATGGAGAGAGAACTACGTGAAAAAGGGAGGGGAGGAGTTATTCCCTCTATCTTTTATTAAATGTCCCTGAAAAAAATTTGAGCAGTGGGTTTGAAAATTTGAGTGAGAGAATGAAAGGCATAGAGAGAGAGAGAGAGAGAGGAGGGTGGAGGAGAGTGACGTCTAGAGGAGGCGTTGGTGTTGATGGAGGCCAAAGAATGTTGGGCGCTTGGGAGGATGAATTAGGAGAGTCGGGGAGGATAGGGTGGTAGAGCTGAGAGGGCGGTGGGACGGAGACACTCACTCTTTCTTGCCCCCTCTCCCTCTCTTTCACTCTGTTTCGCTCTCTACCCACCCCTCTCTAGTGCCCTCAGGGTCGTCGCCTTCGTCCATCCAACCGCCATCCTCCTCTCTCTCTTTCTCTTCCTTTTCTTCTCTTTTCCTTCCCCCTCCATTCTCTCAGCTTTGCAAACCCGCCACCCAAAAAAAATTTGGGTGGTGTGTTTTAAAAAAAAGTGGGGGGAATTAGTGAATAACCCTCCCTAGGGAAAGAAGGGATAGAGAAAGAGAGAAAAGGTGAAAACGCAAGATCTATTCAGTACCCAAAACAAGCATAAAAGTACAAATAGTCACTAAACCCCATGGACCCGTTTGGATAGAAACATAAATTTTGATGAGGTTTATACATATTCTAGGAATTGTTGACTTTATCAATGGAATAAGAGATTTTGTGTTTAGTTGTGTTTTCAATTATTTTTATTGGGAAACATAATAATAAAGGTTGGAGTATTTGGTTGATGAATAATAAGATGTGAATAAGGTGTAAAAAGTTGATTTGACATGTGGGCACCATTGATGTATAAGAGTTGATGACAAGTGATTTGAAATAATTAAAAAAATTGTGGGGCCCACTTATGATTGTTGTTGGAATAGACTAATTCAATGTGAAAGGAGTGATTACTATACCTTTAATTCTTGGTTATTCCAGCATACAGATTCCCTCTTATTCCCCTCATCCAAACACCTTTTTTTGACTATTCCATGTCTATTCCTGCTTATCCCCCCTCTATTCCTATAGCCAAACGGGTCCCATATGTTTATTTTCATAATTAGAAATTTTTAAGACTAATGGATTTACGATAAGATCGTTTATTTACAACTATAACAGAATAGTGTACAAAAGTCAACAGATCTCAACCAATGAATGTAGAGAGCAGAGTGTGGTTGAGGACATGACAGGGATAGAGGAGGTTGGGGGGAGGGTGCAAGGGGGCGGTCTTGGAGAGGGGAAAAGGAGAGAGAGAGAGAGAGAGAGTGGGGGCAGAAGAGGCTCAAGTGGAAGGTGCATGATGGCGGGTCCAATGCGGAGCTCTTTCTTTCTAGCTCTATATTGTGAGTCCACACTAGCGTGTTATTAGTAATAGTTGTAGTAGCAATATTTTGTTTCATTCTTTCACTCCACTCTATAATATAAAATCCTTTCTTAACCATATTTTCAGTTTATCGTGTCTTATTTTTATTTTTTTGAAAAATACATATTTTAATTTAATATCGTATATACATTCACAAAAAAAGAAATACATGTTTCAATAAATTATATGGACCTATTTAATCACAAAATTAAAATAGCAAACTCTTCTAACAAAACATATATCTCATTAGAAGTTTGGCAGATTAAAAATGAGGTTGTATTTCAGATTGTGAGTAACAACATTGAAAAATAGACTTAAAAACATCTGCATATCTGCATCTCCACAAACATATAAAATTTTATATAGATCTTTGTTCATGTTGAGACAGATTTACAAATTCTTAAAATTAAAAAAAATCTATTTATTTTCCTTGAGTTTAATTTTCATCCAAATTAACATAATATTCTCATGATATTCTATCTTCAATAATTATAGTATCTATAAAATAGTAAAGACATATTAGTCTATATAAAAGTTCAATCTGCCCTTACAAATTTTTTACATTTCATCTTTTTCACCCTCTTGTTTAACGCATCTCACTTAAAGCCTGCCAAACTGGTTGTTGGCATCCACTACCCAAATCTTTTATATATCTGTAGGTTTGAGTTTGGATGAATTAAGGTAGTTTGAGTTAGGATTAATTGCTTATAATAACACACATGTATTTGATTTTTGGGGTCTTGAAAGACTTTTATGTCCATCCCAACTTGAATACGGACTTATACGAAATTTCTTAGGGAAAAATCGATATAACTATCTGAAAAGCTAGCTAAATTGGTTTTAATCCATGTAAAATTAGAAAATCATCACGTCCCCAGAAAGTATGTATGGTTAACGAATTTAGACACAAAATTAAATTACTTCAATAAATACATTTAAATAAATATTTACAAAATATGAAAAATCTGATTTAATCTTTTTAATGACAGATAAGCCACTACATTTTACTGAAGATTCTCTTGCTATCATGTACATCACCAATGGTAAAATAAGAGGGAAAAATCGATTTAACTCCCTATAAACTTATAAAAATTAGAAAATACATTTGTAAAATCAATAAATCCCCTTAAAGTCAACCACAAATATATTATGTATTAGAATAATTTATCAATCCATGTATGGTTAAAGTCAACCACAAATCTCGTTAATTCCAGTTACGATAGAGAGTAAAATAAATATTGTTAAATAAGATAAGAACTTGAAAAGATTTAACGATTTTATAAGAACCTTTTATGATTTGCATAAATTTCTAAGGAGCTACATCGATTTTTAAAAATAAAGGGTAAGAACATTCTAATAGCTTTTACTGTGTAGTTAGGGCTAATCATATAACTGATTGATTGAGATGATGGTAGGAATTGAAATGATATTTTTTTTTAATAATACACGAATTGTGATGATTTTCATTAGACAAAACTGTTTTAGCTATATACATATTTTTTCCAATTTCTTATGGGGTGGGGATACTCCCACCAACCATTTTACTTGGAACACCACCCTTTTAAACCCCCACCTCCCAATTAAGCCTTTACTAACCCCGTCTCATAATAAATATGCATCTAATGCATTCCCAACCCCACCACCTACCCAATTTGAAATAAACTCCTCTCTCTTTTCCCCTTTCTCTCTCTGTTTTGGGTCTTCTTCACATCCGATGCTTCGATTTTCATTGTGAATCGATCAATCTGCCGAGAGAAGAACTGTGACTCTGCCATGAACCCACCGTGACGGTGATCCCCATCCACATTCCACCCTAACTCTCCCCACGACTCCCCCAAACATACATGTAAATGTTTCTTCAATCTCCTTTTACCTCCATTGTTATTAATGATTTATGAATTATTCGATCTCTTCCTATATTTCAATTATTGAGGGTTTTTTTATTATAGGTTAGGGTTTTCATAGGAATTTATGATGTTTTTAGAGAAATGTATGGTTTGAAGCCTTTTTTATTGTAAATTATGATTGTGATTACATTTATTTGGCTTAAAACTCTTACCCTACAAGTTTTGAGAGTTTTTTTCTATTAAAAGTTAGGTTTTTAATGGAAGCTAAGATATTGTTAAAGCAGTGTATGGTTTGATCTCTATTTTTTTTTGATTGAAAGCCATGTATGTGATTGTATTTGTTTGGTTTAAACTCTTACATTACAAGTAATGAGTGTTTTTTTATTGTAAGTTAAGGTTTTCCCTGAGTGTAGCGTATCAACAACGTCGTTCACTATCTCTGCTGGTACCACTGTGGATCGAGGGATCCAACATGTGATCCACTATTTCAAAGACGAAATAACACTTCCCGATTCAGCTGAGACATAGTGTGTCACAGCAAATGAATGATCGACGGCGATGTCCCATGTGTTTTTTTTGTGTTTAGGCCCCTTTTTTTACCAAGTTGTTTAGACCCAGTCTTTTTGAAATATTTTGAATTAGTGCATGTTGTTCAAATGTTTGTGAGCAATGCATGGAATTTTCAATGTGGTATTGTTTAGTAATGTATGGAAGTTTATAGGCAATATCAACAAATGAACTTAATTTGATGTGTCCCAGTCGATTTTCACTTTTTGAACCCAGTTCGACGATCATCCGTCAACCCGATTGATACTAGATGACATTACTCCGTCAACTCTGCAATATATATTTCAACATTGGTGTGTCATAAGCCCCAATTTGACGGTCATTTGTCAACCCAATCGATTACAGGTGCCATTACCGTTGTCAACAATACAATATGTATTTCAATGTTAGTGTGTCAAACGAGTATAGCTGTTTACAGAAGCCCCAGTTTGATGGTCATCTGCCAACCCGATCGATAATATATGACATTACTCTGTCAACTCGGCAATATGTATTTCGACTTTGTTGTGTCACATGAAAATTTTAGTGTACAGAAGCCCCAGTTCAACAAAGTTCTGTCAACCCGATCAATTCCAGATGACATTAAACAGTCAACTCTATACTTGTAATTCGACATTGGTGTGTCAAAGGAAAATCTCAATTTATAGAAGCCTCAAATCAACGGATTATTAGGGATGGATTTTCAATGTCACCCAACTCAATAATTAATACCTATTATCACATCAAACAAATCTTACAATAACAATCCACGATCGCCGGGGAAAAATGTGGAAAAAAATATTACCATTACAACAATCACCACCAACAATATTACTACATTTATTAACATTCAATAATTCACACATTACTATAATCACCAACTACAACAAAAGAGCCACCTTAAACACCATAAAAAAACACACACACACACAATATCAGATACAATAATTATTTCCACAACAACAAATCCTAAATGTACCACTACTTCAACAACCAACACAACAACCATAAAAAAAATCACAAAGGTCACATGAAAACACAACAAATAAAAAAAAACACAAATCAAGAATGTCTCACGTATTCACATTGGGTCCATTTTCTTTCATCTAGGGCATCACATGCACAAAAAAGAAGATGCAAGGTGTCGTTGGAGACGAATCAGATAGTCTTCGGAGAGAGGGGGGTCTGCTGTGATTGGCCGGACCATCAACATCGCCAGTTCCCGTCGGCGGCGGAAAAAAGGGGAGAGACGGTGAAAGAAATAAGGGTTTGATTTTATTTTGATTTAGGTGGTGGGATTGATGCAATATAATGAAAATGAGAATTCAAATTTTTTTATAATATTAAATAGTGGGATTGTAAACTTGGTTGGTGGGAATAACCGTACCCTTTCCTGTGGTCACGGGGTCTTTAAGACTTTAACCAAAAAAAAAGTGATATATATTTGGGGAGAGATATTATCATCACCTAAACTTCTTTAGGCACCACCTCCTCAACTAACCGAAGGTATTGAAACACTTCCAATGTATAATAATTAAGAGCACCACCTTTTATCTGCCACCCTTTTTCTCTTCCCGCGTTAGACACATGTATTTTCTATGTATTTATATAACCTAGACAATCAAGGTGTCTAGGTTAACATGTATGAAAATTGTAGGTTCTGGTTTGGATTATACACATCTACGTCGTTAAAATTCTAAACAATAATCTTGTCTAGGTGAACAAAAAATCAATCAAAATGTTCTGGAATGGGTTAGACACACAGGTGTAGAAACATATGAGCGATGAAGATCGGAGAGCAGGGTTTTCATTTTCCTCATGGGGTATCGGGAATGATGGGTTAGACATATGTAGTGTCTAAGGATGGGTTAAACATATGTAGTGTCTAAGTTTTTAAATTTCCTGTTGTCTATGAAAACAGAAAAATCAACTCATAGCTTCTGGGATGGATTAGACATATACAGTGTCTAAGTTTTTAAATGTCCCAGACAATACACATGTCGATGAGAACAGAAAAGTCCTCCATTTGGTTCTGGAATGGGTTAAACACATGAGATGTCTATTGTTGTGACTTAAATAAATATTCATTTCAACATATCGATGAAAAAACAAAATGATAGTCAATGAGAAGCTCATTATTTTCTGGACCATCAGGAAATTGACCCTTCATACTACTAGTGCGTGAATATGGTGTTCGCGTGCTTCAGCACCTCGAAGAGCAGGTCCTCTGTTTCTCATCGGCGGTGAGTAGGTGGTGAAATGAGTTAGACACATGCGGTGTCTACATATTTATATTTCTTAGACAATGTCACAGTCAATGGAAACAGAAAAAAATCTGTAGGTTCTGGAATGAATTAGACACGTAGGATGTCTATATATTTGTATTTCCTAGGCAGTGGCTCAGTCAATGGAAACATGAAAAAAAGTCTGTCGGTTTTGAAAGAAGTTAGATACGTGGGGTGTCTACATATTTATATTTTTCTAGACAATTTCTCAGTCGAAGAAAATAAAAAAATGAACATGTAGGTTCTGGAAGGAGTTAGACATATGGGTGTCTACATATATATAATATATAGACAAAGTCCTGGTCGATGAAAACAAAAGAACCCATAGGTTCTGGAACAGTCTTCCATATGGCATTGTCTGTAAATCCGTCTGAAACTCAAGACGACGTTCAGGAAAAAACACCCGTGCGCCTCCATCGACCGCATGAGGCCTTTCGCATCGTCGAACCTCCCCACCTCGTAGAACCATTTTATCACCAACATGAACGTAATCATGTTAAGGCAATCTCTAGAGAGATACCGATAGTGGGAGGAGTTGATTAGAGGAGGGAAAGGTAAGGTTAGGTGGCAGAGGTGGAGAGGAGGTAGTGGGAGGTGGTGGAGAGGTGGCAGAAGAGATTATATGAATTAAAGCAAAGAGAAGAGTGTGATATGTTCAAAAACCAATAGGTGATGAGACTAGTGTTTTTGTTGAGGGATATATATAAGGTAGTGGGTATGGGAGAAAACCAAATATGTAGGGTGTGAGTTTAATAAGGTGATGCCTTTGAAACATAAGGTGGTGGAAATATCCGCCCCCTCTGTATTTTCTTTAAAAAAACAAATGGGGATGACGTGCGTTGCGCGGGCCCACCCGTGCTTGCTGGTGTGAACCTCCGTTGAGTAATTAAACCGTCACGTTTCCGTCACCCCGTCCCAATCACGGTTCCATCCACGGCACGTGACGGCGTCATTACGTCGTTAGCCATTTAATGCTCAGATCTCGCCCCTCCCACTAACGTCGTCTGTCTCCCGTTCCGTCTCTTCCTTCCCGAAACCCTAACGATCCGGCCTCTTTCGATGGCCTCCTGCGAGGACGACTTCTCCCTCCTCGGCGACGACAATCCCCAATCCTCCCACCGCCACCACCACCACCCTCCGCCGCCTCCTCCTCCTCACCACCACCACCTCTCCCACCAGGCGTCGGTCCACCCCTTCCACCACCGCTTCATCAACAAGCCCCTCACCAACAAGAAGCCCAACGAAGAAGTAGAGGACGACGAGGACGACTACGCCGACACGGCCTTCTGCGCCGACGCAGATGACTCCGCCGTCGCCACCGCATCCAAGTGCCCCCCTCCGCCCTCCTCCGCCTTCAACCACCACGCCGACCCCGTCGCCTGCTTCACCACCTCCCATCAAGACGAGGATCCCCCGCCCTTCGCCGCCTCTCACGAAATCGACGCCGGGGACGACGCCGATCACAAGTCGTTGACCGTCGTTCGCCCGGAGAACAACAACAAGAGGAAGGACCGTGAGGAGCTCAGCGACGGCGGCTCCCCTTACTGCTTGAGCAAGAAGCCTTCGAAGCAGCTGGTTGTGGTCGGTGGTGGTGGAAGCAGCGGAGGTGGGGATTACAGGAAGGACAGGGAGGAGTGGAGCGACACGGCGATAGGGTGCTTACTCGACGCATATACGGAGAAGTATGTGCAGCTGAACAGGGGGAATTTGAGGGGGAGGGACTGGGAGGAGGTGGCGACGGCCGTCAGCGAGAGGTGCGATAGGCAGAAGCCTGGGAAGAGCGTGGAGCAGTGTAAGAACAAGGTTGATAATCTTAAGAAGAGGTACAAGGCGGAGAGGCACCGGCTCTCTAGTGGTAGCTTGTCCGTCAGCCACTGGCCGTGGTTCAAGAAGCTCGAGCAGATTGTTGGGTCCTCGCCTTCCTCCAATAAGCCGATCTCAGATGAGGACCGTGCTGCTGCTGGTGCTGCTGCGGGCGCAACGTCCTCGTCGTCTGGTGCTATCATTGCCAGGCAGAACTCCAACAAGAGGTAACTTGGCTCCTCCTTTTTTGCAAAATCTGCAACTGAGTATCTGTGATTTCAATGGTGTTTGCTTGGTGGGGTTTGAGCGTCTGCGGATTTATGAAAATGTGGTTGGAGATTGGATGCATTGACAAGAATTATATGATTCTAGGAATTGGATAAAAATGGAACGGATACCAAGGTTTAGGATAACATGTGCTATTTGTGGGAACTCAATTCTCAGGCATGGGTAAATTAATATTATGTGTATGACTCGAGAAACCGGAAGTAGAGATTCTGCATGGATTGGCACTCAAGAGAAAATATGTGATGGGGAATAGGATTTTGTCAAAACTTAGTGGCTAAAAATGTGTTATTTTAGGACTTTTCAAGTACTTCATTTTATTGGAAAATATTGGGAATGTAACTGAAGATGTTTCCAGTAGGATATGAGACACTATTTTGGATTTCTTGTGTGATTGCCCCTAATGGATTATGTGATTGTGTCCACCCATGAATGATGTGAGGTTGTTGTAGGTTTTGATTATCAGTGTCTTTAAATGAACAAGCTCATTTATGGAGGCCTAGGATAACCAAAGAGCTGGTAGCTGGGGGATGGGGGATTTTTAAGTATGATAACTGTTAATTGTTTTAGTGTGTGCACACATGCCTGCTGGTGGGTTTAGTGTGAAGGACTTGATGTTGATGGTTTTCAATTCAAATTATCTTTTCAATTCTATGCTATCCTTGCTATTGAGGTATCCTTTGATTTGTTTGGAGATACATTTTTGTGATAATAGTTACAAGATCAGGACAATTCTTCAGCGACTGTTGAAAGAAATGTATTTTATGTGTGATAAAAGGTACTTAACATGTTCACAGAATAAGAAATTAGTTCATGAATTTGTTGATTTGGTAAATTAGTTATCAAAGTAGCATCCAATCTTTTGTGATTGTTGTATTGATAACAAATCTTTTTTGACGGTTTGATTGTGTGTGGATGCTTGATTTCTCTCTAAATGTAATGTATTCCTAAGATTTCTGCATAAAATGTTGGATTGGTTAGGATTTAAAGGTGCACATTAAATTGGTGGGCTACTACTCTTCTTCTGTCAAATCCAAGTTTGAGTTGTATTATGATCTACAATTCATAGTGTAATCATACACAAACGTGGAAGGAATCAGAGGCATTGTTTGTTAATTATGTATCTAGGATAGACCATGAAGATCATAGCAGTAATAGAACTTTTACAGGTTCTTGTGCAATTAGAATTTGTAACCGAGTTTTAGATCTCATATTTTATAACTCAAGTCTAGAGATTGGTCTGAGTTTTTTTCTTCTTTTAAGCGTTTACTTATCTCTGTATGTTTAAGGACCATCAATGAATATTAATTTCTACAAATGAGCTCCTGGGTTTGCATCAATGAATTTTTTCACGACATTGAAGATAACAATGGAGGTAACCAGAGAAATGAAGGGTAAAAAAGCGAGTAAAGGGCACGTGGGGACTTTTGATGTCTTCCAATGAATATCTATCATATGCAAGAACCTTTTTTTTTTGTCCGAATTAAGATTTGTCATGTCTTGGAGCTGATGTCAGGCTTATTTTCTCGTATGAACTATTTTTTTACGATTTTTTTTTCTGCTGAATTAATTATTCGATGAAAATTTTCCGTGGGCAGATATGCAGTTGCTACAGGAGGCCATTTTGGTGCAATCAATAGCTTGAAAATTAAGTCACTGTCAAATCCAAGATGGCGAAGAGTCATTTTTAAAATCAGTGGTGCTGCATTAGCTGGGGACCCTGAAAATGTTGGCAACAAGGTACTTCATTGCTTGTCGCTGCTATATCTTTATAATTTACTGTCAAGCAGGTGGCCAATTGATTTTTTTTTTTAATGATGTGAATCTATAAATTGAATCACTTTATTCTATTTTTCAGATTACGATGATTGCAAAAGAAGTTGCAATGGCGAATAACATTGGTGTAGAGGTGTGTTTAACGACCTTGGATTTAAGTAAATTTAAGGCGAGGATTGATGGAATTTACTTTTAAGAAAAATTTAGATAAACAGTTTGTCCGTCTAGACATGATGGCTGTTCTAGTTTTTAGATCCCCATGTTTTGTTTCTTGGATGATTAATCAGATGTTTTGCTAGGTGGCTATTGTTGTTGGAGGCCGCAATTTCTTCTGTGGGAACACATGGGTTGCTGCAGCTGAAATTGATAGATCGACAGCATACCAAATAGGGTAATTTCTTGCTGTTTGAACTTTATAATCATCAAGGTATTGTTTGATGTTGGGTATGGATATCTCCCTCATGTCTAAGAGTAGTATTTTATGCCATGCCATTTTCCCCTATTTCATATCTTACCAACCCTTGACTTCACCAATTGCATCAAGTATGATTATATTTGTAAAGGAGATGCAAGCAGTAATTTTGTAAGTAGGTATGTTTCATCTAAAGTTCATATGTAGTATAGTTTGGTTTGTTAGTTGTTTAGCATGAATTAATTACCTGCTCAACGGAGGGGAGCAAGGCTTTAGAGAGGCTTATTACTTATTTAATGATCTTTGTCATATAATGAAGTAGTCCTACAGTTTTACCACCTCTCTCTCTCTCTCTCTATTTCCGTTCTTAATAGTTTCATAATATTTCCATGAATTCTTAGCTGAATGAATGTTTTTGTACCTGTTTCTTTCGACCTAAGAAGAATAATTTGATGGAAGTGGATTGTGCATGACAGTTATCACTGGAATATCTAACATCTAACCTCTTGATGATTGATTGATCTTCTCAGGATGATGGCAACGGTAATGAACTCCATGCTGCTACAGGCATCTTTAGAGAAGCTTGGGGTTCAGGCTCGTATACAAACTACAGTTGTGATGCAAGAGATTGCTGAGCCGTACATCAGGAGGCGAGCTATTCGGCATCTAGAAAAGGGGAGAGTCGTTATATTTGGTGGATTTGGTGCTGGGATGGCAAATCCACTCTTCACCACAGATGTAGCAGCTGCATTGAGAGCTTCAGAAGGTATGCCCCGAGCCTGAACATGGCTGGTGTTGGTCTTAATGGAGGCCTGGGTTTTACAAACTCCCTTTGTAAACCCCATGTGAAGTCAATTTTGGTGATCAATTTTATATGAAATAAGTATATTATTTGTCTTTGTTGTTATGTTGTGCCATTATTTTCATTTATTGGAAGATTACCTACCTGTTGAGCCAAGCTTTTGACATAATTATTATGCACTGGAGTGGAGGTGTTTGATGTGTTGTATATTCCTCTGGCAGTTGGTGCAGATGCTGTCCTCAAAGGCATCAGCATGGATGGAGTTTACGACTGTCATTCTAGAAACAGTGGTGGCAGCTTGTCGTTCGAGCATGTTTCATTTCAGGATCTACTCACCAGAGGCTTTACAGCAATGGATATGACTGCATTAACATTCTGTGAACAGAACGGCATTCCTGGTAAGTGGAGTTACATTTCTTGTTTTCCCTATGACTCAACCAAGGATGTTTCCTAAGTAATCTCCTTTTCATCACTGCAGTTGTGGTATTCAATTTACTTCAACCGGGCAATATTTCACGTGCACTTTGTGGAGATCAAGTTGGTACTCTGATTGACCAGTCAGGGAGGATCAACTGATGCCATGATCCCCATAATTTATGTGGTTTTTTCTTCCTGGCAGTAGCACATCAGATTGAGAGCACATGCCCAGGGGAAATGAGGTCATTGGGTGCCTAAATTATATCACTTGGTTTTATTTACCACAAATCCACAATGTGTATCTCAGGCTGACACTCGTGAAGCTGTAAATTATATCACTTGGTTTTATTTACCACAAATCCACAATGTGTATCTCAGGCTGACACTCGTGAAGCTGGTGCTCATTATTTAGCGGCCCAGTTCATTTGTATCATAGAAGCAGTCAAGTCTATTTCCTTTTGTGCAGCAACTAAAAGTTCGACCAATCTGCGGTGTGGTCGATTTTCAGTTCAATGTGATAGGTCAGCCAAGTTCGTGGATGTTCTTGCACCCCGAAGTGCTGAAGCACCACCTCGTTGTAATTTATAGAAATATTGGTTGGGGAAGGTCGAAATTTCAATGTATCTACATGTTTTTTTTTTTAATTAATACTTCAAATGCTCTTGGAGGTAGGTCCTACTCAATTTACCTTCCCCAGTGACAATGTTAAAAGTCAATCATGTAATGTTTGCTTCTCAAAAATGTGTTGTGAGAGATTATTTATTTGGGATTTCTAGTTTTTTGGTCCTCATTCAGGAGATGCATGCAGGAGGAGATCACATGAAGAAACTCATGCAGGGAAATAAATCTTCAGGCAACTGACTCATGGTACAAGACATGATGGAAGTTGGAATTGTTTGAATAGGATAATCTTCTCTGAACAATAATTCTCTTCCAAACTCCTCCATAAACAACTTGGTGATGAAACTTAGCTTCTTGGAACAGCAGCTATAATACAACAGAAACAGTGAAACTGAGATCATCCCATCAATAGCTGAGGCGGCCATCTTCAGTGGTGGCGAGAGATGTGCGCGATTCATCCATATCATCCCGGAGCGGGGACTGCTCCACCCGAATGTCCTCTATCATCTTCACCACCTCCGCCATGGTTGGTCTGTCCTCAGGCAAGCACGCGACGCAGGCGAGCCCCACGTGGAGCATCGCGACCAGTTCGTCCTCGATGTTCTTGTACCTCAGCAGCTCCGCATCGAACACCTCTGCCGTCCACTCCTCCCTCACCACCGACCTCACCCACTCCGGCAAATTCATCCCCTTCGCATCGCTGGGGGTGCGGGCGGTGAGAACTTCAAGCAGCAGAACACCGAACGCGTAGACATCAGCCTCCTGCGAGAGACGCTGCGTGGCGGCCTGTTCTGGGGCGGCATACCCCCCGAGCCGTGAAGTGGCGTGCACCGGGTTGAGAAGCAATGCGAGGCCGAAGTCGGAGAGACAGGCGGCGCCGTTCTTGTCGAGGAGGACGTTCGCGGACTTGACGTTTCCGTGGGGGATCCTCGACGCGGCGTACTCGACGTGGACGCGCGCGAGCCCCCGCGCGGCCCCCAGCACGAGCCGGATCCGCGTCGTCCAGTCCAGC
Source organism: Acorus calamus (assembly GCA_030737845.1). Lineage (NCBI taxonomy): Eukaryota > Viridiplantae > Streptophyta > Magnoliopsida > Acorales > Acoraceae > Acorus > Acorus calamus. Next base: position 29,736,320 of record CM060870.1, on the reverse strand, counting down.
GGGACCCTCTCGTGCCCGCCGCCGCCACCGCCGCGGTTGGAGTGGAGGAGGTGATAGAGGGTGCGGTTGGGGAGGAAGTCGTAGATGAGGAGCTTCTCCTCCTTGGCGTAGTAGTACGCGCGGAGGCGGACCAGGTTCGGGTGGCGGAGGCGGCCGATCAGGTCCATGTACCGCTCGAACTCGCTGCGCGAGCAGGGGTTCGCGTCGCGGAGCCTCTTCACGGCAACGGCACCGCCGACGTCCTCGAGGACCGCCCTGTAGACCGTTCCGAGGCTGCCTTTCCCGACCATCTCCGCCGACGCCCTCAGGAGCTCCTCCAGCTCGAATTGCTTCCTCCTGTCGAAGAACACGAGCTTGCTCTTCGCCGTCCCCGCCGACTCACTCTCCTCCGCCGCGGACTCCTTGTTTTCATCCATGAAGTACTCCTTCTTCTTCTTCTTCTTCTTCTGGTTCTTCTTCATCGCCATCTCTGAATCGTTGTTGTTGTCGCGACTGCAATAATAGGCGAGGGAGAACGAGACGATCGCCAGGAGCACCACCGCGTTCCCGACGGCGATCGCGACGATGGCGCCCGTGCTCAACCCCTTGTGATCGTCAACGGCCTCGGTAGCGGCGGTCGACGAGGCATTCGCCGTTGTAGTCGTCGAGCCGGGGATCTGGGTGGGGTTCGAGGGGACGACGACGGCGGCGGCGGAAGGACCCGACGACGGCGGCGGAAGGGAGGTGCAGGCGGGGAAGAAAGGACCACCGCCGCAGAGACCGGCGTTGCCGGAGAGGCTGGCGAGGCCGAATCTCTTGACGAGGCCTTCGGGCACCCTCCCGGAGAGCTGGTTGTTGGACGCGTTGAAGTCGCGCAACGACGGCAACGTCGCCAAGTCCGGGATCTCGCCGGAGAGGACATTGTCCTGGACCCGGAGCGTGAGGAGGCGAGGGAGCTTGGAGAGCGAGCGAGGGATGGGTCCGCGGAGGTCGTTGTCGGAGAGGTCGAGGCGCGCGAGACGGGAAAGGCCGCCGATTTCGTCGGGGATGGGACCGGAGAAGTCGTTGTCGGAGAGGTAGAGGAGCTTGAGATGGCGGCAGGAGGAGAGGATGGGGAGGAGGGAGCCGTTGAGGCGGTTGGAGCGGAGGTCGAGGAGGCGGAGCTGGTCGAGGCGGGAGAGAGGGTCGGAGGGGGGGCCGCGGAGGTGGAGGGAGGGGAGGGTGAGGGAGATGACCCTTTGAAGGTTTGGGTCGCAGCGGACGCCGAACCAGAGGGAGGAGCAGGCGTCGGAGCCGGTCCAGTTGGAGGAGAGGATGGCGTGGGAGTCGGTCAGGGATTGGAAGGCCACGAGGGAGGCTGTGTCGTTGGCTGGTGGGGATGAAGAAGAAGCAGAACAGAATGGAGTGGGAAGGAATGCAACACACAACAGAACAACAACCCACATTGTTGTGGATTTTTTTATCTTGTTTTTGTGTTGACTGACAATATGTGTATATATTTTTTAAGAGGAGGGGAGGAGGAGGTAGGTCTTCAGTGTCTGTGTCTCATTAGGTTTTTATGTGTGCATGTCTGGGTATCCAAACAGATATTCATAATAATATAAGTGAAGATTGACCTGGGATTGGGGAGTGATGATGACTGCGTGGGAGGAGGAGGAGAAGAATGAGCAAAAAGAAAAAGGGAAGGTGATGGGTTTGTTATGGGGATGATTGCTGCTGCATTGCTACATACATCAGTGGAGAAACCCTAATGAGTGGGTGGGGGTGTGAGGTCTAGATACCACACCTCCAACATTTCATATTTTAGCCTTCCAAATTGGTTGAGAGAGAGAGAGAGAGAGAGAGAGAGAGAATGTTAATAACTATTCCTGTCTTTACCTTCAGTTATGTGTAAGTGTAGACTATGAATTATCTATGAATTATTTAAGGAAAAATCCAAATAACTGTGTATAACAACTAAAATTCATAAAATTCTCTTATTTTTCTTGAAATTCAAATAACCCCCTAAAAATACATAATAAATTCAAATAACTTCCTGAATGAAATTTCTACTAACAAATGATAATATTTTGTGAATTTTTTTTTATTAACTCTAACTGAAAACACAATATATTAAAAAACTTCTACAATGTGTTAAAATGTGAAAAATTTTATAAAAAAATGACTTTACTCATCTGAATAGATTATAAAACCATATTCGGTGGATAAAATCGTCATTTACAATGATTTTTTGCATGTTTAACATATTATATGATTTGTTTGATATATTATATTTTCATTCAGAATTAATCAAAGAGAATATTTATCATATTTTTTAACAAAATTTTATTTTATGAGGTTATTTAGATTTGCTATATATTCTCAAGAAGTTATTTGGCTTTTAAGAAAAGTCAAAAGGTTATATGGATTTAGGGTTATATGGATTTCAATATGTTACGTTTAAAGGGGGTTGTAATCTGTATGGTTTTTTCCCATTATTTAAATGCATGGGTTTTTTAAAAAAGCATAAATCACATAAAATTAAAGAAATGGAAAGAAAAAAAAGATGGTAAAGAGGATAGAGAAAAGGGTAAAAAAGAGAGGAGGACGAGACTGTTTTGAATGTGTGGATAGAATTTGAAATTTGAAATAGAGAAATAGAGGGTCTGTCTGTTTCTGTGCCTGTGCTGAGCTGGACGGCCACTGCTACACACTTTTAAACAGTCTCTCTTTCCTTTTTTATTAATAGAGATGTCTTTTATTATTAATAGAGATGCCATGACTAACATTTTAATTCAATTGGGGGAGAAGAGAATTTATAATGTTTTAATAAAGTGTGAAAATGGACTGTATGTGTGTCTCCGTTTTGAGGAGGCAACATACCATTCAGAAGGTTCTCCCCAATTTTAATGAGTCATGTCTCCTAACCACAATAGAAACTCAAAACTGAATTTTAAAACGTGTTTTACTGGAGAGAGTTGTCTTTTATATATATACAAGTTAAAAGAGAGCTTCAGAGCTACTTCAATCTTAAGATAATAGAAAAGAAGACTAAAAAGAAACAGAAGCTTGTGGGTTAATTTGCTCTTGCTTTTGTCTTATCATTGCAAGGGTTTATTTTTTTAGGGAAAAAAGTCCATATAACTCCTTATAAACTTCTCAAAATTGTAAAAATTCTTTGTAAAATCATGCAAATTTATGTGACTCCCCATAACTTGTTCAGATCAGATGATTTAGTCCTTGGTTTAAATTCGGTTAATAAAAAAAAAACATATTCCTTTAATATTCTGTGTAATTAATGGTTTTTGTAAAATTATATTCAAACAAGTCCCTGCATAATTGATTAAAACAATATCAGTCCTTTCAGTGACACATATACTCTCATCATTCCCGTCGGTTTGATCCATCACTAAGGGCCCGTTTGAAAACACGTTTGAAAAATAAAATTTTAAATAAAATGATTTAAATAGACTTTGATTTATGAAACTTGCATTTTATGTGTTTTTTAAAAAACAACCATTTTGCATTAAAAAAACTACAAGTACTTTTAAATTAAGTTGATTTATTAAAAAGTGTTTGATAACATGTTTAAACTTTTTACTTAATTAAAAGCAGAATCACCATCCAATCATGTTATTAAACAGGGCCTAAAACTACACATTTAAACACTGCACTTTCCCTCATATTCCCTCCTGCTCACTTTCTGTCACCCTCCCCATCATGTAATTGGGTTCAAGGTGTGGATGCCCTTTCTTATCCTCTCCAACATTTGTTGAGCTCCAACAATGGTTCCACAAGAGGAATAGGCATTGATAAATCCTTATAAACTTGTTCAAGAGAAACCCATTATGTTCCAAGCATGAGAATACCCAGTTGTTAGTTAGGGATGGGGGGAACGACATTGAAAAAGGCCACGGTTAGGTGTTGTCATCTACCATTACATCTCAGTAAAGAGCTTAATTGTATCTTCGTAATTATAAAATATTTTTTTAGGAACGTATCTTTTAAGGATTACACAAAAAAAATGATCTATGCGAGAAAAAAGAACAAAAAAATCCAATAAATCTTTTATATTTAAAAATATCATAAAAAACCTAACATATAATGATACTAATTTTCATGATGATTTTATTTTACAGTATACACACAAAAATGTAAAAAAATAAAAATATAAACACATTCTCAAATAAAAAATAATTTTTTATATTGTTAATGTTAATTAGTTGAAGACCATAAATTATTATAAATTGGATTAGTGAGAGTCGAAATATAAAATCATAGAAGGATAACCGAGTTTTTTTTTGAAATTTTTGGATAAATTTTTTAAAAATAGCTGGTTTAGGTATTTTGAAATTTTAAAATAATTTTTTAATATTATTTCTTATCTATAATATATAATTATCCCTTGATCTTAGTGAAGTAGAGAATTTACATTAAAACAGTGGACTTTGTTGGAAGGTTATATTTTAAAACATTAAAATAGTTAGTGGTTTGTCATTGAAACTTCACTAAAGTAAGGTCCTATTGTACCGGTAGTAGCCGTCATGCAGTGATTTACTTATACTTACTAATAAATGATAATCATGAGATTATGTGAAGGGGGTTTGTCTCTTTCTCCTCTTTTAACATGTTTTATTATTAACTTTATCCCTCTCGACGTCCAAACATGCACATCCTTTCAAAACCGTACCACGCACCAATACATATATACATAATAATAATAATAATAATCACAATAACTGGTTTGGGCTTCTCGAGGCTATGAAGAGATGGGGTTCAAAATGGCACGTGGTGGGCCAATCAATAGCACACCCCCGACACCATAATCAATCAATATGTATAATAAAGTCGACAACAAAAATTACAAGTCTTTACTTTCTTTATCATGACACCCACTGCACTGGGAATGGGATGGTGGGGGTGGGAGTGGGCCCTGGGGGCGTCATTCACGCTTCTCATTCTATTCAAATTGGAAAACGCACGCTACTGGTACTAATAAGGCACCAGGTACAACCAGACTTATTTCCGTATGAATCCATTATAAAAAAAAATCAAATAACATATATTAGTATATACCTCAAACTATATACATACTTGATATATATAAGACTACATAGAGAAAATTGTACACAACATTACATATAATAACAATGCTAATGCAAACAAAACAAAGTGAATGAAAGAGACACCTTCCACTTCCATTTGAAACATGTGTTGGCTGCCACGGTCGCTGGATTGACCCACCATGTCTCAATTAGCTGTTCCTGCTCTAGTTTGGGCAACCTGACTTATGAGGAATCAGGTGGTGTTCTCGGATAACAGACCATACAGGGAGAACATATGGACAATGGTCATGTGCTTCATTCAAGATTGGGGTCGATACTGTGTTGGAGCCGGGGGTGTCTCCTTTCATAAGGATAGATTAGTGTTGTCATAGGTGGTGGGTGAGCAGTATTAGAATTTTGTAGATCTCTCTTCTACTATACTTCTATATATTGTGCATCTACCTTTTTATTTCTCATACATCTGTAATTGGGTCTCGTTCTTAATATATTAAGGCATACGCCTACCGTTTCCATAAAATAAAAAAATAAAAAAAAACACTTCAATCCAAGTCTTATAGTCATGGATGATGATGCATCAAACCATTTTGGCAACATTCATCACCTATGCATACAAACAAAACAAAGACACGAGCAAACACATTCCGGAGACAGAAACCAAAAGAAACAAGGAAACAAATTAAAAAAGCCATGACAGGGAGTCAGGGATGCAAATACTTCTTATTTTGAATTGTTTCTAGAAATAATGTAGAATTGTATCATACAATCTCCAAAACAATCCCCTAAAAGACTGCCTTCCTATTCACCCATCTCGAACGCAAAATTTGGTTTTGCATTATGGCTTCTAATATCTTCAGTTGTCAGGTTCAGCTAACTGTACATCCCCGCAGTCTGAAACTCCATTCAGGCATAAAGGATCAGCAGACCACATATAACAGAATGGAATATATACATACCACAGGCAAATAAATGGTCTTTCCACACTCTCAAGGTAGTGAAAAACCTCAACATCGACCTTTCGATTATGTACACTCAGCGCACCTATGCATAAGCTGTTCAGCTCTGCAATCTGTGAAACGCTTTGAGACTGCCTGACACATTGAAGGGCCTTTCCTTTACCCCTTCCATGCTGTCATCATGGCGTAACATCAAAGTGGGTAGATTGCATACAACTCCAACTTCGCTACTTTGATCCAAAATAGCATTCGTGGATTGAAAGCCGGTCAAACGCATCAAAATTTGCCTTGAATCCCACAAACTGGCTACCAACCTGAGCACATTCGGCGTCCGGCCACTTGCAACCCTCACCAGTGCGGAATGGGCAAAGGTTCTCACATAGTTTATTGACCGGAGAATCAGGGTGTACTCTGCCATCCATGTGTGTAATAGAAACAGAGAGATCCATCTTTTCATCTGTCAGCCAACCTCCCTCGTACTCCCTCAAGGAAGAATGCAAAGATCGTTGTCTCGTCTCTGTCGGTAAGCTTTCTATGTCTGATGCACAACTAGCATTGCCTGAGAACTGCACTTTACAGCCAAGAGACTGCAGAGCACGCTTTATTGCGGAATTCTCCCTCCAGGCTTGTTTGGCCTTCTCCACTGCAGAACTATAAAGTCGTCTATCCTTTTGCAGATCTGCAGCTAAGTATTCCATGCGAATCGTGAGCTCTTTAGATTTTGCTTCTGCCATCTCCTTTGCCTGTAGTTTTTCAAACAAACGCAGAAAGTTTATTAGAAAGTTTGACAGGACAACATCCACAACCAATGACTTCACATAACCATGAATCACAAGACTCCAATAAAATTTGAAGTCACTTTGAGGAAGCAAATTCCAATCAAAATGTTAATTATAAGGGATAAGAAAGGTATAATTACTTTCTGCATTTCAGCATATTTGTCAGTCATGGTACGGCAGTGAGCTTCAACTTCCCCAGCTTGTGCTTCTGACGGGCATGCCCAACGCAAATGAAATTGAGGCCAGATAGTTGGAGCTAATGTTGCCGCGGGAGGTAATAGTACACCTTCATGTTTTGTTGGATCATAAAATATGTTGTGGTGCGCATGAGAGAGACCCTCAGAGGCACGCAAATCATTCAAGTATACCCACATGCACCCACAAGCATCATAGATGCCCGACTGCTGCCTTTCCTTTTCACTGAGAAAGAGGATAAAAACATATCATACACATAAATCCAACATATTGATCTGCAAAATCCCTGATTATTAGACCACCGACCACCACCCCTTACTGTTTTCTCATACTAAAGAATTTGTGAGATTTGGAAAAAACAAAACATCTAAAATATCCTGTAGCATACAATCTATGGCTGAGAAAGAAAATCCTATGCCAATTAAGGCCATTTATATATGTGCTTCTCCTTGTAGATGCAATGAGTCTTTTCAATGGATGATGCACAAAGAAATGAGAGGAAGACACCTGCCTTGAAAACATGATCATATATTAATTGAAAGTAAAGAGAGAGAGAGAGAGAGAGAGTAGAAAGCACAAGTTCCCTGGACACCTCTTGTAGTCTCATTTAAAAATCAATAAGGCCAAGAAAATTATGATGACTTGACTGTATCGTGCTAAAAAACTATCTGCCTTGTAGAGGGTTTCTAGCATTTTCACATGAAGTTACGTTCATTCGCAAGATGACTCGATGGAGCTTTTTCAAATAGGTATTCAATCAACTTTCATGATCAACCAAGGAACATTGTACCATCCAGTGTGGATCCAACACATATTGTATTAAACAAATTGATCTTTTGAACGTCCAATTCAATAAACATTCAGGTAAAGACAAGAATTTATAGTCTGGCCCAACGAAGTAAGAAAAAAGGACTGGTGGTCACTGGTAGAAGTACATAAAAGAGTCTCAGTTCTAGTAGAAACTTAACTCATTTCTAAGGGTTTTCAGTAAGAAAACAAGATTCAAACATTACTGACCAAAACAAGAAAAATCACTAACATTGTGATCCAGCATAGGTGTCAGCTCAGAAGTAGGCAAGTCCACTATTCATGTTTGTACCTAACGCAATTTCCTATTAGCTTTTTACCATGCATATAAATAACCATGCATAACATAGATATCATTCATTGCATCTCCTGCAGAACAGCATTGAGCAAAACATAGATATCACTCATTTCATCTCCCATAGAGCAGCATTGAGCAAACACAGCAATGAACATTTAAGAATGAAAAGAAGTTCTCAATTTTACCATTAATAATCAATAGATCCTCCACAAGAATATTATTTAAATGAACCCTTAAATCAAATTTTTATAGATAAATTACTCGAAAAACTTGAAGGTGAAATACCTATTGCACAAGAAATTCCCGAAGCGGCAAGACAACATGCAGTCCAAAAAGTCAACTAAAAAGGCCTGTGGACAAATTAAAGGAAACTGAGCAAAAAGCTAAGAAACTGTGTGTTTAAGTGCCAATGCAGGAAATTTAAAAAACAGATCACATTTTCTCAATTGGGCATCTCCACTTACCGAGGAAAACTCAAAAGCACATGGATACATTCGTAATAACTGTGAAACACAATCAACCCACTGCAAATCAATTCACAAATTCTGTGTTAGCTATCAAGAGAGAAATAACCAAGTAAAGTTAGGAATATGAAAAGCATTTGAAATGCATAACATTTAGAAGGACAAAATTTTTAATATGAATGCATAAATCTTTATTCCAAAAAAAAAAATCAGAACTTTTATTTCAAAGGTCAATGAAATTTCCAAAGTTTTGATGACAAACCATAAAAGGCTATGCATTTAAGTGGCAAACCTAGGCTTCAATACTTCAAGAAAAAAGACCCATGAGTCTCAAGATTGTGAAGACTAATGAGCCTGGATTTCATTTCCAACATATGTGAAAGGATCAATGTACACTGTACAACAATTATCACACTGATCCCAACAAGTCATGCAACAAGTGAAACTCATTGAATTTTCAAACTTTGCTACATGAGGGATTAATTGAATTCTTGAGAGGAGCAATGATGTGGTAAAACACAGGTTTAAAGTATCGGAATGTATAATATTCTCTTTTATACAATGTCATTTCTCAGGTTTTTGGCATGATTCTAAGCATATTGCACATGGAGCCAAAAATGGACAGGACAAGAGGAATTGGCTCCATCAGCAGTTACGCTTCTAAAACTACATTGCTCATCTACAATAGAGACGTGAGTAAAAGTAAAGTTTTTTAATGAATATTTAAACCTTAAATTCAACTGATAAATTTCATACCTGCAAAAAGATGGGAGAATAGTCGTTCGGATTCTGCGCATGAAATGAACTCCCTACAGGAGTTGAAAATGCTGAACCTGAATGGATGCGTAGGGGCGATGTAGAGATGATTCCACTTGATGATTGCCTAGACAGTTCTACAGGTGCATTACTAATAGCAGACACTGTTGGCAAACCCATGCGATCTGAAAATGGATGGCCAAAGGCAAGCCAATCTTTCTCTACGAGTGCCTGCAAGAAGATAAAGAAAATGATTAAATGTTCCTTAATGCATTTAACCAAGATTACATAAGGAGAGACTTCACATTTACACTATTGTAACCAAGTACACCAGAAAACTAACATTAAAAAATCTATATTCTGGAAAAGCTTATGTAATAATAATATAATAAGATAATATCCGTATATGTGCAGGGGTGAGTCAGATCATGCATGTTAGGGGCAAATTTATTGTGGAGTAAGTAATGTGTGTTTTGGCGGGTGGGTTTGGGGCTTCAGTAAATTTCTCCTCTACTGACCCCTAAGCCTGATTATTGATTTCTTTTGTTTTTTTTTTCTTTGTTTTATTTTGGGCATACACTTCAAAGTCTATCCCTAACCTTATCTCAATAACAATAACAATGATATTAACAATAACAACTACAAAAACAACAATAACAACAACAACAATAATATTGTTTATGTGGCAGTTTTACTTACCGATATCATGAGCAAACATCAACCCAGAGAGCAAAGGAGCCCTTACATAGTTTGAGTGGTAATAAGAGTTGACTCATCAAATTGATAATTCACTTATTGGTGATCTATAGGCTCAACATTGGCTTCAGGGAACAAATAGTTTTTTCTGAATCCATAACTATATTTCAATTTTTAAGTTATACATTCAATGAATATATATATCATAAATTGCATCAACCCCGTTAAGCTAATAAAACAATTCATTGTGGTTCAATTTAAAAATTAGGCCGTGTCTGCTTTGAGAGCGCTTCACGAGATTTTAGAGCCTACTCTCCATATAACTTTATATGCATAACTTTGGAAATTATTGGAAGACTATGGTTTCTCGGCAAGGTGGTTACATTCTGTTTCTTTTCTTTAATATTAAGTAGAATGTATAATGAGCTGCTTGTCAGGAGTGCAATACGAAAAAATTGCACAAAAGAATTCAGTTGAAAACAGAAAAGACAAAAAGGAAGCAACATCACATAAGAACTCTTCCAAAAACCTTAATCGATAATCATTCATGATAAGTACCTGAAATCCCTTAAATGTCCGATAGTACGGGTCAAGTAGTAAACTGGCGAGTGATACCAATTGAGTAGTTCTATCCCACCCATCACTACACATAATGGACATGTCACTATTTTAGAACAAGATAAGAATTACCAAATATATAAGAAAACAACTGAAAAAGATCATCAATTTGCTGAACAAAGTTCAATCTCTGCAGTTTCCAGTGAACACAGCAAATAGACTGAGCTCGGTATTAAAGGTCTCAAAAAATTGCAGAACAGAAGACTACTATCATCTCAAGTACAGCATAATTTTCAGGTTGGTTAATACTAAAATTAGATGATATGAATTCGATACTTAGAGATTGGGTCACTATGATCCTAGGAGTGGATACTCCTTCCATCATTATTGGCAATCAATGGTTTAGGAGGTGCTGCATAGAGGGAAATATTCGAAGGGTGTTTTCTCCTCCGAATAATTCTTCTCCTTTTTCCTCTTATTTTCATTTTCTTCTTAATTTGTACGGAGATCCCTCATCTCCATTGTTCGGGGGTTTCTTTATTTAGTCAGATTGCTCCTATCTTCTATAAAAAAAAATTAAAAAATTCATATAACATATGGACGTGTATTTATATTCAAATGGTGCTTAAAACACTCCTAAGTAAGCCTCTGAATGAAGAGAGGCCTTCAATGATGGAGTTCAAAGTTTAAAGACCTCAAAATAGACCATAAAATTTAAGCATGCTCACGTATTCACATAGTTTAAAAACAAGTGCGGACCTCATATGCGGTGGGGTCCTCATATGCGGTGGGGTCCGCATACTGTACATGTTGCCACACATTGTATATTTTTTTTATTAAAAAAAAAATAGTATATGGGCGTTTGAACCCCATTTGTACGGAATTTGAACGCCTAATAACTGTTTGAATCCCATTAGAACCGGATTCGAACGCGTAAGAGCCGTTTGAATCCCTTTTAAACTGAGTTCGAACCGTTTGAATTCCGTTCGAACTAGGTTTGAGTGTCTAAAGACCATTTGAATCCCGTTTGAATTGGGTTCGAACCGTTTAAATCCCGTTCGAACTGAGTTCAAATGCCTGAAGGGCCATTTGATTTCGCATTCGAACTGGATTCGAATGCCTAAGGGCCCTCGTTCAAACTAGGTTCGAACGGCTGGCTGCACATAACCGCTCATGGCCGCACGTGGACAGTTGTCTGATGTGCGCCGAGGGGGCACATTAGCACATGCAGCCTCACGTACCGGTACGTGCAGCCGCACTTTGAACTATGCGTATTCATGCACATAATTTTTCAATACAAAACTAACATATCCTTCATAGGACTCTAAAACCCACAAAAGAATATTGGTATCTGAAAATGAAATGAAAAAAATCAAGATTTCATGTAGATGATAATAACTTTGTATTTAAGATTTTATATATGTGCAACATAAAGTACCAATACATGCATAGAAAGGCAGACATGGAAAAATTCTGTGAAGTAAAAGGATGCAGTGCGATATAATCCAGCTCATAGACTGTTGAAACAAAAAAAAAAAAGGATTATAGAAAGAAGGCAAAAAACCTGCAATGAACAAGCACAGAAGATGATTCTAGGGCTACACGTGCAGCAATCCAAACAGAACCAGCTAGAACACTCTGAATGTGACTTAACCATCCACTGTCTCCCAGAGTTGAAACAGAAGCTGACATGCTGCTTAAATTGCCCTTTCCCCAGGTCCAGCCACCATCCCTCTGAAATAAATAATATAATAAACATTTAAACAATAAAAAGGTGAAACTCTAAACAACCCTCCATAGTTCTGAATGGTGAATATGCAATATATTCACACAACATACAGGTGAATAAATGTGTGTTTGAAGAGAAAACGGATATAAGGTTTACTCCTTTTGTGCTAGCATAGAAAGGACAAAATTATGCTGGGGCATTATTTGAAGTTTTTTTTAAGAAAAAAGAGTTGCGACTTCCGAAGAACCATGTTTTATTTAATTAGTCATTTTGTCCTTTTATAAGAAATAAAACTCTCCAATGTCATGTTTTTTTTTTTGTTAGCAAGTGCAGCTTTGAGAAAATTTTCCTACCTGGAGAAAGTAAAATAAAAGGAATAGATAACTTAGTACAGAAACATGCAAGAACTATGTTAGCATTAATGTTAAACACATTCCAAAGAAATACAACTTCTCAGATATTACATAAACAAGAAACTCAAGAATTAATGATGCTTTCATACACTGCGTGATCATATGTACAAGATTGTGCCAGATCAAAAAAATTAATTTTAATTACATGGAACTGACCAAGAAAGATAGCATTCCATCCGATGATGTGGAACCATGGGTGTCTAGATAATCTCTGAGACGAGCTAAACTATCCCTCATGGCATGAATGTTGTCGATCCCAAAGAAAACCACCTGAATTACAATAGTATAGTGAAGTCCAGAAAAGTAGCATTAGCAAATGACTGGCTCTATCATGAATGCTAGCTCTAAAAATATAGTCCAAACTTTAAGACAAATACCTCCGATTGGGAGTAATTAGAAGATGATTCTGATCCACCACCCTTTGCACCATTTGCTAAAGCATTCTTCTTAGGCCTTGCATCAGTAATATAAAGCTTCCTACATATGACCACTAACAAATTTAAATCCTAGAGAATGTGCAGATTCAACAAGAATAGATGATCAAAGTGGTGACTTTCAAATCTAAAACTTCTAACCCCTCTTTGGATTAAGCTTGGAATAGAATTAATGTCCAGTGATGGATAACAACCTAGACCCCAATCATTTGTTTGGTTGGTCTTTTTTGTGTTGAATCTGGACAAGTCTTTTGTCTTATATAATTTTCATGTTATAGTCAAGCTGTTCAAGTAATTGGTTAAGCTGAAGTAAGTTTATGACCCCTCCCCTCCTCAAAATTATTTTATATAGTTATCTAGTCCTACACCAGATGGTAATCCAGGCATATCCAGCCCACAAAACAGCAAACGCCAGACTAAATCATGATCTAGCCTCTATTCACCGATTTATCTAGGAACCAAACAGGGGTTAAAAGAAAGGACATTAAGCATATAAAGGACAAAAAGTATTCACAAGATAATTGACAGATAAGCTCATATAAAAATGTCCTATATACAATGACTAGCATAGCCACTGTGCCAACAATCAGGAGAAACAACAATACATCCATACTCATCCTACTCAACTAACCATTATAAAGCATGATAATTAAGATAAAATACTAAACAAAGAAATTTTCTCTACATGCCACAAAAAGAAGAAAAAGATCATTGCACCATTTAGTCTGTGGGTGATGGCAAGTGAAGCACAAAAAAAAAAGTTCTGTCAATTCCTCTTGTTAGTGCATTATGTAGTAAATGATAAGAAGCATGCTATCAGAAAGTTGTTCACCACCTCTAACTTAAGCAGTTCAAGAGGCCTTGTGATTTTGTTTTTTATCAAAAGATGCCTTGTAATTCATTTTCAAAAAAGAAAAAGAAAAAAGAGGCCTTGTAATTGATTGTTGGATCCTTCTCAGCTTGCTATTTTGTATTCACTCTTGTTGGGTTCAAAGACAGTAGAAGGATGATTTAGTGCCTTGCTGTATTTTGGAATTTTTCCTTTCTCTTTCTTTCTTTTTCACTTTGCATAGGATCTTTACCCCAATTATTGAATGAATTTTGGGGTAGAGTTCCACCATGTCTCACAAAAAGAAAAAAAGGCCTTGTAATTAGTACTTTCATCATAAATCATTGCATGTTGCAATTAAAGAAGAGTAAGACAAAAGGGTGTTGCAATTAAAACAGCACATACAATGAATGAAGTACACTTTTTCTTGTGAATGAAAAAGTTAAACTGTTAATAAGCATATAAAGTATCTATGGCCTAATGCTGCATAAGAAAGTACAATTTTATTGAATTCATGGCCAACGGCTTTTGAACAATGTGGCACGCAAATTACACACGTACTCGTAAAGGTTTGCACAAATACTATTAACAATACTATATCTATGGGCCAAAACAATTTCTTTTCTTTTTTCAAAATGGAAATTTTCAGTGTTACAATATTATGAACAGATGCATGTTGTCACAAATCTACACACATAACAGTACCATAAGCCTATGTGCAAAGAGATTTCAGGTATATTATAGCATCACTAGCACAAGCATACCATAGCAAATGCTTCATGGTGGTCCAGCGCTCCTAAAGTATGTCATTTCTAGATAGTAACTAGGGCCACCAGAATAAGTTACATTACACAGAGAAAAAGCAAAAAGCCAAATTCCATGCATCCGCATCATTCATTCCCTGTTACCCACGAGATCTCGATATTAAAGAATTGTAACATGCTAAAGTCATACATCAGCCATCTAGCATGCAAATGCAACATCCACTAAGACATGTTTGAAATATATGTGAGATGAACAATTTCCGTTTCAAAATGAAATTACAGCTAGGATGGCATTGAAAAGGGGAAATTGTTGTTTGGTGCAGAAAAAGAGGATACCTTCTTGACTCCTTACCAGCAACTTGGATGCAAAGTGCAGCAACAAGTTTCTCATCAGCAACGCTGCAATAAAGTTGAATAGAGATGGATCAAGAACACCGGCTCTCATAATTGAGTCAATCTCAAAAAATAAAATCTATGTAAAACTATTAAAGTTATTTTTAAGAACCATGGACAATGTGTTTTTAGGTTGTTATCTCCTCTTACAGCACACTTCCACCTCAATTAGGCAACCGAAGATCCTCTCAAATCCACCCATCAAAACACATCATGATTGACCCAATAAAGGAAGAAAAAAACAGACTGGGGGTTTCCAAGTTTCTAAGTCCCAATGGTTGGTTCCCCATGCTACTTGTTGGTCCATTTGGCTAACGTGCAATGAGGGTGTTTTTTTGCACAAAAGAGTGTATTGAGAAAATATTTGGATCGCACTTTCCTCGACGCTTTTGGATTGGGTCAAATTCATCTTAGAGAAGCCTTCACCAAATTCCATAATGGGTGTTTATTGGGGGAGAGGATAATTTTCATTTGGGCTTCATTTAATTCTTGTATTTTCCTTTCTTTCTTTAAAATGTAAGAAGATCCCTCTCCTATCTTTCGGGTGTTTCTTGCAATAATATTCTCCTATATTTCCAAAAAAAAAAAAAAAGGTAGGCTGTTTAGTGCTTACTTGAAGTCATATATCTGTTTTTCCTTCTTTTTTAAAATGATTTAGATGAGGATCATCTGACTGCAAAGAACAGGTCCAATCTGAGAGGTATGTTGCAATGGTTGGGTAAAATAATTACTTCACTTATATTAGGCATGTGTTGCAATGGTTGGGTAAAATAATTACTTCACTTATATCACGCATGTGTTGCAATGATATATTGAGTTCCCCACACATCAGCATTATTGCCACTATAACACATAAATCACAGCTAATTCCATTAAACAAACACCAAATGTCTTACTTTCTCATATTCATCATGATGCCAACAAAAGGTTGAGAAGAACGGGCAAGAACCGCTCCCGTGCCTGAGTAGTGTCATAAAAATAAAATGTAGCTCAGCATATAATTTATGGCGATCCTACCAAGAAAAAAGAGGAAACATTAAATATATATTTTAGCACAACCAGGATGACACCATGAAATTACAGGCAATCGGCCCCTAGCACGGAAAGTAGAAGCCTGCATTACTTCCTCATCACTAGAATCAACATGCAACCAAAAAAAAAAGGTCCATGTTAACAACTCAGAGAATAAGAGCCACTGTTTGAATTAATAATCTTCCACACAGTTGCTTCAAAAACTCAAAATTAGGATTTAAGTTCTTCAACTGTACCTGATAAATTTAGGTACAATAAGGGAGAATGGATAAGTCGAGCACATTGAATAGTTCGAGTTTACAGAACTGATCCTCCACCACTCATTGGACACGGAAAATGACCCATCCTCAATCATAGTATCTGATACATTGAAAGAGCTCTTTCCTAAAAGCCGAAGATACTCCTTCACTAACCGCACCTTTGGATTACTGTTATTAAACTTGGAAGGTCCACAGGCAAAAGTATAAAGCTCCCCTAATAGTGTTGGCCTTGTATACCTCCATAAAGCATCAAAAACAGCATGCCTCTACAAGGGGACCAAGCAACGGGAATGAATACTTGTAATGAAAAAGAACTCTAAAAATTATGCAGTTTGAAGAAGTCACATGAACAAAGGTTTGACTTAAAAAATGCCATACTTTTTACTAAAGTTTAAATTTACGGATGTATTCAGCATAATTTCATAAGGCTACTCAAAACCTTAAAGATTACAGTACATATATAAAAATGATAAGTGACTTCCAGGTACAGGTTATATCAGCTAGTTATAACATGCATAAATGATCAAAGAACCAAAACCAGGAAATAAACAAAAAATATACAATGGACAGTAGCAAAATCCCTTATCAGCTAAAACAACGCATGAAATCCTACTACCACTGAGCCTGCAACAAAAAATGGCCTTCCTTTTAAAGGTTAAATGCAAATTTGATTCTCATTTCTTCAATTGTAAATTTTATCGGTAAGATACAGGGAGTACTCATTGTCCTCAACCACTGTGTTTCCTGTACACCAACTATTCTATTTGTAAGATTGAGTTCAGGGTTTATTTTCAAGTAGTGGGATTGTGAAAATGTGAATTTATTTCTTGCCTCCTTCCCTTTTTGCTGTCCTTGTAAAGACTGCTTATTTCCCAATCTTTTGGATGTTCACAAATTTTAACATTCTTGATGATGTCCCACAAGCAAAGGTAAGATCACACCCCCAGTGATTTCGTCAACATTTGGTAAGATTCTAAATGGAGGGGGGGACTTAAGGCCTTGCATCCAAGACAAAAGTAACATATATGCATGGTCGCATACATATCCAAAAGGTTAAATATAAATAAAATGCAAATTCTCTTCTTTGAAGTCTATCGGTCATCGTTTAGGTTTAGCATGACTGAGTATGAAGTAATGGAGACCCCATAAGGTGAGGTGAAAACCTTCTTGCATGAGAAATGGAATTCCTAATTTCACCCATCTCAAAGATTACAAATACAAGACTCTAGATATGTTAACCATTGTGATTTCAATGTAGGAATTTACAGAAATCAAGGATAAATTGTTGGTAGTCATCGTCAATAAGTAGTGTGTCTGAAATAGGATAAAAGGAAATTTGAACTCTGTTTTCACAAATAGGAATTTATTGAGGGCATACTTTAGTAAATAAAGCAATTTGAAGAATAAATATGAACCAAAGATGTTTTTTTTTTTTGAATAAATATTGGAGAATCTTATTTCTAGAAACCCCCGAAATAAGGAGACGAGGGATCTCCTTACATAATAAAAGAAAAGTTTAAAAATATGCAAAATTAAATTGTTCATGTAATTATTCAAGCTCTCCCCATCTTGCTCCCATTAAGGAATACGGCGAAGGCTCCTCTAAAATGAATTTGACCCACTCAAGAAGCATCGACGATAGAGCAATCCAAGTGTTTTCTACATACACTTTTTTTCATGAAAACTCCCTCATTCCGTGATAGCCAAATAGACCAACAAGTAGCATGGGGAATGAACCATGTGAACTTAGCATAATTACTCCTATCACCTTTCTTTTGACGAACCCGGAACCAACTCCACATGCCTTCCATATCCGAAAATAAGCAAGCAGAACCAAGAGCATTTCCAACTTTCTTCCATATGAGAGAGCTAAATGTGCAAGAAAAGAAAAGAATGAACCAAAGATGTTGATGGATGCGAAAGTTACAAGGTAGGAATCTCCCAGTTCTATTCAAAGGAATTAGAAAAAGTACAGATCCAAGGTGACAAATAAAAAAATATGCACCCAAGAGAGAGACCACAAAAGGGGAAAAACAGAAAAAAGGTGGAAAGCAAAGTATGAAGGGGATCTCAGATAACCTCCATGAGAGGTGCAGTAGATAAGGCATCTACCAGGTTTCGCCAGGAAACACGAGGTTTCTCAGCTCCCAACCTCCAAAAGGAGAATCCTGACACGAAATTCCCCCGGATAAAGCCCACTATTTGAGTCCCTATGTAATGTGTGGCCCAGAATTTGACAAGCCTGAAAGTACCACCCCATATATTTTCAAGATAAGGTGCGCCTCCCTTAAAGATGACCTCATTCCGAGTCAACCAAATCACCCAGCAACCAGCAGGAAAGATAAGTTATGAAACATTTCCTTCATTACTCGTGTTCCCCTGCCTCCACATCTGTTTCCAAGCCGACCACATATCGTTCACAGAATTGTGGTCTGCCTTCAAGCCAGTCACTGCCCCCAGCCCAGTCCAAAGACTCCAAAAAGGTGATGGAGAGGTAAATGGAAGATAATGAAAGAATTCATTAGGGTGTGAGAAACGAAAGAAACATTTTGGGGATTTTCAGATGTGAAACAAAGAAATGCGACCACACCACCACAGAAAAACTAAAGACAAACTGAGGGGTCACTAAAAAAGAGAAACCAAGAAAGGTTTTAAGGAAATTTGAAGTTCATGGATGATTACTAAAAACAATTTCAATGTATAGTACATGCCCAGGTAAGAGAGAATATAAGGTATAGATGACCTGGATGGTTCCACCAAAAAAGGAAAGACTTGGAGACAATGATGGATACGGTGTAATAAGTAAAAGGAAAGATTCATCAGGAGACTTCAAGAACGTGTCATGGACAAGAAAGATCATATGGGGAAGTCTCAATGTACACAATCCACATCCACAAAGGAAACACTCTCATCGGCTATCACAGAGCGTAAACACAGAGGAAAAAATCATTTACATGATCACTAGTGTCACCTACTATGACAAGCTGTGATGCAAACCTCTCTAAGAGCATCGGTCAGCTAATGAGCAGAATGTACACCACTTAATGAATAAATTTCTAGCAAGTCATGAGTCATGACACTACATGAAATGATAAAACAGTCAACCTGACAGAGGTAATTACATTCACAAACAGTACATGTTGCAAAAAACATAATATATTTATATGCCTGACCTGCTTGGTTTTTGGACGGAAACCATATACAATAATTCTCATATCTTTACCTGCAAGAAGATTGGGACTACACAACGTAAATAAATCATAATCACACAAGGAATACATTAACAACTAATAAAGAACAAATACCATAGGAAAAAAAGGGAGAAAAAAAACCCTGTCTATAAATAGAAGTTTCTTGTCTATTATTTGTCATGGATGGTATCACACTATCACCTACACAAATATTTATTGCCAATAAAGAAAGGACGAGAGAAAAGACTGAAATTATAAAAGATGCGAACACACATCATAGAACACATTATTTTCTTCTCAACATAGTACATCACTATATTCCAACTGCAATATTCGTGAGGAAATGCCAGAAATCCCTGGCAATCTGAGTCCAGATCCATTCTGCCCCATCACATGGACCGAAACTAAAATCACCCATCAAAAAAGTTGGGGCCTTCATATGTCCTTAACAGACTCAAAGGCCAAAAGTACAAAAAACAATGAAGAGTAACATAAATCTCAGTCTTTCAAGGTTTCTCCTTCTCTTACGTAACAACGTCGCCCTTAGTCTATGGCTTCTACTTCACCTCCATAGATGAAGAGTAATACTAACTGGGTTCACAGCCCTCATCAGGGTTAAGAAGCTTAGGCTGCTTGTTAAGCAAGGCGACAACAATGAGAGCCACAGAGCAGGTGTTAGAGGAAGAGGACAAGGAAGGTGTAGGGAGCAAATGGATGAAGATCGAAAAGATGAACATGACATTTGTACCTTTGAGGGTGACTACCACCACGATGTGGGGAACCACGGCTATCTCCTTTATCGGTTACGGGGTTGGGTCTGGAGTTGATCAAGGCCCCTCTTCAGGTCATGAAATTTTGTATTGAGCAAACCCTGGTTGAGGGAAGATGCTTGTTTGGAGAAGATTTTATCATCCTGTTGGGGATAATTTTTTTCAATTTTTTTTCGATAGTTTGTAAAATTTGCTAAATCCCAAGTATTATCAAATCAAGTCTAACCTAGGTCCGGATTTTGTCCATGATTTGTCGGGTCCTGGACAAGATCGGATCCGATGGAAACAGTCAGATCAGGTTTGTCCACCATGATTTGGTCCCAAAACCAACCCATTGAAAAGTCTACTCATGAGTGCGAGAATGGTAAAAATTAAAAAGATCTAGGCCCTTGTTTGGGTTGAAGAATAGATGTTGAATAGGGATGAATAAGTCCAAATAAATGTTTATTTGCAAGGAATATGTTGGTATATATATGCCAAAATAAACTGGTAAAATTTTTCAAAGTCTCCATTGGAATTGTATTATTCCACTCAATCTATTCCATTGGTATAAAGAGTGCTCACTGTCAAATCACTTGTCACCACCTCTTATAAATCTTGGGACCCACATGTCAAATCATTTTTTCACCTCTTCTAAATCATTATCCACATCTTGTTCACATTTTATATACAACTTATCTATGGTCAACTAAACAACAAAAACTTCATTATTACATTTTCCAACAAGAATAACAAAAATACTATCAAACAGACAATGACTTATTCCACTAGTATAGTTATCTATACTGGAATAGTTATCTATCTCCAATAGCTTATGTATCTACTCAAACGGAGGCTAGGAGTTTGAAACTAAAAACTGTGAAAACTTGGGTGGAAGTGTGAAATTTTGGACTGTGTATTGCACCTTCACTGGAAGGTCCCAATTAGCATGGGAAGAACTAATTTTTTTTTTAATCACTAAGAGAACTTTTTTTTACTTGACTATTTAACCATTCAATGCAAGAAAAGAAAAAAAGCAACCTATTCCTTGATATAACTGCACATATATGTTTTGTTCTGGAAAATAGCATCATCAACTTCTATTTATGAAATGCTAGGCCATATGAAGGTGGAGAATAAACAAAGGAAGTAAAATTGATTGGATATAAAATACTTCAAACCCTTCATACAAAGTGCTGGCCTCAAGCCATGATACCCACCCCCTTAATATAAACACAAAAATGGGCCCTCCCTAGCCACGTTGATTGTATATGCCTCAATGATAAATTTGCTCTACTGTTTTAAAAAAATTGACCATACTGACCCATGTATTTCAAGTAGACATCTTTTTGAAGTGCAGAGGCTAGTTCCTGACCAACCACACTACATAGGACTTGAGAGATCATAAGGATAATTTTCTCTCTTCCTTCTGCCTCCCTCCATTATCTTGAAACACTCAATTATTGAAGAGACAGTTAAACTAAAGATCTTCCTCGCTGCCTCCAACCTACTCCAAGTAGACATCTTTTTGAAGTGCAGAGGCTAGTTCCTGACCAACCACACTACATAGGACTTGAGAGATCATAAGGATAATTCTCTCTCTTCCTTCTGCCTCCCTCCATTATCTTGAAACACTCAATTATTGAAGAGACAGTTAAACTAAAGATCTTCCTCGCTGCCTCCAACCTACTCCAAGGAGTTTTAGTAGAAGAGAAATTGGCAAATAGGTTTTCTGAAGCTTCATCATCCTCTCCATAGAGATCTAATTTCAAGTACGCCCAAACTGCCATTTTTTTAGAGTAGTTAATCCAAACACAGGAGCCACATGAAGGGTGTGTTTTGTAACTCTTCACCGTATGTTAATTCCCAAAAAATCAGACTGTGAGCTAATGAAAATGACAACATTTTAATCATCATGTGAACTAACAAGGCTGAATAAAAAACTCACACATATAATCTAACACAAATTAAGCATATATTTAGTAGACAAAGATACACTATTACACTGAATAATCATATTACTTGCAAACATGTTAAACAGAATAAAGTCTGAGAATACGAAACATATAAATTCACCATAGAATTACATTCTACATGAAAATGATCTGCATAAAGCTATCTGCAAAAATAAATGTTTTTAAAGCATACCAAAAACTTGGAGAAGCCGTTTTGATGGGCTCTTATCTGATTGACGGGGAGCCGAGGAATGCTTCTGCATTCAGGAACTTGGATGTGACTAGTAGAGCATAGAACATAGTAATATATGTTTTACATAAATGGTATCAAACAAAAGCATTCGAAAATGCAAATCAAACATTAATTACTTATAAGAATTATATAAGGCCATCTGAATCTTGAGCGTCCATGTACTTAAAACAACATGTTGTGATGCATAAAAAGGAAGCATGCTTCATGGACAGAAAACCAATGATGACTGTTGACCATATAACAGATTATATACAATTTTAATTTGGTCTTGAAAAATATGTGCTAGATCAAACAATTAAGAAGTAATAGAAATTGCATTCATTTGTATGTTATCGATTGTTTTTAGGAAAAGGATGGGATGTTAACCAGAAATTATATCAACAGACAGACTCTTATATTACATGCTTGCCTTTGCTTGTCCCATTTCTAAATTGTTAAAATTAGAAAATATTGTATGTCCATGTAGTAGAGATACAGTGAAAATGTCTGAAACATATGTAAATGTGCTCATTTCCTTATAAAGTCCATATTTTTTTATTTGGAATAGCCTTGCGCCAGATAAAGCAAGCTACAAGAAAGGGACTCTACTTGAAAGAGGGCATTGTAACTAGAGATTTCAGTCATTTGGATCTTACCGATAAATGGATCCATTGTTAAAGGACATAATAAACATTGGATATCAAAAAAATAAAATTGCCTTGATAATTCTTTCCATATATCCATTCCCACCAAATGATAATTTACATTGGCTAGGTTATTGGTTCTGGATACACTCAGATCAAAGTTTTCATTAAACCAATAGCGCTTCCTTTTCTTTCATAATGAAGAAATATGTGGGGTACATACCCCGTATTATATTTACAGTAATGAGAGCCCCAAAATGAGGGGAGAACATATCCAAATCCCCAAACACAATGAGACTGGACGTATCCCATAAAAGGGAAAAAAAGAGGAAAGGGAACAACCACTCAATTATGAATGACTCATCCCTATTTATAAATAAATTGCTTTCACAATGTTACAAATAACCAACCCCTACGGCAGCAAAGCACAGCTTCCCATGTGTTATCTACTTATCTTTGATACCCATAGATTCCAGTGTACAGGGACCACTTGCGTTAACCTACTCCTTAATGATCTTGTTTCTATTCTTGTTGGAGTTATAGAAGAACTCCCGCATGTTAGCCACCATGAAAAATAATGTCCCCCCATCACCCCAAAAAAAAAGTTCAATCTGACCCAAACATTTGGCTGAAATTGCACTTTATCAAAAGGTGACTGGGGTCATTACTACCTCCTCATACAGAAAGCAGTAGTGGTTCCATCACAAAATGTTTTCTCTGATCATTTGTAAAATAAACAAATACCAAGGATAAATTAATCTGTATGCTCAGGAAAACAAAAAAAAGGAGTCATGTTTGAGAGGGGAAGGGAGTGGAGAGAGAATGGTGTGGACAAGTTCCATTAATCGAGTAACATGGTACAGCTTATATACGAAGGAATCTCAAGCCTAGCTATCAAAAGTGTCCTTTCTTCTAGATCCACATTCACTAATCAATATGTTTTTTCCCACATAATCAGCTTCTAAGACCTATCATGATGAGACAAATAAAACACAGAATTGTGGAGATCTTTTCAATTGTTACTGTGATCATGTGCGCTAAAGTAATTCGCCAATGCTCGTGATAGAATTAAGTCATCAAGACAACAGGAAAAGGTGAACTGCATTAAGGAAAAAAACAACACTTACATGTTTGTTAAACTTTTCAATCACTGTCAAGGGTATAGTGCCAAGACCAATGATATTTCTTGACCCTTCGCTCTGAAAAGAAAAGAGCATTGAATGTGTCAAAAAAAAAGTTAAAGGAGCAAAATCAGGAGAATGCATGGGTTACTTTTGCAACTTCAGAATAATCATATCATGCAAATTGGGATGATGGATCAGTAATGTGACAGATGACACAACAGCACGATCTTAGGTGATTTTATTAGGTAGAATTAATTGGGATTCCCGCTGGTTCCTACATTGTGTGATGGAACACCAAAAAAAAAAAACTGATGTAGGAAAACTTACCACTAGGAGGAGACGGAAATTCGTCACATACAACGTACCCGCTTCATCGGTATTAACCAACACAACTCCAATGCCCTGCCAAAACATAAAAGAGAACAGTCAATCAATCGACGCTTGACTGCTATATTGGTACGGGGAATCACTGTTCTTTCGATTAACACGTGAACCAATCACAACGTTCAATCAAAAAAGAAAGAGGATGTTTTGACTGTACTTGAACAAGAACCTCCTCGGCTTCCATAAGTAACTCGGCCACACCATGAGGGACCGATGCCGACATCGGCTGCTGCGATAACCGAAAAAAAAAAGGGCAAACAAAGGTCAGAACCGACGATCTTCAATAGAAAAAAAGAAAAAAAAAAAACTTCCTTTCGAATGTTGGGACAATTGCATGATCGATATTGAATTTGAAGAGAGACGACCTCGTCAAACTTGGTCCAATCGAGGGCATCCCAGCTGCCGGTGCCATCCATCTTCTCCGCCTCGGAGAGGCGTCGCTCGAGCTTCTCCAGCGCGCCTGATCGTCCGATCAATCGAACGAACGAACAATTAGGGTTTCTTTTCTTGCTTGGTTTCCCCGCTTCGACGAGGGGATGGTGTGTTTAGGGAGGAGACGTGGCGGAGATGGAACCGAAAGCGTAGACGGTGAAACAGGTGTTTGTGAGGCCTCTGTTCTGCCGTTCAATGACACGTGATCAGACTTGAACCTTCGTTGGCGTATCTGCTAAAAACGAACGGGGATGAACTTTATTTATAGGAGATGAGAAAAGATGACTTGACACTATTAGGAAGTCTCCAAGACATTAGACATTATTAGAAACTACCTTCGTAAAATTATTAGATGTCAATTGATTTTTACATTCACAAAACTATATAGAATAACTAAAGAAAAAATGACTAAAAAAATCTCACAAAAATTAGAAATATCAAAATTAGCTATATTTTAAAATTATACCTAAAAAGTCTCATTTTATAATTTTAAAAACACAAAAGATTAATCTACCCTTATGTAATTAGATTTTTAATACATTCTATATCTCTTAACTTTGTTAAAATATTTCACCCTCTTAATTTTATTAATATATTTCACACATTTTCATGTAGATCAATTTTTTTATTGTAAATTATTTGTGATTATGTGGATTTTGTGAAATATGTATCAATATAATTTGAGTTATGATGAACTCCATTAAATGTTAATGCTTTAAAAATATAGATATATGTACTAATGATATCATAAAAATATGTAAATAGCAAAAAAATAAAAATGTGAATAAGCATTTAGAATATTAAAATATTATTTGTTGCATTGTGGCACAACACAGATTTAAATTACATATTATGATCATACACAATGAAAAATGATAAACAATATCATATAAGATATATATAAGAAACACATAGTATAATATATAATAACAAAATCTGATTAATTTTTATAGAGATATTATTGTTTTGTAGGAAAAATAAATTTTTAATGTGGAATAAAGAGGGATATTATAGATTTAATTACATAAGGGCAAATTAGTCTTTTGTGTTTCCAAAACTGTAAAATAAAATTTTTTTAGGTATAATTTTAAAAAATGACTGATTTGGGTATTTCAAACTCTTATGAGATTTTTTTGTCATTTTCCCATAACTAAATTATTAGTCATTATTTGGTTGAATATAAGAATCAAGGGTCACGATTTCATAATCGCATAAAAATTTTACATGAAAAAAATAATTAGATGTATAATAACTAACAATGTTTAATTTTTAAAAATTTCTTTATTTAGGTCTTTAAATTAACGATTTTACTATTTTTTAGTAGATCTCAATGCGATCTCTATCAATTCATATAATCATTTAGGCCTAGTTTGACATAGGGATAAAGGGTTGAGATAAGAAAATAATTAGATTAAATCATATGTTATCACATATGGCATAAGAAAAAAAAAGATAAAGTATGGACGTCCACATTTTAAGAAAAAAAATGAATATATTTTATTATAGGTAAAATGTAGAACAAACTTTATACTCATTTTTTAAATCGGTTTCGTAAAAAGGGACAACTTTTATAACCGCCATTTCCTCATAAAAAACAAACAAAAAAACACTCATTGAAACCAACAATATTAATACCCAGTTAATAATAAGGGTAGACTTAATATTTTTAATTTTTTAAGTTATCTCATATTTTAGACAATGTGATCTAAATACAAGATTCATGACAAGAACACAAAAAAATGAGGATAATAATAAGCATTACCAAATGTAAATGTTGATAAAAATAGTGATATTTTTATCTCATTAAATTAGACTAACTTATCCAAAATATTTATCCATATATCAAATTAGGACTTAGAATTTCATAGAATCAGATAAATTAGTTTTAGAATTTTACTATTTTTAATATTTTTTAATTCTCTTAATAGTATAAATAGGAGATTTGTAATTGTTAGATTATATGTGTTATCTCATTATGTGTGTAGTGCATTACACGTGTAACTCATATTCATTTGTCTATATAAAGGGATTTAACCCTAAGTGGAATCTAAGGATTCCCATTATTCCATTCTCTCTTCGTAACATGGTATCAAAGCCACCACCTCACAAACCCTAATTTTTTTTTTTTCGGAATCCTTCATTGCCGTCGTCATCGTCGCTGACACCGTCATCATCGTCGTCGTGCCGCCTCTGCCGCGCCGCGCCACCCAGCCGCACCCTGCCGTTGCCGCGCCCCTGCTGCACCGGGTTCTACCGCACGCGCCCGGGAACCTGCCCGAGCGCCTGCCCTGTCGCGCCCGGGAACCTGCCCGAGCGCCTGCCTGCCGCGCCCGGGAACCTGCCCCGAGCGCCTGCCTGCCGCGCCCGGGAACCTGCCCGAGCGCCCTTGCCGCGAGCGCCCTGTCCGCGAGCGCCCCTGCTGCTGAAGCGCCTGCCCCGCCGCGCCCGGGAACCTGCCCGAGCGCCTGCCCAGCCGCGCCCAGGAACCTGCCCGAGCGCCTACCTGCGGCGCCCGGGAACCTGCCCCGAGCGCCTGCCTGCCGCGCCCGGGAACCTGCCCGAGCGCCCCTGCCGCGCGTGCCCTGTCCGCGAGCGCCCCTGCTGCTGAAGCGCCTGCCCTGCCGCGCCCGGGAACCTGCCCGAGCGCCTGCCTGCCGCGCCCGGGAACCTGCCCGAGCGCCCCTGCCGCGCGCCGCCAAGCCTGCCTGCGCCCCGTCCGCACGCCGCCCAGCCCTCCCGCGCCCTGCCGGTGCCCCGTCCGCAACCTCCCCGCGCGTGTAGGTTCTGGGCTGGCTCCCGGAAATCTGTCCCGGACAGCTTCCCGGGTCTCCCAGAAATCTGTCCCGGACATATCCCGGATCTCCCGGGAATCTGTCCCGCACAGCATCCCGGATCTCCCGGAAATCTGTCCCGGACAGGATCCCGGATCCCCCAGGAATCTGTCCTGGACAGCATCCCCCGGGAATTTGTCCAGGATCCCCCGGGAATTCACCCCGAGACCCGACCCGGAACCAGCTCCGGAAACCCGAGACATTTGTCCAGGATCCCCCGGGAATTCATCTCGAGACCCGACCCGGTACCAGCTCCGGACCCAGTTCCGGGACCCGACCCGGAAACCCGAGACCCGACCCGGTACCTGCTCCGGACCCAGTTCCGGGACCCGACCCAGAAACCCGGCACGGCCCAACCCGGCCCGGTCACCCGATACGGCCCGATCCGGATTTCACCTCTGGTCATCTCCGATCGCCCTGCAGCTTCCCCGGCCACCCTTTGCCGCCTCCCGGCCTCGAGACTTCGAATCACTAAAACAGGTGTTCACGGAGTCCGTTTTGATCAATTTTTTTTTTCATCTCTGACATCATTATCTAGTCTTTAGCAAAAAAAAAAAAAAAAGGCCACTATTTTATGGCGTCTCCTCAGTCCTCTTCGTCGTTCATCTATGAGGGCATCTTGGGGCTGCTCCTGCTATGGATCACCTTAAACCGCGTAAACGAAGACCTGCTAAGAAGCGTCATAGACCGAGAAGACATGGACATCGTCTTCCTCCTATTGCCGCTGCCACTGCTACTCCGCTTGACTCCATTCAGCCACAAATGGGTCAGCCTGATCAGATCAGTCAGTGTCTCGACCACCTGATTCTGCAGCAGCCTATTTCTGGTTCTTCTACTCCTTTTGCATTCTCTTCTACTACGGGTACTCCTGTTTATTGGATCTTTGATTCGGGTGCCTCACATCACATGACACCTGATAGTTCTGTCCTCACTGCATGCTCCCCTGCACCCTCCCACCTACCTTCGATTCATACTGCTAATGGCTCTCCTTTGGTCATCACGCAGTGTGGATCGATCACCACCACCTCTGACCCTACTGGCCGACTTTCATTGCCATTTGTTTTGCATGCTCCTGACCTTTGCATGAATCTTGTGTCTATTAGTCGCCTATGTGATTCTGGTTTCACTGTTACCTTTACCTCTTCTGGTTGTTTTGTACAGGATCCACATTCAGGGCGGAGGATTGGTGTTGGTCGTAGGATTGGCGGACTGTATTATGTGGAGTATCTTCATCTTCCTGTACCCGATCCCTCAGCTTTCTCTGGTGCTGTCACCTCTGATGCTGATTTGTGGCATAAAAGGTTAGGTCATGTTTCTGAGTCTCGACTTAAAGATCTTATTCAATCTGGTGATTTAGGTCGTGTTTCCTTTTCTCCTCTTTCTGTTTGTGAGGGTTGCAAATTGGCCAAACCTGTTGCTACTCCATTCCATTCTAGTAATCATCAGTCCTCTAGTCCTTTTGAACTTGTTCATTCTGATATCTGGGGTCCTTCTCATATCACATCAAAGAGTGGTTTTTCGTATTATATCAGTTTTATTGATGACTATTCTCGTTTTACCTGGATTTATTTATTGCGTCATCGATCTGAGGTCCCAAAAATATATGAAGTTTTTACCACTATGATTCACACCCAGTTTCAGACTCGTATCAAAATCTTTAGGTCTGATTGTGCTCGAGAATATATTTCTTCCACGATGCGTTCTCTTCTTCAATCTCATGGCACCCTTTTTCAGCAATCATGTCCTTATGCTCATGAGCAGAATGGTGTTGCTGAAAGAAAACATCGTCATATTCTTGAGACCGCTCGTTCCCTCTTACTTTCTTCTTCAGTCCCTGGCACATTCTGGGCTGAGGCTGCTCTTCTATCTGTTCATCTTATCAATATCACTCCCTCTTCTGTCCTCTCTGGTATGACTCCTCATGAGCGCCTTTACTCCTCCAAACCTGATTATAGCAGACTTCGCACTTTTGGATGTACTTGTTTCGTGCTTCTCCCTCCTCATCAACGCACCAAGTTGGCCGCTCGGTCAGTCAAGTGTGTATTCTTGGGGATTAGTTTCGAACACAAGGGATATCGCTGCTACGATCCTGTTGGAGATCGTTTTTGGATTGCTCATCATGTGTCATTTGTCGAGGATGTTCCCTATTTTTCTTCTCCACCCACAAAACCCACTCCCTCCTCCCCTCCTGTGCCTTCTCCTGTTCAGGTCTCTCCTCCTTTGTCTTCTCCTGTTCAGGCCTCTCCTTTTGTGCCTTCTCCTGTTCAGACCTCCCCTATTGAGTCTCTACCTCTTCTCAGGTCATCTGTTGTGCTTGAGTCCACTCCTAGTTCTACTCTCTCTGAGCCTCCTCTTAGCACTCCTGCAGCCAACTCCTCTGGTTCTCCTAGTTCTCCTCCTATTGTGTCTCCTCTTGCTTCTCCCACAGATGACTCCGCTGGTACTCCGCCTTCCACGACTGATGCACCTCCCTCTGATGTGGATCCTCGTCCTTCGACTCGCTACCCTCAGCGTGAGCGTCATCCACCTGCTCGCTTTAGTTTTGACTCTGGACCACCTGACCGATTTGGCTTTGCTTCAGTGAGTACCTATTCTCCACAGTTCCAGGCTTATCTCACCGCTATCCATGTCCATCGTGAGCCCCGATCCTATCGAGAGGCAGTTGAGTACCCTGAGTGGCAGCAGGCCATGAATGAGGAGTTTCAGGCGTTTGAGCAAACACAGACCTGGGATGTTGTTCCACTTCCGGATGGCGTTACACCTATCAGTTGTAAATGGATCTTCAAGATCAAACATCGACCTGATGGATCCATTGAACGACATAAGGCTCGTCTTGTTGCTAGAGGTTTCACACAGGAGTATGGCATTGACTATGAGGAGACCTTCGCTCCCGTTGCTCAGATGACTACTGTCCGCACCCTTCTTGCAGTTGCTGCTGTTCGTCGCTGGCCTCTCTTTCAGATGGACGTGAAGAATGCCTTTCTTCATGGTGATTTATCTGAGGTTGTTTATATGCAACCACCTCCAGGTCTCAGCACTCCTCCTCAGCATGTTTGTCGTCTTCGGCGGGCTATATATGGTCTCAAACAGGCTCCTCGTGCCTGGTTTGAGCGTTTTCGCAGCGTTATTCTGGCAGCTGGTTTTGTTGAGAGCTTTCAGGACCACTCTATGTTTGTGCGATCCTCATCGCAGGGCCGGGTTATCCTTCTTCTATATGTTGATGACATGATTATCACTGGCGATGACTCCGCCGGTATTACTCTGGTCAAGAATCACCTCAGTCGACAGTTTCAGATGAAAGATCTCGGCACTCTTCGCTACTTCCTTGGTCTCGAGATTGCACAGAGTGATCGTGGGATTCTGCTCTCTCAACAGAAGTATACGGCTGACATTCTCGAGCGCGCTGCCCTCTCAGATACTCGCAGTGCAGATACTCCTCTTGAGCTTCATGTGAAGCTTCGTCCTACAGATGGTGAGCTCCTTCCAGACCCAACTCGGTACAGACAGATTGTTGGTCAACTTGTGTATCTTTGCATCACTAGACCTGACATAGCTCATGCCGTCAGTATTGTTAGTCAGTTTGTCTCAGCTCCTCGATCAGTGCATTATGGTGCTCTTATGCGTATTCTCAGATATTTACGCGGTACTATCACCAGATCGATCTATATGTCATCCTCTTCACCTCTGGTTCTCAGGGCCTACACTGATGCTGATTGGGCTGGAGATCCGACCACTAGACGCTCCACCACTGGGTTCTGCATATTTCTTGGAGATTCCATCATTTCTTGGCGCAGCAAGAAACAGGAGGTTGTTTCACTATCCAGCACTGAGGCTGAGTATCGAGCCATGGCCATCACCACCAAGGAGATTGTTCATCTTAGACGTCTCTTGGTGGACCTAGGAGTTACTATGACTGGTCATACTCCTCTTCATTGTGATAACCGCTCTGCTATTCAGATTGCCAGTAATCCGGTTTTTCACGAGAGGACCAAACACATTGAGATCGATTGTCACTTCGTTCGTCAGCACTTTCTTGCAGAGACATTATCGCTTCCGCACATCTCCTCTGCCGAGCAGCTTGCTGATTTCTTTACGAAGTCACATCCAGTTCCTCGATTTCAATTTCTCCTTCGCAAACTCACTTTGTATGATCCACCGTGAGTTTGAGGGGGGCTGTTAGATTATATGTGTTATCTCATTATGTGTGTAGTGCATTACACGTGTAACTCCTATTCATTTGTCTATATAAAGGGATTTAACCCTAAGTGGAATCTAAGGATTCCCATTATTCCATTCTCTCTTCGTAACAGTAATATAAGAAAAATAGTTTATAATTAATAATATTCTTATTTTTTTTTAGGGTTTTATTCCTGGATACAAATGAGCTCATCATATCTTAGATATTTTTATCATTTTCATGTTGCCGTTACAAATATTGCCCATGAATCCGTTCATTCAATGCATTTATAGATGACATTTATTATTTATGACAATTATAAGGTTGCAATGATTTCTTAGAAGTGTCATATGCAATTAATAAATGTCTTTACTGAGGGGTGTCAAATTTGGCATTCCCCTCGAGATTCGGGTCCTCAAACCCACAATGAGGGTTGCTCTGACATCGTCCCACCAATCAAGGGCTCATGCGAAGGTGTTTTGTCTTTGGGTATTCTCTACATAATTCACTCAATTAGATCTCCCAAGCGGAACGGAGTTTGACTGGGTGAACAACAGGATAACCTATTTTGATATGGTGATATTAATATCCATACAAAAAAGAGAGAAGAAATGGGTTTTCTCTACATCATATGCTCAATTAGATCTCCCAATCTCCCAGGCGGAACGGAGTGTGACTGGGTGAACAATAGGATAACCTATTTTGATATGGTGATATTAATATCCATACAAAAAAGAGAGAAGAAATGGAGTTGACTCAAGCATGACAAGATGAATAAGTTGTGATACAATTAACCTTGTACGGGTATTTATACAAAGTGAATAACATGTTTTCACTTTTTATAATTGCATAATGTGTATGTTGTTAAAGAATAATTATTAGGGGAATATTATGTCTTTATTATGAGAATATTATGTCTTTATTATCATTATTGTGCTATTATTAATTTTTTTAGTTTCCTTTTCTAGTATTTTAGGTTTTCCTCTATGCATCTATAAATAGAATCCTTGGCTCCTCTAATATAATAACAAGAATTTTTTTTTCTTTTATTCTAACATGATATCAGAGCCATCCTAAAAACCTTAGATCCACAAAAGTTTTTTCTTCTTCTTCCCCGCTCCGATTGAGGAGTGTTCAATCGGAGCAAGGGAGGACTTTTGATACCCATATTTTTTCATTGCTTTGTTTGCTTTTGACGTGAACTTTATTCGTTTTCGAGCGCCCAACATTGCCGTTCATCGCGCTCGCTATTGCTCGTCCATCGTTGATGCTCTGCGCCGTCTGCAGTTGCCCCGCGCAGCCCCCATGTCTCTGCCGTTGCCCCGCGCAGCCCCCATGCCATTGCCTCCGCGCAGATCCGCTACCCCGCGCAGCCCTCGTGTCTCTGCTGCTGCCCCGCACAACTCCTGTGTCTCTGCCGCTGCCCCCATGCACTCTGCTGCTGCCCCGCACAACTCCTGTGTCTCTGCCGCTGCCCCCATGCAGCCTTGTCGCAGTCCAGCCGCTGCCCCGCGCAACCCCGTCACAGTCCGGCAGCTGCCTGTGTAGCCCTATCGCAGTCTAGCCGCTGCCTCGTGCAGCCCCGTCACAGTCCAGCCGCTGCCCCGCGTAGCCCTGTCGCAGTCTAGCTGCTGCCTCGCGCAGCCCCATCGCAGTCCACTGCTCTTGCCGCATCATCGTGTAGCGCCTCTGTCACGTTGTGTCGTGCCGCCCGTCGTTGTCTTCAACCTCCGCCACCTTCTCATTTTTGTGCAAACTCTAAGAGTTCTACCCTTTAGAGTTTTGGAGGAGGTGTTAAAGAATAATCATTATGAGAATATTATGTCTTTATTAGAAAAATATTATGTCTTTATTATCATTATTGTGATATTATCAGTTTCCTAATTTTCCTAGTTTCCTTTTCTGGTATTTTAGGTTTTCCTCTATGTATCTATAAATATAGCATTTGGCTTATCAATACAATAACAAGAATTTCCTTTTCTTTTATTCTAACATATGTAACTCATAAATATTAAAAATACAAGGGGGGAACCTTAGCCTTTCTTTTTAATTTATTTTAGAATTGGAACATGCCAACCAAAAATCAAATATATCAATCTCAAATCCATGTAAACAATCATAAAAATAAATTAGCCCCTCCAAACGATAAAATTGTCTCACAGTGACTTTTACATTTAATTATATAGACATTATAGTCATTATAAATAATCATAAAGATAAATTAACCATTGTAAAAGAAAAAATTATCCTTGAAGAACTTTTACATTTTATTATATGCGACAATGGTCCCATTATGAAAGCCTTGTAAACAATGCAAGAGGATGGAAGACACGCATGGGTGGTAATGTTTGTGGATAAGGTGGAGTAACAAAGAAGAAACGACAACAGAATGGGTGATGATGGTGGTGACGAAGGACAAGTGATGAGCCGAGACATATGATTTTCCTTCCTGAAAATTTGAATTCCATTGTTTGCCGCCTGATGACAATAATCATGTTTCAAAGACCTTACAAACAATGCAAGAGGATGGAGGACTAACATGGGTGATGGTGGTGGTGGATAAGGTGGGGGTGATAGAGGAGAGGCGGGGACAGGATGGGGGATGATGGTGGTGATGAAGGATGGGTGATGATTTGAGGCATACAGTTTTCCTTCTTAAAACCTCAGATTCCATTGTTCACTACCAGACGGAGATGATGACCCCGTTTTGAAGGTCTCGCAAACAATGCGAGAGGATGGAAGGCCAATATAGGTGGCAATGGTGGTGGATAAGGTGTGGGTAACATAGGAGAGGCGATGACAAGATGAGGGGATGGTGGTGGTGACGAACGATAGGTGATGAGCTGATATATATACAGTTTTCCTTCCTAGAACCTCGGATTCCATTGTTCGCCACTAGGCGGATGGTGTTATTGTTAAGGACGTCCCCAGCAAAATCTCGCCAGGGACGTCCCTGACAATTTTTCCCTATTATTGTTTAGTACTAATTGTCAAATCATTCATATTTTTACAAAATCAATTTTATAATAATTAATCTCAAATTAGAGAGTTTTTTTATTAAATTCTAAATTTTAGTTTAAATATATTTTTATGCATTAAAATTCAACAAAACAATTCCCATTTAAGAATAACTTTATGAAAGAAAATTGGTTGAGTACAATTTTATGATTTTTTTTATTTATATTGGTTCCATATGTATACTTTCTAATTAAAAAACACTTGCCCGTGAGCACAACCACCCATGCACATAGAAGCGCTGGAGTAAAATTTGAAATGACTTAGATTTTAGAATTTTCAAATCTATATTACTATATAAAAGTCTCTTAAACTAAAAACCTGCCATTTGACCTTTTTGCCCTTGTCAATTCATTCAATTACATTACAGTCCATTCACATCACTTTAATTACAACCATTTTTTCATTTTACGCTTACATTTCTATTCAATTCCACTAAAATTCATTTACATCATCTTAATCTCATTTATAATATATTATAATACATACATTTCATCATGTAACACATTTATTAATTTATATTTAAAATTAATTATCATAATATTAATAGGATAGTCCTACATTTCTATTCAATCACATGAAAATCCATTTACAACAATTTAATTTCATTAATAGTTTATTCTAATACATACATTTCATCATGTGACATATTAACTTATAGTTAAATTTGATTATCATATCATAATATTATTAGGATAAGAGGATCCTTCCAGTTTTTCATTTTACCCCCTACAATTTCTATTCAATTCTATGGAAAATCATAGTATTATCATAGTATCATCAGGATAATGGAATACATAAAAAATGAAAGGATATTTAAAATATAATCCATTGTTAGAATATAATCATAGTATTATCATAGTATCATCAACCATGTACTTTGTTAATTGAGGTAATGGTAGGTACTGAAACGATATTTTTCTAATAACATAGGTATCTGTGGTGATTTTTTTATTTTACATAGGTTAAAACTGATTTAGCTAACTTTACAGGGACCTGTATCGATTTTTTCCAAAATTAGAAAGGTTAATATAAGCCATGTATGTGTATGGTAGTGTGTTCCATCGAATTCATTTTGTGTTATATGTTTTTCAAATCATATCTAATATATCCTACATTATCTCTAACAAAATTAGTTTTTTTTTAAAAAAAATTCTTACTCCTGTCAATCATATTCTAATTATCATATTTACTTCTATTTTTGTGGTATATTTTCAATCATTTGTGATTATATTTTTTGTATGTATGTTAATAAAAATAAATTCATATTTTTTAAAAATAAATTCATTACATTACCTAATATATCCTACATTATCTCTAACGAAAATGATTTTAAAAAAAATAATTCTTACCTGTGTTACTCATATTCTCATTAGTATATTTACTTGAATTTTTGTGATATATTTTCAATCATCTGTTATTATCTTTTTTGAATATATTCCCTTCTTGTAATTTTTTAAAAATTTATATATCACACTTTTTTTTTTCTTCTATGGTTCACCTTTTCTTTCCTATATTTAAGGGATGGCAATAAGTTGGGTTGGGGTCGGGTTTATCATAATTCAAACTTAACCCATCTCCCCAATATTAAATTCCATTCTTGCCCCACCCCACCTCGGGTTTTATAATTTGAAATCCATATCCACTCCATTACATTTTGAGTTTTTCATCTTAATATTTGTATCTGCCCCACCTCACTCCACCCCCACCCCATTTAAAGTAAGTTGAATTGATCGATCACTGTATTTAATATAATAAAAATATTATATGATAAAATAAAATTATTTTTGACATGAATGCGGATTATATTTATGAAATTAACTTCAATTTGAATACTAAATATCAAAATAGTAATATTAATCTAGAGACATTAGATTTCTTGCATTTAGAGTTATTATTATGAAGATGTTATTGTAACTAAATTATTTGACATTAATATTAATCAAAACATATTTTAGACTTTGTTTATGTGCATCTGCACATGCACAACAACTAGTCTTATGAAAGACATACTATAATGTTAATCAAACTATGAGTTCAGATAGTTTATTATGAATTTTTAAATGTTTTTTTTTGCATGTACATAATAAAAAAATATGTTGTTTATTTGTATACCACTACAGATAACATATTTATTTTTATGAAGTTAAAATTTTTCTTAATGAAAAATGTGTCAATTTTTTAAATTTTTTTAACCAAAATGAAACTTAATCATAAAATTAATTTTTAATCAAGAAGTAAAAATGACAGAAATAACATCAACATATTATTTTTCGTATTATACATAATCAAACATAATTACCTAATTAATCTTTTGTTCTTTCCAAATCAACCATGAGCAATTCAATTGTCCCTTCTCTCCTTTTCTTTTAATCAAGATCTAGTTTTTTTTTAATAAATTTGTCATAATATATATGATTTATTATTCTCAAAATAATTTTATTTCATTTCGATTGAAGTAAATATTACTAAATATCATGTCTTAGATAATAAATAGTTTGTATATTTAATTTTTATGTTTGGATTTTAGATGAAATTTACCATTTTCATGTTAATATTAATATTATATATTTTTAAAATATTATATCTGGTAAGGTAAAATATGCAAAATAAAAAAAAGGTAATTTGATAATTTATCCAAGATCTTAACAATTTTAATAATAATTTGAATAGAAGTTAACTAGGATGATAAATATGTTTAATTTTTACATATTCTAACGATATAAAAAAATAAATTTTTTTGAAGTGGTATAAAAATAAATAGTATATTTTTGAATGGTATAATTCCAAAAACCCATCTCTAAATTTTTTTTTTCATTCTTATATTTTTTTATGACCAACGATCAGTGATACGTATAACTAAAATAATAATAATAATATATATATATTATTGTGTCTGATCACATTCATTCAATTATATTTTATTGCGACGGCCATACCCGGTTGAATATACAGTACAGCCGAGCTGGCAAAAGGCGTAACAAGTGATCCCCGGATCGAATACCCAAACCCGACACAATCCATCAAACTGAACCGTTGGATCACAAGACCCCAGCGCATCAACGATCAACGATCGTTATATTTGAAAGCCCCATCCGTGCGAACGGCCGAGATCTCTTGACAGGAGATCCGACACACGATTCAACGGCCCACGACAATCGAGGAAGCCCAAAAACCCCGAGACTTGGTTGCCGGTAAAAGTCGCCCCCCCCCCCCCCACGCAGTGGTCCGACGACGGCATTTCTTTTGAAAATCAAAATCCCCGTTTGAAACCCAATTCGCATCTCTCTTTCTCCCAATTCAACAACTTTCATCGACATTCGACAGCTGTGATTCGTGGGGGTTCGATCCGGATCTGATCAGGGAGTTCTCCTTGCTGGATCTGACGAAGGGGAGGGATCCGATCGGCGGAGATGGCTCTTTCGGGGATGAGAGGGCTCTCGGTGTTCATAAGCGACGTGCGGAACTGCCAGAACAAGGAACAGGAGAGGCTCCGCGTCGACAAGGAGCTCGGCAACATCCGCACTCGTTTCAAGAACGAGAAGGTCAGTTTAGTTTCTAACTCCACCGTATGTGACTGCTCTATGTAATCTCTCAAATGTAAGGAGAATTTTTTTGTATTTTTCAATGGTATTCTGTCTTGCTTGCGGAGATGGAACTTTTGATGGTTCGGGTGATATGCGCGAAATCCCTTTGCGGTGTCTTTTAGTGGATTGCTTAAAAGTTCATTTTTTTTTATAGACTGGTAGAGGTGGCATTTCCATTGATGCCTTTCGAGAGTTTTGGGTTGGAGTAACTCTGGAACCAACTTTGGGTATTTGCTAGTAATTGATAGCAATTGAAGCAGGGAACTGGAAATCTGTTTCGGAAAGTTTAATGAGTTTCTAGAATGCCAAGGGCAATTCAAATAAATGATTGACAGGGAGTATGATGGTACCATAAGTTGGGGGTTTGAACCATTTCGGATGATCTGGATAAATTCATGATAGAAGTGGGTTCCTAGTAATGTGCAATTTTGCACAATGGAAGAGTGGCTGAAATAGATATGTAAGAAAATGCCACAACATGTTGAATTGGAGGCTGGTAGTAGGCATGTGTAGAGATTGAATTTAGGCAGATTTTTTAATTTCATGATTAATTTGATCAATTAGGAACTTGGGATGGACTGTGAGTTTCAGATTAATTACGAGCCATAGCAATAAGCATGTTCTAAATTGGATTGGGGTTAGTGGTTAGCCACTCTGCAAGAGTGTGATTTGTGAATGCCTGGGTGGTTTAGATGTTCTGGGTAACACATGCTAATAGGATGCTGTTCCAATTGAATTTACATGTATCCATATTTACAACAGATATGATATCATATCTGTATCCAATCAGATGGATATTCAATCAAACTATTGAGCTATTTGGATATGGATTGAAATAAATATGGGCAGTCCTTGCTGCTGTTAAGACTGTTTACATCCAAGCTTAAGGTGTCTGATGAGTTGATGGTTTAATGTGGCTGCATTCGATGCAAGAGGTTTTTTTAGATTGTGAATGGAGATTGCTTATGGTATTTGTGTATTATGATTGTCTTATATACTCAAAATACATACACATACACACGCACGCGCACACACAGCCAAAATATGACAATCATGATATTCTTTAATTTCAATTGTAGGGTCAATTCCTTCTTCGTTTCTAATTTAATAATTCCTTTTATTTTTGTTGCTGTGCCATATCCAACTGATACATTGAACAAAACATCAGCCCATAAATTGTAATCCAGTTATTTAAGGAGCTCAGTGACTCTGGAACTTCTTGCTGCTTTATTTTTTTTTTAAATTTTCTCAGGGCTTGACACCATATGAAAAGAAGAAATATGTTTGGAAGATGCTTTACATCTACATGCTTGGTTATGATGTTGATTTTGGTCATATGGAAACTATGTCCTTAATCTCAGCTCCGAAATATCCAGAGAAGCAGGTAAACCTTTTATTTCATCAGCATTTTTTTGATATATTGATCTCATGTATGTCCTCCTACATGAATTTTTTTTTTTTTGAGGAAAACTCCTACTTGAATATTTGGATTATTTTATCTGTGAATTCTATTATGTGGTCTTCTAATGTGATGGAAATAATCTTTTCTAATGGGAAAGCTAAGCTCAGACCCAAAACCTCATGGGCTGTACCCTATGGGGTTTCTATCCTTCAATTTTTTTGTATAATTAACTGAAATATATTTAACAAAGATG
This sequence comes from Acorus calamus, assembly GCA_030737845.1. Lineage (NCBI taxonomy): Eukaryota > Viridiplantae > Streptophyta > Magnoliopsida > Acorales > Acoraceae > Acorus > Acorus calamus. The sequence continues at coordinate 29,695,960 of CM060870.1, read as the reverse complement.
AACTCTTTCTAAGTTACCATATTTTCATATCTCATTGTTAAAGATCTGTTTTAGATTCATTTTCATGTTTTAGAATCTTCAGAGGAAAGTTTTTAATTCCTAGGTCTACTCTATGCAATGGATTGGAATGAACTTATATTTTGAAGCAGAGTGCATCAATTATATATATATATATATATATATATAGGGAGCCGATTACGTGCGGTGTGCGGTCGGTGCGGTGCGCGATCACGGGCCGTCGATCACGGGTCCATCGCATCGGACGGTCGGGTGCGATTCACGTCGACCGTTGGATGCGATGGACCCGCGATCGGACGACCCACGTCGCGCACCGCACCGACCGCACACCGCACCTAATCGTCGGCATATATATATATATATATATTTTGAGGGGACGCTGTGCGCATAAATTGTCATTTGAAATTGTACAGTTCTGCTTGGCCTTTTGTTTTAATGTCAAAAGAGACCATAATTGACCACATTAAAGTAGTTGTCTTCTAAAACATGAAGAATCTGTTTATCAATTATAATCCACTTTGCAATACTTCATGCATTCCACTTGTTCACTGAATGATGATTTAATTTTTCTTCTTCAACATAAAACTTGTTTGGGATGAGTTTATGAATTTGTCTACAAAGGAGGTTTTCCTTCAGAGTCATTCCTGTAGTCTAACTAATACCTTTCATGTCATTGCTAACTTCTTCTAAGGGTTCTTAATTCGTCCTTTTCCTTGTTTCGTTCTAGTAAGCTTGTTTTCCTCTTTCTAAGGGTTCCTAACTTCCTTTTCCTTTTCCGTTCCAATTTTTAAAAAGCTTCTTTTCCTAGTGAGTTCACCTTTTCTCACAAGTGTAATTACTGGAAGGTGGCAATTTCTTATAGTTAAAACCACATAGGATAATATCCTACCATTTATCTATTGCAAAGGTACTTCTAATGTTCTTCTGGTACATCCATTTTTTTATTCTTATCTGTCTGAGTGTTAAAACATACTTCCCAAGGCTTCTCTGGTTCTCCCTTTCCCTCTCTTTTTAGCATGTTTCCATCTTACCCTTCCTAAGGTTATTGTGTTTTCATGCACTTAGCGTGCACCATTCATAAATTTCTCTACAAAATATTGAACATTATTCTGCTCATGATGCATTCTTAGGTTCCTAATTTTCCTTAATTTTTCTATGGGCTGTGCTTACTTTATTTGATGATTGTTAAACTTATCTTTAAAGTTTTCTCTGTCATTATAAAACTATCACAATATTGTAAATTTGTAATATCTGTACGGTTTTCTTGGTGAATTATCTATGACTCATATAGGCTTGGCCTAAGCCCTGGAGAGGCATAAATTTTTCACCTGTCTTTATTCCTCGATCATAGGTCTTTTCTTAGTCATTAAATACCATGTGGAGACTCCTCATATTCTGTAGACTTTTCCACCATCTAACAATATCATGCAAATATTCTTCTTATTTTTTGTTGACTTCTCCACCATCCAACAATATTATCAATTGAGCTCCGTTCAAATTTATTTAGGGTCATGCTTTTTTATTTGAACCAGCATTCTTTCTCACACATGTTTTTTATTCTTTCAAATTGAGCTCCGTCTCTTTGTTGATTTGCAAAAATGTCCCCCCCCCCCGTTACACATTTTATAATTGTGCAGCCTTACTCGTTGCTTTCATATAGCTAGACCTTTGCCTGCAATAGCCATTTGTAGCTTTAATCACCAATCAATTAGTTCCACTTATGTTTTCTCTTTAATTTTTATGAGAGGATGACTTGACTTTCCAAAATGGCCAAGGATCATGCATGCTGATCCATCTCTTGCTGCTGCTTCTTCTGCTTCCTTTTTTTTCTTTGTCTGGTTTACTGATATTTAATGTATTTGTTCTAATTATTTATGCTTCTATTGGGCACAGGTCGGCTACATTGTGACATCGTGCTTGCTTAATGAGAATCATGATTTCCTAAGAATGGTCATAAATGCTGTACGCAATGATATTATTGGTCGCAATGAAACTTTTCAATGCTTGGCATTAACAATGGTATCATCTCAACTATCTTGTAATTGTAATTTCTTTTTTTTTTTCCCTTGTTTTTACAAAAAGATGGAGCTCACCACCTTTAATTATATCAAAGCTGTTCGTAATCTCCTTTTTTTTTTATTATGTTTGTTTTTTCATCAAATTGGACTCCTTAAAATGCTCACTTCGCATATTTTTTCTTTTCTTTCCAATTAGACTTTTTATTTGTGAATTTATGATCTGCTTTCAATTATTAGTTTGGGGAAAATTGGATGAAGCTATCTTTGTTGATGTCATCCATTTGTGCTTTATTAATTTATCTTGGATTAAGTGTTAGCATCCATAGCTTAATAAAAGTCACAAATGTTGGTTGAATTTTTTTTCTGTCTAGCTTTGTAACTTGAGTGGGTTGGGTTGGTTAAAGCCAACATGAATCTGACCTGAGGCTAAATTGGGTCAACCTGAATACAACCCGACCCGAATATCGGAATGGTGAGGTAATCCCTAATCCTACTGTATCAGGTTAGGTCGGGTTCACCTTTGAAATGTGTGTTAAACTTGGAGGAGAGGTAGATGGGTGATGAGGAGTGTTGGTCTCAATAGAGAGAAGCAACAGAACTTGAGAAGTTGGAAGATATTGAACTAGAAGTAGGCGAACAGAAGTCAGAGGTGGCACAGGAAAAGGGGTGGAGCTTGAGGAGGGGCAGGGTGCTGATGAGAAGTAGACAGATGTTTTCCTCCATTTGACCTCTGGTGCTCCCATTGGTTTGTTTAGAATGAACGACTATTCCACAGTTTTTTTTTACTTTCTGGATATCGAGGAGAGGTGAGGGAGGACTGTCATTTGAGGGAGTGATGGGTTGAGCGGAGGAAGAGAAAGGTGAAGGGGTGTAGATGGGAGGAGGGGGAGGCAGGGGACACTGCATTTGGTGAAAGGGGAAGGAATAAAGTTAGGGATGGGTTTATAAGTTAAATGATTTACGACACACACAATCAGGTATAAGACTAAAAAAAAAAAACAGGTATAAGATCGGTTCGGGTTCAGTTATTCTAATCTTCTAGACCCATCCTGAAACCAGCCCTTTTTTTGCACAACTCAACCTACCCAATCCAAATCAAACCTCATTTGTGTGGTCCAATATGCCCGAGAATTTATTTAACCCAATTGGGTTCAGGTTGGGGCCAATCCAAGTTGCAGCCCTAATTTTGGTGGGGTTATGGTGGATACTAACTCATAACACCATCATCCTCTGTTCTATGCTACTTGTATTTTTTTTTTCTCTGGAAAAGACATTTCAATTTCTTATCTACTGCAGATTCATAATATTTGTAACCATTTCTTTTGATGCTCTTCTTTTAAATTTATAGCAGGACAACTGAATACTTATTCGATTATTTTTCTAAAAAAACAACAGAAGTGCCAATTACTTCTGATTATGTTATTTAAATCAAACAAACCATAATATATTGTATCAGATTTTTCAACTGCAGTTGAAGTTTTGAGATCTCTTTCTGAGAATCCCAAGTCCTTGTCGTTGATTGGAATAGTTTCTAGGCCAAATTCATCCGAGCTTTATCAATATGTCCATTAGATATATTTTAGATATATTATGGTGTTCCATATTTTTCTGGGCTATGTTAGGATTTACTTATATTTTTTGGGGGAGCATTATACCCACTAACCCACCCTTCATTTCCACCAACCAAATTTTTTTTGGTTGGTGGGGACAATAGGGGGAGGGGGGTAACAGAGAGGAAGAGGGGGGGGGGGGGGAGGGAGGGGGAGAGAGGGGGGAGGGTGGCCGAAGGTGGAGGAGGGCGCGGCTGAGGATGCCGGGGAGGGGAGGGGGAGAGAGAAAGAGAAAGAGAGAGAGGGAGAGATATAGAGGCCGGGGAGGGGGTCGATCTCTGTCCACTGCCCACCTCTGCGCTGCTGCCCCGTCTCTCTCCCCCTCCCCTCCCGGCATCCTCTGCCTGCCGCATGGTACCCTCCTCCTCCCCCCTATTGTCCCCACCAACCAATTTTTTTGGTTGGTGGGGATGGGGGGTTGGTTGGTGGGAGTATATGTTTCCTTTCTTTTGGATGCTTTGCTTCCCGATGCTCCCCCTTCCCGCCCCACTTATCTTCCCTCCATCCCCTTCACAACCATCAAGGTGGGAGATGAGTTCTCATCTTCTTTATATGTTTATGTTTTGCAGGTTGGAAATATTGGTGGGAGAGACTTTTCTGAGTCGCTTGCCCCGGATGTGCAAAAATTACTTGTAAGATATGATGGTTTCCTTTTATTCCATATGTTCTACACCTATGATTATATAGCAATTTGAGTTTCACTTGTTGCACCAGATTTCAAGTAGTTGCAGACCTCTTGTGAGAAAGAAAGCTGCCTTATGCCTTCTGCGTTTGTATAGGAAAAATCCTGATGTTGTTAATGTAGATGGATGGTGAGTTTGTATTCATATATGGTCTTTCAACCCTTGTTACACACTTAATTATTGTTCCTTATAATACTCTGGCCATAATGGTCTGACAAAACCAGTGTTCCTCCTTGTAATATTCTGGCACATTTATTTTTTTGCAGTAATCCATTTTCTTATCAAATATTTTTCAGGTCAGATCGTCTGGCACAACTTCTAGATGAACGTGATTTAGGGGTTTTGACATCTGTGATGAGCCTTCTTGTTGCTTTGGTCTCAAATAATGTTGATGCATATTGGAATTGCCTTCCAAAATGTGTTAAGATTTTAGAGAGACTTGCAAGGAACCAAGACATTCCACAAGAGTATACCTATTATGGCATCCCATCACCCTGGCTTCAGGTGATTATATTCATTTTGGGTTTTTTACTAATTTCTCAGATTGTATACGACAGATTGCAAGTGAAGCAGCCAATTATCAAATGCTTGGAAATTTTTACACAGTCGTGATAATCTAGTTCTGAACTGCATTTGATGACCTGCCTACTAACATTAGCTAGCTAGTGTAGTTATTGTTTAGTTTGTCCGGTTTCATGTTTTTCCATATTTGCAATCCATGGCCCTGGAAAGTATTAATTCACTATCCACTTTGTTCCATCACATAAATTTGGCTTGTCCATTGAGCTTTTCATGTAGTAGCTTGGCCAGTTATGCAGTATATGGACAATGACCTCAAATAGTTTTCCGACCCAACTTGCTTTAGAAACAGTTCATGATATCCCTAATTAATTGTTATGGCGGGTTGGGGTGACCTATTTCAAAAAAAAAGAAAAGAATTTGACTTGATTTTTTATTTCTATTATTAGATTTTGTTAAAGCTTTCCATTTAAGAATTCTAGAAAATCTAATCTTTTGTTTCTTATAAGTTTTTAAACATCGATGGTTTCATCTAAAAGCTATTACTGAGTGATAAAAAACAGATATGTTCTTGTATATGCCTAACAGCATTGCAATTTACTTGTTCAGACCAATACTCAATACGTTTTACTTGCAGAATTTTGTTGAACTATTACTGCAATATTTGGTAACTACATTTTTGATATCATCTTTAATGACTGCTATTATAGTGCTTCAGTTTGTGAATTGATTGTAATTTGACTGGGATAACAAAAACATGCAGGGAAAGCTTTCCAATTTTTTCCCTCTTTGATCTCTGTTTTAGTTTCAAAACCGGCTCTATCAGATGTTCTCCTTTTCTTTTTCATCCTAACTACAAATTATAAACTATTTCTTAATTCATGGTACCTCAACCAGCTAATGATTATAATCTAGTTATGTTTTTTTTAATCACGCAGTGGTTCTCTGTACTACTTGATACAGAGTACTTGGTGATCCTTTTGAATTGCTAAAATTATCTCTTGAAGAAAAGTCTCTTTTCTTTGGTGAAAGCTTCCGTGTTCCTTTTGCATTGGACATCATATAAAGGTTCTATTAGGTTCATCATACTGGCAAATTTTCCCTTCTATGCCTGGTAATACACTGCCTTTATTATGCTTTATCCTCCTAAATTCATGATTAACTATTACCATCCCTTTAACAAACTGAAATTTATTATAGTCTTTATAAGCCCTCATTTGATCTCTAAATTATCAGCCATATATAGCTACACCGGGATAGAGGACATTATGACAACCATGATATGGATTTTCTTTTTGATTTTCTTTTTTAGTCATATTCATTTGTAAACGTAAAATTACTTTTTTGATGTTTAATTCACTTGGGATAAGTTGAAAAGAAGAGATGGATAGGAGGTGCCAAGGGTTTATAATTTTTAAATGTCAGTTTTACCCTTGTATAATTTGGCTGCATTTGGTGTTCCTTTTCCGCATAGTTGTCTAGGCAATGCCTAGTTGACTAGGCAGTCCACTTGGGTCTAGGTGTTTGTCCACCTGATCAACCTATTTATTGTGCGCACATCTAGGCTTATATACACACCGAAGGATCACCTTTCCTTTATTTATTTATTTATTTTGAAGACAGGATAGGAGCAATCTTATAAGTGAATAATATCATCTTTACCCAAATTATAAGAGAGGAAGGTATTGCTGCCAAAATGTTTTTCCAAATAAAGCCTCTTTTGTTGGAAGATACATTTGTTTCGAGTAAGCCAAATGCTCCAACACACCAAATGTGGATAACCATTAGAATTTGGTGAGATTGCTACGATCGCCTCTCTTGCGCAGCCAAATCCATTTCTTTGAGATTATTGATGAGCAACGAGACTCTAGTGCCCATCCCATCTTTACCCATATTGTTTTGCTATAGGAACAACAAAAGAAGAGATGGTCTCTTGGTTCCTCTTTCAAACCACAAAGCCCACAAGAAACATTGTCATCTTGAGATCCGCCTTGTTGAGGACCTTGTCCAGTGAAAGAAGCCACATAAAGCATCAAATTTTCAAAGGCACAAGTATTTCCCAATAATGCGCTCAAAACAACTGGTGGGATAGTCCAGGAAGGGATTCTTGTTTAGCTTCCTATATAAGGTCTTCACTGAGAATCTAGACTAAAGTGCCAATTTCCAATTCACTGGGTCCTCCTCTAAGTTTAGCTCCACCCCTTGAAGCGTCATAGAAGATCAATTCCAACACTTCCGCATCATTGAGATTACGACGAGGGAATCTCTATGATGCCAATTGTAATCTAATTTTCACTCCATTACCCGGATTGAAAATTGTCTCCTCTTTAATCACCTCAGCTAAAACGAGATGTCCTTCCACACCTTGGATAGAACAACTCTAGAATGGGACACCAAAGAGAGTTTAGAACGTCCTGCATAGTATTTCTCATGAATACTCTAATCCAAAGGGAATCTGGATTGGCAATCATTTTCCAAAGCAACAATGCGCATGGACAGCGAGATGTGACAACAACGATGCAGACAAACGGAGCGCGCAAACAATAATGATGTGCGTATTGGGATGCGCTCAAACAAAGCGCACACGGCGTGTGTGCCACTAGAAGCGTTGAACAACAAAAAAAAGAATTCGAGGGCATGAAAAGTCCTCCCCCACTTGGGAACTCTTCAATCGGAGCGGTGAAGAGTGAAGAGTTTATTTTGTAGATATAAGTTTTTTGAGGTGGAGGCTTTGATACTATGTTAGAATAAAGGAAAAGCTTCATCATTCTATTAGAGGAGCCAAATGCTCTATTTATAGATACAAATGATGAAACCTCAAAGAGTCAAACTAACTAAGAAAATAGAAAAACTCGGAATACTAAATGAGAAATAGAGATAAACTAATATGGTAAGTGCCCACATAATGACTCTTTAATATATTCTACTTGAGATATTACTATGCTGATTAAAGCTTTGACTTCTCATTTCAACTAATTGAAATTCTATTATAAAACTCAATGTGTTACTTCTCACTTTGTTAAAGGGATTGATGGTTTCTTCAAGTGTTGGCTTTCGTGTTGGGTACATGTTGTTTATCAGGTAGTGTTGTGACATGATTTTTTTTTTATGTTATATCTGAGTTTCTTATTCATTAGTTTTTTTAATGGTTAGCTTACAACGCTTATCATATTTTTGTATTTCCTGTCTTCCAATATCATGAGTTACTATAGAGAATTTCTTAAATTAAAATAAAGGGTTTTTGTTTCCATCTTTGTTTAGAATTCAGAAATCAATTTTTTGCTTCACATGTTTTAGAAATGACGTTTTTTTGCGGTGCAGGTTAGGACAATGAGAGCTCTTCAATATTTTCCAACCATTGAAGATCCAAATGCTAGAAGATCTTTGTTTGAGGTTTGTTATTGCTGACATGGATTATGTTGGAGTGATGCCATTACAGCTAAAATTGTGAAGTGACTTATTATTGTTTACTGCAGGTTCTACAACGTATACTGATGGGCACTGATGTTGTTAAAAATGTGAACAAGAATAATGCATCTCATGCGGTTCTTTTTGAAGCACTGGCACTGGTCAGTTTATTATTTTTTATAGCATATAATTCCAGTACATCGTGGTATTGTCAATTGTCATCGAATTGTATTTTTTTCTACAGGAAATGATAATATGTCGCACATGGAAAAAAAACCGATTTTTTCTAGCTATCCTTTTGGGATTTTTGCATATATACCCTTGTTAAATTTTAATTTGATCAAAATACCCTTGAAAAAAACTCACAGTGCAAAAATACCCCTCAAAAACTTTATGTGAGTGCAACCGTACCCTTCTGGTCAAATTCCGTCCGGTTTGGTTAATATTTTCTGTTTTATAAGGGGTAATTTCAAAAATACGGGTTTTATGAGGGGTATTTATGCAAAAAAAACTTTTTTTTTCAAAATGAGTGAGGGCATTTAGGTCAATGTACATGTATAGTTAGGCTTTTTAACTACGATTAACCCAGAGTTCTTCACGGCGTGTGTTATAGGTGTACGGTTGCACTCACTCAATGTTTTTTAGGGGTATTTTTGCACTGTGGGTTTTTTTAAGGGTATTTTGACAAAATTAAAATTTAATAGGGGTATATATGCAAAAATCCCAATCTTTTTTAAAATTAATATTTTTTGTCCATCTAATTATATTTAGAACACTTGATTAAATTTCCAATGTTACTCATATAATCTCTAACATGTTGATGGTGGTTGGCCATGAGGTTGCTTTTGCCTGAAATAAAATGTGACCTGCCCTTCATCGTCTGAAATTGTTCCTCAATTAGATTTCAATATATTAGTGGTGGGATTCATATGAGTTTCCTCAAAAAAAGTGATCTACAGAATATTAAAACTACAACTTTCGATTAACTCCTGCCCTGTATTGTGGTTTTATTTCAAAACCAAGACTCTTTACCAATTTAAAAAACTTCTTTAGCAATTGACATTGCAGGGTATGGAATTTGTACATGGAAATTACAACATGTGCATAAAGAGATAAATTGACTTTAGCACTATAAATGAGTAGATTACTTGCATGGCAGTTAACTGATGGTTAATTTCTATGAGCTCCATATGTGTGCATTATGGAGGTTAATCACTTCAATATTGAATGAACAATGCAGATTCTTAAATCAGGTGGCAAAAAAGCATATGAAATAATATTTATCATGTGAGTTTAAAAAACTTGCAATCTAACATATGGGCTTATGTCTTGATGTCATTAATTGGTCATAACTTGACTGATTCCATTGGATTTTTTTCATTCATTTGATGACAGTAAAAGGTGTAAACCAAATGGAAACGAGGATAATTTTAAAATTTTAATTAACATTCAAGCATCAATCTAGTATCTCCCAGTGTAATGTTTATGCAAATTATGTTCTTGTTCCCTTGTAAAACTTGGGATTGGGGCAGGTTGTCATGCTAGGGTATTTTAAAACACAGCTCAAACCCTGAACCTCTCTTTCTTCATGGGTGGGATAACATTTCATGATGTTTTTTGTATGGTTTTGCTTTCTATTTACCCCGACAGGTTATGCATCTTGATGCTGAAAAGGAGATGATGTCTCAATGTGTTGCCCTACTTGGGAAATTCATCGCTGTTCGTGAACCAAATATACGCTATCTTGGCCTTGTAAGCTCTTGCATTTAAGTTTTCATGATGATTCTACTTATTATGTAGGAAAGTAACATATGAACAAGAATGGTCCAGAATGATGCTGGGGCATTCAACCCTCATTATCAGAATAATATGCTTGTGTCTTTTATGCATTGACTCCCAGTTTCTCACATGCAGGAGAATATGACCAGGATGTTGTTGGTCACAGATGTGCAGGATATAATTAAAAGACATCAGGCCCAGATCATTACTTCTCTGAAGGATCCTGATATAAGGTAAATTTAAGTGGATTTACAGTTAGTTGTACCATTTTGTTAGTACATATGTATCTTTCATCTGCCAAGAAGCGATGTCCTCCTTTATTTTTGTTTTTTTTCCATTTGATTGATACTCCTCCTTTATTTTTGTTTTTTTTCCATTTGATTGATACTTCATTCCATGTACATTTTTATCTGAGAGATATAATGACATAAGCATGGATAAATAAGTTAGTAGAGGGAGGGATCACGTGTCAATATCTTTGGGCACCAGATGTTTGACAATTTAAATAAATATTGATCTTCATTCTTTCATATTGATGTGATCTATTTTCAAATGATTTTTCTGGAGGATAAAGTGAAAGTGAACCAGTGGTTATTGTGATTTTGTTGCAGTATTAGAAGGCGTGCACTTGATTTACTTTATGGGATGTGTGATGTCACAAATGCAAAGGATATAGTTGAAGAGTTGTTGCAGGTAAATGGATGCTAAGCTTCATGTAAATATTTCTAGATTTGAGGGCTTTACCAGATTATTTCCAACTGTGCATTACAGACAGAATGCTTGTTGTCATTTGATTCTACAGTATCTCAGTGCATCTGATTTTGCAATGCGTGAAGAATTGGCTTTAAAAGCTGCTATTCTTGCAGAGAAATTTGCTCCAGATTTATCTTGGTAAGGAAAGTCTACTTTGCAAAATGATGTCGATTATTTACATACATTGACATTGACAGTTTACTTTGAGTTCATTTTCAGTACCCTTCATCTCTAAATTCTGCATGTTAATGTGAACAAGAAATCTGATTTCACCACCATCTTATGGTATAGGTATGTAGATGTGATACTTCAATTGATTGATAAAGCCGGAGATTTTGTCAGTGATGACATTTGGTATCGTGTAGTTCAGTTTGTTACAAATAATGAAGATCTACAGGTGTTTACCATACTGGTGATTTTGAATAATTCTCTAGTTGCTCTATGAAGCAATATTCTATACTCCTGATGTTTTTTATGTATCACCAGCCGTATGCAGCAGAAAAGGCGAGAGATTATCTTAATAAACCTGCCGTACATGAAACAATGGTCAAGGTATGATTTTGTCTATCCATCCTGCTCCTTTTTTGCTGGCTTTAAACATTTATGTCATTGTCTGCAGGTTGCTTATATATGACATCATTTTCAAAACATATACTATATGAAATGTAGTGCAGTTGAACTGTAAATCATTTCAACTAATTGAATTGGGCAAGAAAACCCTACATGTCTACTACTACAGAAACCAAAGCATTAAAAAACAATACCAGAGCATCTTTTAAATGAGCATGAGACCGATATACATCATGTACATTATCATTTGATTTGTTTCACTCCCTTTAAATGGATGTTTTGTATGCTTCAAATTGTGTATTCATACATTAAAATCTATCTTGCATCAAATTATCATACTATATGACCATGAATTTTCTGGCAATTGCTTGCCTACTTCTCCAGCCTGATGAAAATTGTTCATCATTGAAGTTCCTAAATTTGTCAATTGTGAATGTGACAGGTGAGTGCTTATATTCTTGGAGAATACAGCCACCTTTTAGCCAGAAGACCTGGCTTCAGTCCTAAAGAAATTTTTTCTATTCTGCATGAGAAGCTTCCTACTGTAAAGTAAGATATCACTGTTGGTTTACATATCTTGTTTATGTATTAAATATGAATCCTTTAGGTGTTAAGAGATCATTGATTCCAGGACCGATACTATTGCTATTCTTCTTTCGACATATGCGAAGATCTTAATGCATACTCAGCCCCCAGATCCGGAATTGCAGGATCACATCTGGGCCATATTTAACAAGTGAGGCTACAATCAGTTCCTTTCTTATTGTTATTAGCTTTCATTGTAATTTCCTTTCTCGTTTTCAAGATTTTTTGTAACTCGGATTAAATAATCTTTTATTAGGTATGAAAGTTTCATAGATGTTGAGATACAACAAAGAGCTGTTGAATATTTTGCTTTGAGTAAAAAAGGTGGTAATTTGGCAAAAATATTAGATGAAATGCCCAAGTTTCCTGAACGCCAGGTGAGTATTTGGTTGCATTTAATTGGTTTGTAAGACTTATCATATTACAATACAAATGTAAATTTCCATGACGTTCATTGGAATTTATAGGATAATGAATGCTAGTTTACTATCCATCACAAATTGTCTCATATTCTTGTTCTATTCCAATTAACATTATTTTTCAAGCAGTCTTCATTGCTGAAAAAAGCTGAAGATACAGAAATTGACACGGCAGAGCAAAGCGCCATCAAGTTGCGAACCCAGCAGCAAACTTCAAATTCTCTGGTTGTTACTGATCAACAACCTGTTAATGGATCACATCCTCCCAGCCAGCTTAGCATTGTCCCAATGCCTAGCCAAAATATGGTGAGAATGAATTTCACCAACTGCTTTCTGAATACAAAGATCGTCATTATGGATATAATACCTTGAAATTGTGTTTGTTCTGCAGGATGGTCTAGGGGACCAAGACACAACTCATCAAGCGAATGGAACTTTGACCACCGTTGATTCTCAACCAGCCCAATCAGGTGATCTCCTTGGAGATATCCTGGGTACATTGGCAATCGAAGGTCCTCCAGATGCTTCTATTCAACCAGAACAAAATGTGATCTCGGGTTTGGAGGCCACTCCAAGTCCTATTAATGATTTACACTTGCTCTTATGAACAACCACCCTCTGTTCAGGTACTGCTATAATATTTTTATATGAGATTAGTATTTCTGCCACATTGTATTGCTTGGATATTTGATGTATATGTCAGAGCTCTTTGTGCAAGTTGGAGAAAGTAGTTGGCATACAGGCATGTTGAGCCTGATGTGAGTTTGCCTTCATTTGATATCATTATCATTGTTGGGTTGTAGGTTTCATTCATTTATGATCAAGATCTGCTAGAAATCTGATGATTGTTCTGATGTAATCTATCTCCCCTCTTAGAAAGTACCTAGCTAGTGTTCCTCGGATGGTGTGAAATGCTGCTGTAGTGCTTTGTTGTTTTATAATGACAATTATTGCAATCATTGTCTTAGTTTAATATTAGATTGAACAAATGCAACTATTCAGCGTATATAACCATGGTGCGAATTATTGCATTGTCATTTTACTGTTACATCCTTTGCTATTTTTTGTTAGTTAAGTGGTGGGATTGAACCCATGACCTCATGGTTGCAAATTTGGTTAATTGTCAAGCTGAGTCCAAGCCCCACATCCTTTGCTATTGAACTGAACTCTCAACTATTGTCACAGGAAAAATAGTACAACAAAAGTACAAAACATCTTCATATCTTACTGTGCATCTTTCATGCATTATAGATCACGCGTATATTGTATGTGTTTGACCCTGAACTGGCTAATTTTATGCCTCATATTTGCAGCCCATTGGGAATATTGCAGAAAGGTTTAATGCTTTATGCCTGAAAGATAGTGGTGTGCTCTATGAAGATCCTCACATTCAGGTTTGTCACCTATCAATTTATGTATGGGTTCCAATGGGGCACTCGAGAATAGTCATCATAATCTGTTTATATTTGGTAGAAACTGTCATTAAAACTTGATAACTGAGATATTATCTTGATCATTTATGAGTGATTTGATGTTTGTTTTTTTTTTTTCAGATTGGAATAAAAGCAGAATGGCGAGCCCATCATGGACGCATTGTTCTCTTCATGGGTAACAAGAACACCTCCCCTCTTGTTTCAGTTCGAACACTGATATTGCCTCCATCTCATTTGAGGATGGAGTCTTCAGTACCTGAAACTATACCTCCAAGGGCACAGGTATAGCCTGCTAAAATTGTGCTAAATACAAAAAAATAAAAAAATCTTGGTCGTGTGAAAATCTTGTACCCTCATATTTTCTTTATTATTATTATTATTATTTAACAGGTGCAAAGTCCTCTTGAAGTGGTGAATCTCCGCCCGAGTAGGGACTTGGCTGTTCTTGATTTCTCTTATACATATGGAACCATAGTGGTACTTGATTAGAATGTGAATTTCAATTGATACATTATTTATATTGCTCTGTTCGGCGCTGAGTATACTCCAAACTGAACTGATCATTTTTTTCTTCCATATAGGTGAATGCCAAATTACGACTTCCGGCTGTCCTAAATAAATTTATGCAACCTATATCAATGACCGCTGATGAGTTTTTCCTCCAGTGGAGACAACTTGCAGGACCGCCGTTGAGGCTTCAAGAAGTGGTATATCTGATTATCTTGTGTGGTTTTCACGGGATTGTAAACTTTAGATCACCTTTTCTTTTGTGTGAAACCTGTTGAAAAATGGATGAGGTGTTTTTTCCTTTTTACAGGTGTAAGTAGAGAATGCTCCCTTAATATTTTTTTAAGTGTGCAATTAAGGTTGACTTTCAAGAAGTTGGCTTAACAATTATATCAGCGACTTCCATGCACCGTTAATGAATATTTGAACTCTCTATATAGTTGGTTATAGTTGCTAGTTTCACACAACAAAAGTTATGTTGATATGATTTGCTTTTCTTTGACTACAACATATCCCTTTCCTGTGATTCTGTGAGGTCTCACTCTTGGGAATAATGAACAAAAACACTTAATTCATGTGAGATCAAACTCTATATATGTCTATGGAGACTTTTTTGTTGGTCTGACGAATATAAACTGAACAATTGGGATCTTCAGTTCCAGGTCATGTTTGATTGAAACTGACCATATGTATTCTGAGGATCTCACAAAGATCGTCATGCCAAAAATAGTAAGTGCAGTGCAGTTTTAGATTATTTTTATTGTTCCGGGGAGAAGCGATAATACCAGATAAAGATTGGAGGTTGTATCTTGACATGAAACTGATGGTGAAGCTGAACATTATTCCATTTTATAGGCTTATGGGATACTCCATATATTTAAATCATATTTGAGTATTCCATTCAGGCACTTACAGTGGAAATAAGAGTGAATTGATGATTAAATTTTTGTGGTGCGTCGGATTTCTGTTTAAGATCATTATTAAACTTCGAGATAAATTTTTGTTGATAGTAATTTGTTTTTGAAAATGACTGTTTGGTGCCTTGGAGAATGAATATTTATTTCTAATTATATATATATATTTTTTAACTATTGAGCAGGTTAGGGGTGTTAAGCCTTTGTCTCTCCCTGAAATGGCGAACTTAGTCAACAGCATTCATTTAGGAGTTAATCTAGATATTGTAAGTTACTGTTTTCTCAGCGTGTTACCTTCCATTTTTTATTCATTTTGTGGTAAAATTAGCCTAAAAAGCATCAATTAATAAAAAATTTCATGCATGTTGCAGGATCAAAATAAAAACAATTTGGTTGCAAGCTCTACATTCTTCTCGGAAAGCACTCGGGCTATCCCTTGCTTGGTAAGCATAAAATATGGCTGTCTTGTGGACATTTATTGCCTATAGGTTTACTTTATTGAACTGTGGATGCCTAAAGAAATCTGCCTCCTTGGGCAAGATGACAACCCTTTCATTAGTCACCTTGGATGGGCTTTCTTGCAAACTTCTTTTAATAAAATTTTAATCAACCATCCTAGTATACCAGGGTTCTGTTTCGATATATGTTGTATAAATCTATGTTTTTACAGGGTCGTGAATTAATATATCATAGTCATTAACGATATTCTTTGTTATTATTATTGTGAATGACAATTGTGTAACTGTGAGAACCCAACTCCATGATTTTACTAATCTGGTCAGATTTTCAATCAAGTGGGTAATGGATTTGGGTGCATTCCAGTAACTTCTCCTGAAGCTTTTGGATTCTTTGTGGTCATGTGAACTATTTATCCATGCTTGGGGAAGCTGCTAAGGCAGTTATATTATACCTTGAAAGGGAAATGCTTTGGGTTCCCAAACTATGTTTTTAATTCCTATTGGAACAGCATTATAGTCCACATCTCACAAGTATTTGTTCTGTGTGTTTCAGGTGAGAGTTGAGACAGATCCGTCTGACAGAACCCAACTACGTTTAACTGTGGCTTCAGGGGATCCAACATTAACATTTGAGTAAGTCATTTCGGATCATTCAAGTTCTATTAAAGTTATATACACCTGAGATGAATGATTTAAAATTTCCATTATAGGTTGAAAGAATTCATTAAGGAACATCTGGTCAGCCTTCCAACTGCTCCCCCGGCCCCATCACATGTACCTGCACCACCCGTTGTACAGCCCCAATCGCCCGTTGTGGGTGCAGGATTAAGCGATCCTGGAGCACTACTCGCTGGTTTGCTTTGAGATGGCATGAGTTATACAGCATTTAATTTATTTGTGTGATTGTACCTGACAAGTTTTTCAGCCCATAGACCAAAAGTGCTTTACAGCAGAAGAAGCAACGTTTCACTTGGGAGTGGACAACAGGTACAATGCAAGGGCTGGTGATATATAGATGAGCTTTTTGTAGTCGATAAATTTGATGGAGATTCTAAATTCTTTATGGGTCTTGGTTTTTCAAGCCCTTTTGTGAGGTATCAGTTTTTATTTTCGTTTGTTTTCTTTTGTGGTGTCCCATATGATGTTAGAGAATGTATTTAGGCACATTGCAGGAAAAGTCATTGTAACAATGTCATTCATGGATTAGTATTGCAATTACATGTATTCAATGAGAGGGAGGGAACAGAGTTAGAGGTTTGGGTATTCTTTTGTTATGATTTTTCCACATTCAGGTGGATGTATGTATTGTCACTCCTGCTGTAACAAGATTTGGGGAAATGTACACAATGAATTATGGATTAGTTTAGTTCGCTGCAGATAAGTTGCCTCGTTTTTGGCCCCCCCACCCCCCCAAATTTCTGTTTTTTTTTATGATAAAAATATTAGTAGTTTCTTACAAATGCACTAGGAAATGTATAAAACAGATTCCATACACATACATATCTCCAAATTCTTACAACATTAGAAAGGCTTGTGATGAGTTTGTGATGAAATCAACATTTCGTTGGTGTGAGTGGGAGAACTTGTCATTGGTTTACTGGGCGTCTATTTTTTTAAGACAATAATAATAATGTTCTCAATGGTCATAGCACAATGGTTCAGGGTTTAGCGGTGTTACTGATGGGTTCTGGATTCGATTTTTGGTGTTGATTTACCCACCTGTTTGTTAACGATTATTCGAAAGAATTTTTCGTGGAACCGGGATAAACAAGGCAGAGGTAGCCTTCCCACCTCGACCGCAAGGTCAGTCACGGGAGTCCTTCCGATATATAAAAAAAAAAAACCTTTGCAGATAATTGGTCCTTAACACAGATTTTTTTTATTCAATTTTTCATATCAAATTTTCGCAGTGTTAATATTTTCTTTCCGTGAAAATACTGATTTAATTTTTAAGCAAAACTGTTATTCCAAATTAGTTCCAAATAGAGTATAACGCCGTGGAAAATATTAGACTCGGGCTATGTTTTGATGTGAGATTGAAACATTAAGATTCGTAGAATCTTGTGTTTTAGACTCAGCTTTTGAAAAATGTTGTTTTATTAGTTTTTCAACAGCAAGATTTTTTTTGTCTAAAAAATGAAAATGTTTTGAAAACTTAAAACATTGAAAATGTGTTTGGATCCACGTTTGAGATTTTAGTTTTTCAAATGCAGAAACTACTCATAGCTTCAAACGGGATCTCAATCATTTTTATGATCTAAATATCATATGTTCTTATTTTTTTAAAAATAATAAACGTCATTTAATGAGATATATGCTTTGATAAAAAATAAAAATATATATATTGTTACATTTCGCGTTGAATGAATCCAATTTTAGTAAATATAAAAAAAAATTATATTTCACTGAATTTCTATCAAGTTACACAGGACTATCTTTTGAACCATAAAAAAAAAAAAAAGAGTATAACAACGCCCTAATGCTATAGGAACTGATTAAGTTGTGTCCAAATGCTGATTTCAAGGTGGCTGGCTCCAATACCAATTTCAAAATAAATATAAATATATAGACCAAGCTTAAAAAATATTTTTAATATTTATAAGACAGTCTCACGGGGGGGAGAGAAACAAAATGGGGCCCCAGTTCTAAAACATGGGGGGGGGGGGGGGGGGGGGATCTCAAAATTTTCTATTAATAATACTAACAATTCACTTTCAGTATGTATGATTAGGCCACATAAAAAAAGAAGCCCTTCAGAACTACACCATAGGAGGCCAAAGCTTTAAAGAGAAAAAAAAAGCCCCACATTGCTCATGTGAATAGGTTCATTTGCTTCAAAATTCCAATCCCGCAAAGGAATTAGTTCGATCCACCGATTAAATGAACTGGTCCCTCAACACCTCTAGGTATATAAGAAACCATCTCACAAAACCTTATTTCATCAACTCCCCTGCTGGTTGGCCACCCAATGAACCCACTTCAAGCTTATGTCTTCGACGACAAGTCAACAACCATGAGAGGCCTTGGACCAAAAATAAAAACAAAACAAAACACAAATTCATATCCAGAAGTACGAAGAGCACCATCATCTCCAGTCCCTGCAGTTACCACATCTCCACTGACTGTTCTCAGAGTTCATCTCAACCCACCTAGAACAATGATTGTGGATACGCAGCCCACAAATTTCACATAAAAGATCAGCAGATGGTTGATCCTGCTTGCAGAATTGACATGAATATTTAACGGGCCCGCCATGGAGACTGTGGTTCATGGCACCAACATTTCCATCTGGTTCAGACAAGATGATAGGGGCCACTGAATCACAAACCAATTCAGCCCCACTGAAACCAGAGAGTTCTTCACACCAATTCTCAGTTGCGTTCATGGGCAAATCAAACAGACTGTCCAGATGGTCTCCCTCACACGACAATAACTCTGCGAAAGAGAAGAATGTTTGTGGTTCAAAATCCATGTCTCTAGAAATCTCACCCTCTTGTGTAGGGAGCTGGTTATGTGCCTGTGTGATTTCCCATTCTGCAGCAGCCACTGGTGTCCCCCCAACAGCAGTGGGATCTTCTTCTACTTGGCTCCCATGCTGAACATCAAATCTTTCAACTGGCGTGTTCTGAGGGAACCCTCCAATCAGAGGGTTCATTTTCTGGGTTTCTGAGAACACAACATCCTTTTCAGTCATTACAAGAGGTCTTACGACCGAGGAGTTTTGCAGGTTCTCTGAGAATGCTTCAGGCCTCTCCCATTTAGGACTACTTCCACGAGGGCCTCAGTGATTGGCACGACTGCACTCAGTGAAAAGAGAAGAGTGTCATCCTCAGTGACATCTTCTGCCTTCACATTCAGTGATGGGGTGTTGTCCTCTGAAAAGCGAGGTCTTTTGCTTTTAAACCCAGATTCAATCTGTACATTGATGCTTTCATTCGTCCGTACAATGTTCTGCTTCAACTGCTTCCGAGGTGGCTTTTTCTCCAAATTCACATAGGGACAAATTGGAGAAGCCATCCTGCGGCATTTGCAGCACTTAAACCCCACCAAATTGAGAATTTGGTCTTCCCTGAGATCTAGGGCATCTGCATGGTACCAATCTGTAGAAAACAGTGGAAGGAAAACAGTGTTAATGAATATCAAGAGAAGAGACGTGGTATACACACTTCCAGGAGTAATTCAGCAATCAAATATATTGTACAAGCTTACTTTTGCAAAATTCACAGCGAACATATGTCAGGTTTGAACTGTAGGGCTTGGAACAGAGGACACAAATAGGTTTATTTGTCAGGCCCATGTCCGCATTGCCACCAAGAATTACATTATTGATCCTGAAATCTATGCCTGTCTCATTACTCTTGGAGTTTTTCTTCTTCCATATAAGACCATTACAACGGCTCTTCACACGGTTAACCCTCGTTTCTGTACCAGATGAATGCTGTTTTCTCTCCTGAACAATATCAATTTTCCTGACAGGAGTAAATTGACGGTAATTATCTTGTTGCACAAGTTTAGGAAAACTCGCCATCGGAGACTGCGATTGATGCACAGGAAACTGAGCTTTCAGATGCTTCATATGGTTATCATTCGCTGCACTAATTTGGAGATGGTGACATTGCTTGCATGTGACAGGGAAAATCGTCCCCTCTTTTGTTTTGCTAGCTGAAAATACTGTGCAGGTTTTGTGACAATAACCTGAACATAATATGAGAGCAAGCAGAGTTACAGGCCTGATAGTATTGACGAGTCATAAATAAATGCACTACCATTTGAACCTGACATAAACACATTTCTATATATCAAGACATTTATCAGAGTTGGCCCAAAACTTCCATACCTTGACATACTATGCACCGGGCCGCATCCCTAGAAACCACGTAAGGAAGAAGAATAATGAGAGTCAGTGACTATGACGGCATATTGGAAAAGCAATGAATGAGGGAAAAAGGGAACAGAAACCCAAATCAGTCAAGAGAAAAGTACCTGAGCAAAATATCCTTTTGACACGAACAGCAGGAGCACTTGTTGGGTTTGTCACCCTTATGAAATAGATACACAAGTATGTCCCTTCGACGAGCTTTTGGCTGCCTTATGCAGAGGTCTGGCAGATCAGGTATGATCTTCTCAGCCTTGACATCATACTCTTTTATCAGGTACAATGGAACACAATTCTCAGAAAACCATAACTTCTCCTGTTCTTGTGTTTTCTCTGTTTCAATGACATTCTTCATTACTCGCAAAGGAAGATGCTTCTGACTGCCAAAATCTAATGCATATCTTGTCTTAGTGTCCACGGTCTTCTTGTCACACACAACTGCATTTCTGAAAGCAGAAGCTTCAACATCTGAACCCTTTCCATCAGGAGCATTTTGATTTGGAGACACAAGATCACCCCATCTTAGATGAGCATCAAGATACCTGACCTGGTACATCAATTTGAAAAGTTAATAGAATGATGGTACATTACACAAACTATAACTGGAGTTATACAACCAGAGACAAACAAAAAGGAACTCTATAATTGTGAACATTGCTAAAATACCAACAAACCTGAAGAGCAAGCTGGGCTGAATTTCTAGTCATCTCTACAGCAGCCCTCCAAGCAGCCCTCCGGCTTCTTCTAGGAACTTCAAAACCTTCAGCGTATGAAACGCCAGGTATCCCTCTTCTACCCCCTGACAAGCAGAAGTTAAGGTGGCTAGGATTTGCAAAGATACAGTGCATGCAGTAAAGATTATATCAGGAAACCTAAAAGTAAATTTTCACCTTGACGAGCAGCTTTCTTGGTTAATGAGCTTGGCAGAGTTCCTTTCTGAAAAATGAGTTTTGAAAGTCTCCCTCGTCGCCACCAGCAAAAGCTTTCCTCGGAATCTTCGGAGGTAGTAGCAGTTATCTCAACTTGCTTTCTACTTCGCCTGCCCCCAATTATACGCTTATGTGTTGGCCGTGTTGCGTTCAAGGCCGCTTGTGCGATAGATAAATCAACCGACCTTTCATCCATCAGTTTAAACCACCCGGTCAAAAACACCACTGTGCGTATGTTTTCTTCAAGCTGCATGTATGACTCACATATTATTCAACAGCTACTAAAGAGTGCCCATCTGTGTGCTCTATAAGACCGCCATCATCACCATCAGTACAATTACAGATTATTTTCCCATCATGAGCCATACAAACTCATACATTGTGATATAAATAACAGAGTATATTCATCCAAAAACCAAAGAAGTGTAGATAAAATTATTATTACTTGGATGTTATTTGAAAAGTAATTTTTCTTTTATTGTTTAGATTGTTCGCATTTATGTTATCATAATCTGTAGTCGATGAACATTACTGTTCCTGATGCTGCTCATTGAATAACTACATGCACAGGGGGAGTTAAAGCAGGTCACCATGAAATTTCCTGGCGAACAACACAGCCTACAGTTCACACATCTATACCATACACAATGAAATTGATCAATAAACTTAATATAATTCTTGAGAAAATGTTTGTTGAAACTTTTCAGACCACAATCCTCATTAAAATTTAGAAAACTGTTATGGTAGCACATGACTCCTAATTTTTTATAGGCTTTATATTGTGATTTCTGACATGGCTCGGATAGAAAGAAAGCAGTAAGAACATCGGATCCCTTTGTAATTAATGTATGACTAAAGTCGGTGCAGCAATGTGTTGCTGTCCGACAACCAAGCACATGCTTTGCTACAAATTCAAACTTCAATATAATTTCAGATAAGGTTTGATCAAATGCAGATTTTATGCGCTATATTTATACAAAGAACCACATAATAGCTCAAATTTGTTAATTCCATCCACTAAATATGAGTGATTAAGCAAACTTGTCAGCAACAGGAAGCGACTCACATTGAGTAATAAATGACTTAGCACTCTGCATGATGAGGCTTCCCTTACAACCTTACGCCACCATTCTCTATATCTTGCATCCAACATTGGACCACAAAAAAGACCACGCAGGCTCTCCTCCATGAGTAGAATGTATAATGCAATTTCAGTAAGGTGGCTGCTAACATACTTCACAGATCGAAGGCCACCGAGAACTTTAGCAGCTCCTTTAAGAGCGGCAAAGGCAGCATAGTTCAATAAACATCCTCTTTTGCTAGTATTCAGACCCTTGCATGAGATGCACCACCCACACCTTTCCCTCGGGACCTCCATAAGCTTCTTCTCTGGACTTGGCCAGAAAAAAGGCATGGCATCTCTGGAAAATGCTTTAATTTGCAGTTCTGAAACTAATTTCTTCTTGTTAGCGGAAACATGATGAACCTCAGAAATTCTACTGTCTTCAGATGCAAGGACAGCCAGATTGGCAGCAGCAGATGCAGCAACTTCACCCATAATGTATAGATTAATGTAAGCATTAGGTTTGAATGAAGAACCCATAAGAGACTCAACATTTTTGGTGTGTTTACTTTGCCCACCACAACTTTGATTGCCTTGCCTTCTTTCATGAAGATCCCTGACACTTCCAATTCTGCTGCATGAATCTTCCAAATTAATAGAAAATTTATTCTGAGATACACATGGGGCATTATCTATTACAACTGATCTTTCAGAAGATCTTTGGGTGGTGGAATCAGAAATATTGGATGTGGGGCCAAGAGACCCACCAGAGATTGCAGGTCCATTTCCAAAATGCTCATGGGACTTTGTGCTGATGCCTTGGACAAGATGTAGGGATATGGCAACATCTTCTGTGCATGAACGCTGTCCATCTTTCAGAAGAATTGCAGGTTTACTTGCAGCGCCTACTTCGCTACCATCTGAAACGGCACCATTCACTCCAGTTCCAAGAAAACCAACCTCTTCAGCTGACACTGCTTTACGGTCTGCAGTACTCTCGACAATCATGTTCATATCATTCTCTCCATCAACATTTCTTGATATATTATGAGTTTGCTCACTGGAATGCAAAACTGCATCACTCTCCTTCTTAACTAGTTGACTCGTGGCAGATTCGGTTATATCAGGAAGTGAAAAATCAGTAATGTCCCAATACTGTAAAATCCCTCTGCATATGTCAGCATACAATGCATTTGTTTTCCTAGACGAGCAAAGAACCCCCAGGACCTTAACAACATCATTTCGGTTGTAATATCTCGACATTGGTTTGGCATTTACAGAGGTATTGATCCTGCAGACATTCATTTGTAGAATCACAAAAACAAGAGGGTCAGAAGCTTGCAGCTACGAAAGTGAAATCAAGGACGACGTAACAGGAGCCTTTACGGCTTCTTCACCAACAATGCACGTGATATATAAATAAATATTTTGTCCAATATGAAATGTCATAGACATGCATACGTTGCATTGTGATGCATTGTGTAATGGGAGTTGATCCAGTCGGTCTGTTTTGCAACCCCGTTTGCAGTCGCTACAACACTAATACTATATATGATCGCCTAACATGGTATATACTATATAATCTATTATGAAAAATGTTAAGAACAAATGCATTCAATCTAATTTTTTCATTGGCTAAGTATACACTTAAAGGAAACTCATAATGTGTGCGGACTGGAAATGGAGCTGCAAAAAGGATTGAGCTTACAAACAGGTTTAAAAACATATGGGGCGTGCGTAAAATTTTATCCAAGCAGTGCCACAAAAAGCATAATGTGGGGTAAAAAGAAAAGCTTACACCAACAAGTAATTGCAGGTCCCAAGAAATACCCTTCCAAAGGGATCAACGCCAAAGACCACCGCGCCTCTCAGCCCCATCCCCATCATGGAACAACCCGCACCACCCATCCTGCTCACCATGCACTCCGGACAGTACCACGGCCCTTCCGGAAGAAGCGCCTTGTTGAGCCCGATGCACCTCGAATGGTACACCGAGGGGCACCCATCGCAGCAAACAAGCGTCCCGTCCATACCACATAGCCTGCACTCATCACCGTTCTCATCATTCTCTACCTCCACCACAACCCCTACATTTGGCTTCGCCTTGCCTAGATGGGCCTTCCTAAGCCCGGTCCCCGTGGACGGAGGAGGAGGGACAATTGCCCCCTCTGACTCTGCATCCTCCACCCCGATCTCCCGCGCCCCGATCTCCGCCCTGATTTCAGCAGTATCCGAGGCATCATCGCAGAGTATCTGGAGCACCCGAAGCTTGACGTTAACAGGCAACACATAGTACTCACCATCGCAAGCTCCGTCACAGAAACCCTTCCACCCCAGCCCGCTCAAGTGGCCCATGAAGAAGAGGTACTCGACGAGGAAGGTCGGCCAGGTGAGGTTGTCGAGGAGGGACCAATCGGAGTGACTGAGGCACCGAACGGCGGGGCGGTGGCCGTCAGCGGAGGGATCGCTGGAGGCCGTCTCGAGGTGTCGGCGGACGGCGCGGAGGAGGGAGAGGTGGACCGCGTCGGAGAGGTTGTTGGGGAGAGAACAATTGAGGGAGCCTGCGAAGTCGTCGAGGGTGAAGGGGCTCAGATAGAGGTGGTGACCGAAGGAGCGGAGGAAGGTGTAGACGGAGAAGAGATGGGAGACGGAATCTTCGGGGACGGCGACGGCGCCGGAAGAGGAGGGAAGCGGAGGAGGCGACGGAGATGCGGCGGCGGCGGTGGCTTCTGGAGGGAGGGAGGCGGAGAAGTCGCTTGAGGAGGGGCTGGATCCGGTGGTGGTGACGGCGGAGGACGACCCGGGACGATCCGAGCCGTCCATTTTGGGGAGGGGCCAAGCGATTATGAAGGCGGAGGATCTTTGAAGGGGTTCATGTGAGATGGATAGAAACCCTAAAAATCGATAGGCGGGAGAGATCAAGTGGTGGTGCCTCTGTTATATTGAGAGAGAGAGAGAGAGAGAGATTTGTTTTCATTTTTTTATAAATGATCATTGTATATATATTATATTATATCTATTATTTTTGTTTATTAAAGAAAAAAGTAATTCATTTTTTAATTTTATTTTTATCCTCTCATGAATTTAACGATTATTGTTCTTCAAATGACATTTAGATAATAATAAATACATTTTAAGATAATTCAAAATAAAAAATATATATTAAATCAATCTCAATTGAATTTTCTAAATATTTTTACTTTATTTTTATTATATATATATTATATGATATATAAATTTGTTATTCTATATGTTAAATGAAATGAGTTTGTTTTCTTATTTAATATTTTATAAATATTTTGTGTATATTGTGTTATTCATATAATAAAATTATAATTACATGTTTTATATCTAAAACCATTTACATTGTACATATGTATAAAACTAGTTTACTTATTAAAACAAAAGTTACTCTTTTTTTTGATATACTTAGATGAGGGACAAATTTTGAACAAAATTTTAGAATTGTTTAAACCAGACAAACTCATATGCCTTCTATTTTGATTCATTAATTTAATATTAAATAGATTTTTTTAAAAATAAAATAGATATAGCTATCACAATTTTATTTTTAATTTTGAAATATAATTATAAATGGAGTGAAAAGAAGGAGAAATAAAATAAGAAAATAGAAATACAAGTCTAACAACAGTGTTTTGGTTAAAAGAGGCATTTAATTTAATCAGGAAAAAAGAATCATCTGTGCAGTTATTCAAGATGATAATATTAAATGGATATATCATAAATAAAATAAATACCTTATCTATGATAAATTTTTATTTATATGTATAACTACTATTTTATCATATCATATAATAAATAAATCTGGTTGACCAGGTGGAATAAGGATGAATACAGTGGGATATGAAAAATTGAAAAATTATGGTTTGTTTAGCAAAAATAACTCATATAAACAATGAACTCATACAAACAATGGCCTGATCCATGGTATGTCACGCACTCTGTAGCCCATTATTAAAAATGGGTTATTTAGTTCCCCCCCCCCCCCTCTTAAAATATACAAATTATTAAAAAACCCAATCAAGTATTCCGTGACACAATCCATCGTAAAAGTGATGGATTGTCAATGATATCCTACTTTGAAATTTTTTTTTTTTTTTGTTAACTCCAACCCGAAATTAATGTGTAAAAAAAAATCTCCAACACTTGAGATTTTAATTAGTTGAAAAAGTATATTTAAAATTTATTTTACTAACATGGAGGATAAGATAATTAATATACGTACGTGAGATGAAATATTTTCTTTAACATTATTAGTATCATAACCATTGGATTTTTATTATTATAAAATCAAGTAATATTTTAAAAAAGCTAATAATAATAATACTGCGTTTTGAAAAGGCTTTTTTAATAATTTGTAGGTTGTAGGAGGGTGGAAACTAAATAACCCTTAAAAAAAAATGGTCCTCGATAAAAAAAAAAAAAAAAAATCATAAAAAAGGGCGGGAACCGTCGCATCCCTCCCTCTCCCGCGTTCACTTCTCCCGATTCCATTAAAAATTAAAAAATAAAAATAAAAAGAAGAATCAATAACAACGATCATATATTTCATACGATCCGAGTTCAAATCCATCCCATTCTGCAATCCGAGCTCTCCGTTTGTTTGGTGGTTGGCGCCATCGGTTTCTAGGGTTAGGGTTTCATGTTGCTTTAGATGGCGACCAAAGTCACGGCGGATCTCATCGAGACCGTCCGATCCGTCGTCGGCGCCGACTTCTCCGACATGGACATCATCCGCGCCCTCCACATGGCCAACAACGACCCCACCGCCGCCATCAACATCATCTTCGACACTCCCAGCTTCTCCTCTCCCGCCGTCGACCGAACCGCTCCCCGGAAGACCTCCGCCCCTCCTCCGGTCACCAATTCGGCCTCCCACGCGAACAAAACCCCCACCCCCAAATCCATTGAACGGTCCGACTCGAATCTGAGGCACCGACCCAGCGAGGGTGAGCCTTCGAGTGCGGATTGGTGGCTCATCGAGAGCGCCCAAGTGGCGGGGCTTTCGACGTGCAAGGGGAGGAGAATCAAAGCCGGGGATGCGGTCAGCTTCACGTTTCCTCGGTCGGTGTCCCCTCCCAAATCGGGGAAGTTCCTCGGGAGAGGCCGATCGATGGCCGCTGCTTCTTGTCCAGAGATTGTGAGGTTCTCCACCATTGATTTCGGAGAGGTTTGCACATTTGGGTCTACTTTCTTTTTGCTACTTGATTGCATTGTTGAAAAAAAATTTGATTTGGAGAGTTTTGGATAGATTGGTCGGATACCCAACGAGTGGGCCCGCTGCCTGTCGCCTCTCGTCAAGGAGAGGAAGGTCAGAGTTGAGGGTTGCTGTGTGTCTGCTCCGGATGTGTTGGGAATCATGGATACGGTCCTTCTCTCCATAAGGTATGATTAAGGTAACAAGCATTCATCTTCCTATAATTTTGTAATTCCCTTGTAACGGTGATCAGTTCTTTCTTATATCTGGTTTTGTAGTGTATACATTAATGGGTCCATGTTTCATAAACATCACCGGACGTCTCTCAAGATGGCTCATCAGCCCACAGAGGGATCAGTGGTGCACCCTCTCCCGAATCTGTTCAGGTTGCTCGGTCTTACCCCCTTCAAGAAGGTGAGATTTAATAATTTTTTTGATCTTATTGCATTGTTTACTTTGTGGTTTTTACTGGTCTAGCTACGCCTGTTCTCACTGATGTAATAATGATGTTACAAACATGTGGTTAGCATTTGTTACAGAGGTGGTCTGCATGACTGCATGCGAGAACATATATGTTAATATGTACAGGTGTTGAGTGTTGTTAGGAACCGCTGTCCTTATCCTCATGGTGATCACTATGACTGTATACACCTAGGCTTAGCAAGACTAAAGCTTTTTTGTAGTTCAATCAAATATATTGTTCTCTATCTTCTTCTGATTGGTAATTTTATTGCATCTAGAAGAAGTGTCTTTCCCTCCTATTCTTTTATTCTGTAACAGAATTTCATTTTAAGATTTCCCCTAGATTGTGCACACTGCACCCCCCCCCCCCCACACACACACACACTGATGGCTGTATGTCTCTTCATTGAATATAACCTTGTAATGACAGTCTTAATCAAATTACCCCAAGTAGTATATGAACTTCACTTTTGATGATAATTTTAACCTTCTATTCTAATCAGGCAGAACTCACACCAGAGGATCTCTACACAAGAAAGCGGCCCTTAGACCCTAAGGTTCATGAACCATAACTATTGATTTCCTTTTTTCATTACATATACGTGACATTGTAGTCAGCAATGGTTTTTGAACAGGACAGTACTGGAGTTCATGCTGCTACGCTGCCATTGGAGAAGTGCAGGAAATTGTCCGATGATGGAAGTAAAGTTGGAGATGAAGGAGAGGCGATTTCAGACTCCGACATGGATAGAATTGTTGGTGTAGCAGACAGTTCCGAGCTAGAGGTTTTATGACACTTTATTTTTTGTTGATTTATTATTATATTTTCATGATGCTCTAAAAATCTTTTATTAAATTCCTGGAAGTTTATGGCTCTTCATGTATGTGCTTCAGGAGATGGAGCCCCCCGCCATCCTACAGTGTGTTCTAAGAACTTATCAGAAACAGGCTCTTTATTGGATGACTGAGCTGGAGAAAGGAGGATGCTCAGATGGGGCAGCAACGACCATTCACCCTTGTTGGAGTGCATATCAGTTGAAAGATAAGTATGTCTCGATGCTTTGAATGTTTGAACCTTTGCATCTGTAAAAATGATGTAGGCCAATGCCATTGATCCCTTACTTTTTTTCAGGAGGGGACTCGTTGTATACTTGAATGTATTTTCAGGGGATGCTACAACAGAGTTTCCTAGCACCCTTGAAATGGCAAGAGGAGGAGTATGTTTATGTTAAATTTTTTGGTCTGTTGTTGCCGTTTCTCACTTCCATGTTGGTACAATACTGGATGATGCAGCATTGTGACTTGACTACAAATATTTGTTTTGAAGATCTTGGCAGATTCAATGGGGCTTGGGAAGACCATCATGACAATAGCTCTTCTTCTTTCTCACCCTGGCAAAGGGGGATCCATTGCTTGCCCCTTGAGTGAGTCTTCCAATGGAAGCAGTGAAGACTGCAGCATATCTGATCAACCTTCACCCGATTTAAAGAGAATAACCAGCATTTCTGGTTTTGATAAGCTGATGAAATCTAAGAAGCTGCTTATAGGAGGGGGCAGTCTTATTGTTTGCCCTATGACACTGCTAGGCCAGTGGAAGGTAATATATTGCTTTTAAGGTTGCTTTGATGGGGGACCAAAGCTTGCAAATATTTTATCATTGATGTTTTAATTTATGAATGTGTTGTTAAGTTTCATGAGCCCCATGTGGGCTTCCATGGTGTGCATTTCTGGTGTATGATATTTTCATATTGATTGATAGGCTGAGATTGAAACTCATGTTCAATCTGGATCCCTCTCTGTCTATGTTCACTACGGTCAAAGCAGGCCAAAAGATGCAAAGCTTTTTGCTCAGAATGATGTTGTCATTACGACTTATGGTGTACTGGCATCAGAATATTCAGCTGAGGTAATTTTTGTCATTGAATATCAATATGTTTATATGCCTTGTGGTGAAAGAATCATTAAATTTTTTACTGTCATCCCCTGTAGTGAAAAGAAAACATAATGAAGGGATTGAATGAGGTTCTGTTGTTTCCTTGTTTTTGTTCTTATTTTTTATTGTAGAACACTGAAGAGAGTGGGGGGCTTTATTCTGTCCACTGGTTTAGGATTGTACTTGATGAAGCACATACCATAAAATCCGCTAAAAGCCAGATTTCAATAGCTGCTGCTGCTTTGACAGCTGAACGAAGGTGGTGTCTCACTGGTACTCCTATTCAGGTGAGCCTTTGTAACGTGCTTCAGGACTGCAGTTGCTGTTTGATTTCCTCTTATAATAAACCTGTATAAATAGTTATTGTTGTTTCCTTTTGTCATCAATAAGACGGGAATCTGTTTAATCTGTTAATTTTATTCCATGCATGCCTGTGATATGACTTGTGTATACATTGACCTCCATTGTTATGATGTGTGTACATTGACCAATTGACAGTAAAGTTGTTTCATTAATTGATCATTTTTCGTATACCCTAATTGGCTAATATGATTTTGGCAGAACAATGTGGAGGACATTTACAGCCTTCTTAGATTTATGAGAGTGGAACCATGGAGCAATTTTGGACTGTAAGTTGTCCTTGGCATTTTGCAATATACTTCTTACCTTTGAGTTTTTTGAATGCACGACTATATACACATATAATATATGAAGGTCATCCATGCGTGTGCGCGTACGCGTGCACACACATAATTATTTGGAGCATCAAATTATGGCTTAGAATCTTTCCGAGGTGAATGGGTATAAATGACATCTGTGTTTGATTTACATTCTATATTGTTCATTTTATAATCTCCTTTATAGGTTCTCCTTGTTTGACCAGCATCTCTTCTGCTGACAGTGACTAGTTATATATATCGTGGTGCTATGTTCTTCATGCTTGACTTCTTTCTTTCTGAAAGGTGGAATAAACTCATTCAAAAGCCTTTTGAGGAAGGAAATGAACGCGCGTTGAAGCTAATCCAGTCCATATTAAGGCCGATCATGTTGAGAAGAACAAAATCCAGTACAGATAAGGAGGGAAAGTAAGAAAAAAAATTAGAATATCCGGTCCTTCCAGCATCTCTTTCATGTTTCTTATTGTATTTTTGGTTGCAGGCCAATCCTTGTTCTCCCTCCAGCAGATGTTCAAGTAGTCTATTTTGAACTCAGTGCTGCGGAAAAGGATTTTTACGAGGCCTTGTTTAAAAGATCCAAGGTAAGTTTCTCTCTCCCTCTCCCCTGTATGTCTCTACCTAACAAGCCGAGTTCTCGTCTTTCTGACTAGTTATGCGGGCTTACCTCAATTTATCTATTGATCTTTATTCAGGTGAAGTTTGATCAGTTTGTTGAGCAAGGACGGGTACTTCATAACTATGCTTCAATATTAGAGCTACTTTTACGCCTTCGTCAGTGTTGTGATCATCCATTTCTTGTGATGAGGTATGCTTTCACTTGGTCATTTTGTTTTATCATGATTCCTAGAGCATCCAACTGTTTTGTGGTTCAATTCTAACCTGTAACTATAATCAAAACAAATTTTATGTTTCACTTCACACTTCGATGTACACTCAATTTAAAATACAACAAATCAAAATTGAGTCATATTTTAGAAGTCATTCTATGTTATTTCATATTCCATGCGTGGAAATTTTGCCTATTATGGATGCATTAGTCTTCGCACTTTTCCCCGGAGTTTAGTATCTCCATGCATAGTGATGGGCTGCTTTAATTTGTCCAGCCGTGGTGATACACAAGAATTTTCGGATTTAAATAAGCTTGCCAAACGTTTCCTTAAAGGCGGTCAGGATGCAGATTCAAATGATGTGCCTTCACGGGCATATATTCAGGAGGTTGTGGAAGATATCCGTAAAGGAGAGAAAGGAGAGTGCCCCATATGCCTTGAGGCATTCGAAGATGCGGTGTTGACGCCTTGTGCTCACCGCCTGTGCCGAGAATGTCTCCTGGCAAGTTGGCGGAATGCAACATCTGGTGTCTGTCCAGTTTGTAGGTATCTGTTCATTACCTCTCAATACCCATTTTTCCATGTCATTGCTTATCATATGTTTTGTGCAGTAAAGTAGCTTATATAGATATCCCAAAAAACTTTCTTCTTTTGTACAGGAAAACCATTAATAGGCAAGATCTCATTACTGCTCCTACAGAGAGCCGATTTCAAATTGATGTTGAAAAGAACTGGGTAGAATCCTCCAAGGTGTCTATGCTTCTCCATGAATTAGAATTACTCCGCTCATCTGGATCTAAGAGCATTGTATTCAGCCAGTGGACTGCTTTTCTGGACCTTCTGCAAATTCCCCTCCATAGGTGTGCAATGTTTGTTGATAAAGTTCCCTTGTCACTTTTTATGTAGTTTTCTTTTGATTTTGTGTAATATTTGATTTTATGTGCTATAATGACTTTTATGTGACAAGCTGGTTGAGTTTGATGGTGATAGACTTGTCTTCATTGATACATGACTTCTTAAAATTTGCTCATACGTATTACACAACATTTATTAGATTCTCGGTCAAAAAATCGTAAAAGGTGGCTAGTTCACTAATTGTCCTCTTTTATTCCTTTAACAGACCTTGTTATGGATGGCCATGAACTTATTATCTCAGAAACATTGTGTATACTATCCACAGTCCCCATTCGAGTTATATTTTGCATAAAAATGTTTCAGACAAGATTCTCATATTCCCTGCATTCTGTCTTATTTGATTTCAGGTGCAATTTTACATTTCTTCGGTTGGATGGTACATTAAATCAGCAACAAAGAGAAAGAGTAATATACCAATTCACTGAAGACAGCAACATCTCAGTGAGTACAAGGAATTTCTTTTAATACTACATGTACTAATGTTCTTTTCATTTATCCTTCCACTAGGTTTAATCTGGTTTTTCTTAATGCAGGTTCTACTCATGTCTTTAAAAGCTGGCGGTGTTGGAATAAATCTTACAGCAGCCTCAAATGCATTTCTCATGGTCAGATGATTTACCATTTGGGTCATGATGCAGATTATTTGCTCACATGCTTTTGAACAAAATATTAGTGTCTTAAACCATAGTGATTATATAATTTTTGGTAAATAGTGAAACATAAAAAGGTCATTCTGTGCTGATAAAGTTGAAGGCAGTCACCACTCAGTTTCAGATTTGACATCCTAAAAGGAAATTTTTTGCACTGCTTTAAGCAATGTAATATTTATACGGAAGACTTAATAGAGGCCCTTCAACTCTTAGATATTGACCCTAGGATATGCTAATATGCCTAAGCTCCATGTTCTTTCTGAGGATGCTTGCGTTTCTGAAGAATAAATGTAGAAAGACATTTTTCCTATCTGCTTAATTGCTTACTAACATATTCAATATTAGTAGTCATTCCTTTTGCAACATGTTATGCCACGTCGTTCTATCTTGCATGAAAAAGTTTCCAAGTAGATTGTTGTGATCTTATCAAATTTTCATTGCTGTCATTCAATCTACCCACAGGACCCATGGTGGAACCCAGCTGTCGAGGAGCAAGCTGTCATGCGCATTCATCGAATTGGCCAAACTAAAAGTGTTACCATCAAACGGTTCATTGTGAAGGTGAGTTTTGTGCGTTCATCATATCTGTTGTGATGCTTCATCCTCTGATGTGGCTGATATGTTCTATTGTAGGGAACTGTGGAGGAAAGGATGGAAGCTGTGCAAGCGCGGAAGCAGAGGATGATCTCTGGGGCACTTACCGATCAAGAAGTTCGATCCGCTCGTATCGAGGAGCTTAAAATGCTATTCACATGAAAATTGAATTGCATGGCAACTCGTCTAATCTTTAATTCCACAGGCAATGCGCATTGACGAAATACACCTGCTCATCATGCCTTTGCAAATTCACAAGTCTGGCTGTGAAGATGCAATAACCATTCCTATGCAATTTTGGTAGAGAAAAAAAAATTGTTTCCCAACATCAAAGTGCCTTTTAATTTTTTTTGGGGTGAGTCAGAGAGTGTACCATAACAAGTGTACTAAATATGTATAAAGGGAAGCAAAACAAAACATATATATGTGATTACATGATTTCATGCTGTCAAATTATTGGTGGTTTTTTTATCCCAAGGTATTGAATAAACACTGTATATCTATTCTTGTATTAGATCATCCAAGTAAAATATGATATTTTTTGAATAATGATTCATGCATAATATTGCAAAACATGTATTTCCAGGCCACCGAACCCTTAGAGGCTGAGACCTTGAATTTTCATATCCATCTTTGTCTCAAGATATTGGAGAGCAAGATTTTAAGGAGACCAGTGTCAAGAATAACCATATCAGGCATCACCAATTCTAAGTGGTACAAAACAAAAGGTAGGAACTTCTCTTTATGAGTAGTCCAAAAAAATGGAAAAACAAAACAATAACTTGCTGTTTTCAGAGCTACATAGCTTTGTGCAGAAAAACAAAATGCTTCTGTGTTGGAAACACATTACAAAATGAAGCAGAGCCACCTAAAACATAAAGAAGATATACAAATTCTAGCAAAAAAAGAACAAGGACAAAAAGTAGCATGTGCTTACGCAGAATGCAATCTTAATTGGTGAACTGAAGTTGAAAAAGGAAAAGCAGATCAAGATTTGCAATTCATGAACGATGGGACTAATGGTCATTAGAGAAAGAATGGATTATCTGAGAGTAGAAGTCCCAATTTGGATCTGTGGCTGTTATCGCAGGCTGGCCGAAAGGATGAGCAGCAACATATGATGGCACATCTTCAGCATCAGCCAGACCTTCCAAGAACATCCTCATCTCTCCTTGCAGTCCTGATAAAGAGTTCCCCCACATCATTTTTTTTTCATATTTTTGCATAAAACTAATTCTGACAACAAGAAAATTCAATCAAAAAGTTTTGAGTTGTTGCATGGTGAGACAGAGGAATATCATTATTTTAGGAAGATTTTTCAATTTTTGGTGCAGATCTATCAACAGTTATCTACAATCAAAGCTCATTGTTTCAACAGGTTTTGTTATATTCATGCTCATGCATTGACAATAACATTGCACAACATTGACATTAATGAGGACATGGAGGAAAGCCTTACCCAAACCATCATCGTCCACGTGCTCCACACTGTACGGATGAGGAAAAATCGCATTGTTTGGCTGCACATTAATTTACAAGCAAACAAACGTATTTGTTAATCTCATTTTCCAAAAGTGCAAGTTCAAGATATGATATATACATGATATTAGTGACATCTGTGATGGCATTTCTGAAAAAGCAAATTATCTCTCTATATATATATGTGATAAATATGTGTGATAGAAATATCCATAGAAAGATATATATTAATGTCATTATATTTCCTAATTAAGTGTGATCTATATAGAGGGAATGAATATATACCGGGTTGAGTAGAGCTTTGTAAGGTGTATCATCGATCAACAGAGTGTTTGATGAAGAGTATCTCCCTTTGGACCATGGAAGGTCAGAGCTTTCATTGTCCCAGATCTTCTTCAGCTCTTTGAGAAAAAGAGGTTTCTTTGGGTCATCTGGGTCATCTATTGTCTTCAACCCAGTGTATGTACAATCACTCTGATCCTGCAACAACCCCATAAAAAAACATAAATACATGTGCATGAGAAGAAACAAAAGAAATCTAATCTTTGACGTGCAAAATATAGAATATTTAGATACCCAAATAAACACAAGTCTGGATCTCAGCTCGCCCAAAGCACAGTCGATCACACCATCAACATATCTCCTGTGAAAATCATCAAAGATTCAAAATTTAGAAGAAATCCTCAGAAGCCGAGAAAGATGAAAGAGAGAATGAAACAGGGGACTGACTTTATATTAGAAGACCATATGCCCACATGGAATCTCTGGAAGCAGAACCGAACGAACTCATCACAGAACGGTCTCTTGAACACTGAAGAACACAAAAAGTTAAGATTTTGACTGGTTGGGTAATCTTTAAAACTAACAAGACAAACAAATCGAGGAGACCCACCTCGTTTTTTACCGACGATTGCATCAGGTCTTCGTGAATTCGGAATCTGGACCTTCTTCGACTTCCTGAAGGTGTGCACGAGCAACCCATTGAGATCAAGAACAAGCAGCTTCTTTGAATCGCTGATCGTCAGCCTCTCGAGCTCCAGATGCTCTTCGATGTCAACGGAAGCGCTTCCACCATCGTCATCGTCGCTCGTCGCAGAAACCCATTTCTTGCCGGAGATATCAGCCATTGTTAGGACTGATAAGATGCAAAGACGAATTTTTTTTTTTTTTTGTTATACAGAGTCTCTCTGATCGATCTCCTCTCTTATATATAGTGTGTGAAAGAATTCAAATTTTGATCTAATTTTGAATTCCAAGGGAACCAATCAAACTGTGTCATGGGAATTCGTGTTTACAATTAATGAAGTGTCTGTTCACACGAGTAAAAACTCTTAAAAAAATTCAAAATGAGATCTTTTTTGGGGAGTGTGTAATGACAGCTAAAGAGAATGTTTTGTTTGAAATTCCCCGACACACATGAACCGTGTAATGAAAATCCCTGAATTACCGAAATACCCTTAATGCGATTTAAATTTTATAATATAGTTTTGCATGTGTTTTAATATTAAAATATTTGTCTATTTGTGTGGGTTTCCAAATTTCAACATCACATGTTACATTTCTTACGTCAATCCAAATACATGCAAAAAATTCTTCATATCCACCCTACAAATATAATGTTATAAGATGAGATCCTCGCAGTTTTACAAAATCAAAATGCAATAACAAATTAAATGAATTTAAATTTATTTTAGTCAGAATTTATGTTCAGTGAGACAGAGAATAAGATTATAAGAAAAGAAGATGAAAAATGACATGTTCAATCTCGTGTGTAGTGTATGTGTTGTCCTATTATTATTATTATTTAAATATGCATTCACTTATTGAAATATATACTTACTAATTGAAGTAAATATATATACTGATGTATTTTTTTTAAAAAAATTGCATCCCATACATTATGATAGAATATATACATTATGATAAAACAGTATAGCACAATATACATTGTGAAAGTGAGTTTGGGGGTTCATCAAATCTGTTATGATGCATCATCATTGACCTGCTCTGATGTGCTATTGTAGAGAACTGATCAAAAAGTTCGATCCGCTCGTATCGAGGAACTTAAAATGCTATTCACATTAAAATCGAATTGCACGGCGACTTGACTTGTCTGATCTTTAATTCCACAGGCAATATGCATTGAAGAAATGACATCTGCTCATCATGCCTTTGCAAAGTTCACAAGTCTGGTTGTTTAGATGCAATAACCATTCCTATGCAATTTTGGTAAAGAAACAAAAGTAGTTTCCCCAACATCAAAGAGCCTTTTAATTTATTTTGGTGTGTCAGTGAGTGTACTATAACAAGTGTACTAAATATATATGTATAAAGGGAAGCAAAACAAAACACACATACGTGATTACATGATTCCATGCTGATAAATTATTGGTTTTTTTTTTTCCTCAAGGTTTTGAATAAACACTGCAAAACCATTATGCAGTCACTATGGGTACATGTATATCTATTCTTGTATTAGATCATCCAAGTAAAATATGATATTTTTTTTTAATAATCGTTCATGCATAATATTGTAAAACATGTATTTCTAGGCCACCGAACCCTGAAACCTTGGATTTTCATATCCAGCTTTGACTCTTAAGATTTTTTTTTTTGAGAAAAATGTAGTAATTTTCTATTCCCATAATAAGAAAGGACATGACTGAGTGAGATGAGAAGAGTAGAAAATCAGAAAATAAAGCAAAACAAAAACAAAAGCAAAAGGAAAATACACATCCTCATGGTGCCCAGAAATGTAGCCCATATCAATCCAATTGCATCCACCGAGGGTAGGTAGAAAAGACTTCGACCCCTTCCCCATATGACCCAACTACTCCATGATACGGAATGCATTTTCATCTATGTGAATGCTTGAGACCCCGCCAATACAAGTGCCCCAGTCTCTGATGCTTTGTATCGTCGTCTCCCACAAGTTCTCGAAATAAAAGGCCCTCCCTTTGAAGATAACCGCATTTCTCGAACTCCATATCGTCCATACGCCCGCCGGAATAACCGAGAGCCACACCCGCCCCACTTTGCTCCGGTCGTTCTTCTTTCTCATGCGACGTGCCGCCTCCCATAGTTCCTCTAGTGAATTAAACCGCAATGGTTTGCCGGAGGCGTTTGCAAGCAAAGCCCAAAGTCTGGATGCCACCGGGCAATGGCAAAACAAATGCACAATGGTCTCCTCCTCCCCATGACAAAGTACACAATCAGTCGCCTCCATGGGCCGCCAGCGCGCCCGGAACGTCTTGGTTACAAGCCGATTCTGCAGCAAGAACCACGAGAAGCATTTCACCTTTACTGGGATTTTCGCCCTCCATATTACCGCTGCCCGTGCTGCAATAGTGCTGTCTGTTGCTTCCCCTCGGTTCCACCATGCATATCCGAGCTTGACTGAGAAATTCTGATTCGGCTTCCCTGCCCACGTCACCACATCCTCCAACCCTTCGACCGGCTTGACCGCCTGAAGCAGCCCCAGGAGCTCTGCGAATTGAGCGATCTCATCCTCTCGTAAGCCTCGACGCATTCGTGTATCCCACTCCCCCGCTGCCGCGTCGATCGACCAGAAGTCGCACGCCCTTCCATGCGTCCTAATGGCTTTACCGGCCAGTCACAGAAACAGGGTGCGTAGAGGTCGACTCCCACACCATCTATCATCCAGAACCGGAATGTCGATCCCTCCCCGAGCTGCCACACGAACTCACATCGAAAAAACCTCTGCATAATGGGGACCTCCACCGAGCGGAGTCCGGTACCACCCCCCTTGCCTCCCCGATATCTCGTAGCGTTCTTTGAATGTCCGCACCCACTTCGTTTCCGGGTTGCACACCCACTTCCAACACCATTTGGATATCAATGCACGGTTCATCATATCCAAATTGAGCACTCTGAGCCCCCTTTCTTCTTGCTCTTACAAATCTCCCCCCATCGCACCAAACAAGGGGTCTTGCCTGTCATTGATGCCCCTTGCCAGAAAAAACGTCGACGAATAGTCTCCATTCGTGTAAGCACACCCTTCGGAGCCCTAAAGATGGATAGAAAGAACATCGGTAATGCCGATAGTACTGCCTGTAGTAGGACAAGCTTCCCCCCCCCCCCGAGATAGCAGCCGGCCTTGCCAGCCTTCTAACCGGCGTTCCATGCGGTTAATAACCGGCTGCCAGTCCCTTCGACTGAGCTTCCTCGTCATCAACGGCAGCCCCAAGTATCGGCATGGCATACGTTCAATCCGGCATCCCAATATGTTTGCCATTTCCCTTAAGTTGTCATCCCCCACATTAATCGGAATCAATGAGCTCTTCACGAAGTTGATATTGAGACCCGACAACAAGCCGAAGCACCATAGAATGAAACGCAGTCCGTAGATCACATGAACATCTGGTGGCACCATCATCAGTGTATCATCTGCAAATTGAACATGCGAGATCCCTGTCCCCGCCGGGTGAACCGCAAGCCCTCGGATCCAACCACTCGTCATAGCCATGCAACACATCCTGCTTAGAACATTAGCCACGATTGTAAACAGTACCGGAGAGAGTGGGTCGCCCTGCCTCAACCCCCGGTTCAGACTGAAGAATCCATGGGTGCCACCATTCACAACCACTGAACCTTTTGCCGACCGATGCATAGTTCGATCATACGCAACCAAGGGGTCTCGAAGCCGTGGAGGCCCAGCACATGGAGGAGGAAACCCTAGTCTACGTTGTCATATGCCTTCTCAAAATCAACCTTTAACAACACCCCGCTTCTACCATCCTTGTGCACTGCTGCGATAATCTCCTGTGCCACCGTGAACCTCTCGTGCAAGGACCGACCCGGGATAAAAGCAGACTGTGAGTCTTCAACCAAATAACCACTAACACGCCTCAATCTCTTGGCCAGCACCTTAGCCACTAATAAATATGCTCCGTTAAGCAAGCATATTGGCCGATAGTCCGATATTGTTGTCGATCCCTCTTTCTTGGGAATTAGGACAATTGAGGAAGCGTTTAGTCGCC
Organism: Acorus calamus; assembly: GCA_030737845.1. Classification (NCBI taxonomy): domain Eukaryota; kingdom Viridiplantae; phylum Streptophyta; class Magnoliopsida; order Acorales; family Acoraceae; genus Acorus; species Acorus calamus. The sequence continues at coordinate 29,655,663 of CM060870.1, read as the reverse complement.
CAATGCCTGGATCTCCCCTGAATAGCTCGACAAAAACTTCCATGACATCATCCACGATGATGTGCCAGAAGTGCTGATAGAAACCCAGTCTGAATCCGTCAGGGCCCGTGGCCTTGTCACCATCCACCCCAAAGAGCACCTCCCGAACCTCCTCTGTTGTGAACTCGCCCTCCAGCGACTCGAGACAGTCCGCTGATAGTCGCCTCAGATCCTCGTCAAACCACTGCGGCCGCCATCTTCTGTCCCTCTTATAAGCCTGTTTGAAGTACTCAACTAGATGTCCCCCGATCTCTGCCTTGACTCCACCAACGAGTCCCCCACCTGTAACGAAGAAATTCTATTGGTCCGTCTCCGCTGCGACGCGACTGTGGAAAAACTTTGTGTTGTTATCACCCGCCTTAAGCCACAACGCTTTGGACCTTTGACGCCATGCCATCTCCTCTTGTTTGAGAAGTGCTGATAGTGCCTCCCGCGCCTGAGCCCGCCGGTTGCGCGTCGGCAGATCCACTGGTCCCTCGTCCTCCTTCAAGTCGACCTCCTCGATGAACTTTGATAGCTCGGTCCTCTTCTTGATCCTGTCTTCCTTGGCCTGCCTCCCCCACGCCTTCAGGCGATGCTTCAGTCTTCGAAGCTTGAACACGAGGCGTTTAGCTCCCCTCAAACCACTTGCGGAACCCTCCCACGATAGCCTGACCAAGTCCTCAAACCCCTCGACCTCAGTCCACCAGGACTCAAAGTGGAACTTGTGTGGATGCGCCTGGCTATTGGTATGAACAAATAATGGTGAGTGATCAGAGAGAATTCGTGGAAGACCACATACCTCGCAACCCGGAAACATATCGTCCCATTCAATATCGATCAACACACGATCTAACCGCGCTAGCGAAGGCTCCTCCCGTCCATTGGACCATGTAAAACGCTGGTTTTGGATGCCCAAGTCGATCATCTCCTCCTCATTTATCCATGCAGAGAAGACACGCATGGAGGTCGAGACTACTTCATCCCCATTTCTTTCACCGTGAAACCGCGTGACATTGAAATCACCCATCACACACCATGGAGCATTCCACACAGCCCTTACGCCTGACAATTCCTCCCAGCATGCCACCCTTTCTTCTGCACTGTGTGGCCCATACACGCCCGAGAGCGACCACCTCGTCCCTGCGACGCGGTCCTTGAATAGGACCGAAAGTGAGAATGATCCTTCCAAGCACTCCACCATCTCCCAAAGCTTTGAATCCCACGCAATGATTATGCCCCCCGCCGACCTAGTTGCATCTTTCCACACCATGTCATCTAGCCTCCCTGCACCAAAAACACACAGTAGTCCGCGATCCGGACTGCTCACTTTTGATTCTTGAATACAACAAAATTGAATACCATTATCCTTCACCATCTCCCCCAGCGCACGAGCTTTCCGGGGGTCGTGCATCCCCCTAATATTCCAAGAAAGAGGGCATTAAGACCGTTGAGCCACCCCCGCTCCATCCTCCATCACCGTCATGGCCATCTCCGCCTCCCGTGAACCCTCACTCCCTGCCTGAGAACTGTCTGTAACCCCACCCTGCTCCAGTGGAAACGCCCCTTCCGGACCAAAAGACACCGAAATCACCGTTCCGAACCTTTCGCGGCTCGAGGTCTCTTCCACCTCCATGCCCAGATCCCCTGCTCTCCTTGTCGGTACACGAAGCGTAGTCGCCGCCACCCTAGCTCCCTTTCTCCCCCCGATCCCGTCCCGCATAGTATAAGCCTCAGGGAAGGTCGACACCACCGGAACCGGGATCTCGAGCGAACCCACTACTACCATGGGTGACTTTGGGCAGTCACCTCGTCCACCGTTTGCGTCCGTTCGCTCCATGTCTAACACCAACACGTCATCACGGATTACTAGTGGACATGCAACATTCATTGGATGCTCTGTCGGGTTAGAATATCCGGACTCGGATCCACGAGGAGAGTCCGTCACGACAGGGGAGTTAAAGTGACCTGGTAAGACACGCTTGTATAAATGGGTACCTGTAACTGGATCTCTGCCCCACCAGGCCCATGTCCATTCACATTCGGGCCTCCAGCCCGAGTCTTGGCTCGCATAATGGGTCCCCGGAATTTTAATACCCATACCCTCTCCCCTAGGCCCATCAGAGAAGGCCTTTCCACCATTTGCCACCTCATCCGTCCTTCCTGACACGTTCACGCCCCTGGTTACTTGACCTGTCAGCCTCTCCTCCAAACGTAAGACTGAAGATACCTCCCTAGACCCAGAGCGTCTGATACCCGTCGTCTTTGCGCCGAAAGCACTGGCATGGCCAGCGACAGAGAGACCTTTGCCATCTCTTCTGCCCTGCGTGTCAGAATTGACGTGACTGGCTGACGTTTGACCGTTCGCGCCTTTGGGAGTATCGCCTTCGGACCTGGTCGCCCTCCCGATCTGCACGGGGACCTGCATCACCGGAGCAAGTTGTACACGTCGCGTCGCCTCCGCCATGGACGGTGGGTCATCATTTCCGGTCGTAGCTCCACCCCGACCCCCCACCATCTCCGCCCAAGAACGAGGCGAAACTGGTGTGAGGGGCGAAGCCGCCAATCCAATCCGGTATGACTCCTTACCATGCGAGACCACCAACTCCGCCGGAAAAGACGGGCTTCCCACTGTCACCATTGAAACCTCCCTTACCGTGCGCCCCTCATCGTCCATGTCCATTCTGAGCATCTCTTGCATCATCCCAAAGTTCGCCACAATGTGGCTTAAGCATCCAACGTCCAGCCAGTGAAACGGCAGCCCCGTAAGCTTAAGTCGCCAAGCTTGTTGAGAACTGCCCGTCGTTCCGAACTGCGGTCTCCATGCCGACAGCGTAAAACCCCCGTCCTTCCACCTCAGGGTCCGGAGTTTGAGGGCGGCATCCCGCAGTTGCGGTGACCTCAGTCGAATGAGGAAGATACCCCCCCCCCCCCCCCCCCCCAAACGACGGACCCGTTCCACATACTCCGCTCCAACCCATCCTTCCAATGCCTCCCTTAAGTCGCCCAGGGAAGGGAAGCCCGCCTCAGCGGCGGCCAATAAGCACCCGTTCAGGTAGTCCGCTTCATGAGAACCACAAAAATCACCCGGTAGCATGAGAGCCTCAGATGATCCCCCCTCCTTTGCGATCTTTCGTCCTCCCAGAAGCCCCATCCGTTTCGGACATACCGCCCCCCTATGGCCTGTGCCTTTGCACCGCCAACAAAGCAGTGGGTCGCGGCAAGCGTTGCTCCTGTGACCCAAGCGTAGACACCGGAAGCACCTGATCGTTCGCTCATCAATTCTCGCCCCGCACCACGATCGACCCTCCGTCCTCAGCCGTTTCCGTTCTCTCTTGCTCCTCACTGTTGACTCTTAAGATATTGGAGAGCAAGATTTTAAGGAGGCCAGTGTCCAGACTAACCATATCAGGCATTACCAATTCTAAATGGTGCAAAGCAAAAGGCAAGAACTTTCCTTTATGAATAGTCCAAAGAAATGGAAAAAGAAAACAATAACTTGCTGTTTTCAGAGCTACAAAGCTTTGTGCAGAAAAAAATTGCTTCTGTGTTGGAAACACAATACAAAATGAAGCAGAGCCACCTGAAACATGAAGAAATACGAATTCTATCCAAAAAAGAAAATGAAAAAGAAAAGTAGCATATGCTTATGCAGAATGCAATCTTCTTAATTGGTGAACCGAAAGTGAAAAAGGAAAAGCAGATCAAGACGCGCGAATCGCAAATGAGGAGATTATTGGTCATTAGAGAAAAAATGGATGATCTGAGAGTAGAAGTCCCAATTTGGATCTGTGGCTGTTATCGCAGGCTGGCCGAAAGGATGAGCTGCAACATATGATGGCACATCTTCAGCATCAGCCAGACCTTCCAAGAACATCCTCATCTCTCCTTGCAGTCCTGATAAAGAGTTCCCCCACATCATTTTTTTTTTCATATTTTTGCATAAAACTAATTCTGACAACAGGAAAATTCATTCATCCATGCATGCAGTGAATATTTAAGCTAGCAGGCCTGACTGTGTTTCATATGAGGTCTGCAATCAAGTAATTTGAATTGTTGCATGGTGAGACAAAGGAAAATCATTATTTTAGGATGATTTTAAATTTTTTTTGTGTAGATTTATCATCAGTTATCTACAATCAATGCTCAAGTCCTTGTTTTATTGACAATAACATGCACAACATTAGGACATGAAAGAAATCCTTACCCAAACCATCATCATCCACGTGCTCCACCAATCGCAGTGTTTGGCTGCACATTAATATACAAGCAAGCAAACATATATGTGTTAATCTCGTTTTTCCAAAAAGTGTAAGTTCAAGAAATGATATATGCATGATATTGTTGACATGTGTGATGGCATTTCTGAAAGAGCAGTCTATCTATATATATATATAATAAATGTGTGTGAAAAATCCACAGAAAGATATATGTTAATGTCATTACATATCCTATAGTGTGATCTATATAGAGAGAATTAATATATACCGGGTTGAGTAGAGCCTTGTGAGGTGTGTCATCGATCAGCAGAGTGTTTGATGAAGAGTATCTCCCTTTGGACCATGGAAGGTCAGAGCTTTCATTGTCCCAGATCTTCTTCAGCTCTTTGAGATAAAGAGGTTTCTTTGGGTCATCTATTGTCTTCAACCCTGTTTCAGTACAATTACTCTGATCCTGCAACAACGTACCCATGCAAAAAAACATAAATATTTGTGCATTAGAACAAACAAAAAAAAAACTATTGTTGGACATGCAAAATATAGAATATTTAGATACCCAAATAAACATAAGTCTGGATCTCATCTCGCCCAAAGCACAGTCGATCGCACCATCAACATATCTCCTGTGAAAATCATCAAAGATTCAAAATTTGGAAGAGATCCTCAGAAGCAGAGAAAGATGAAAAAGAGAATGAAACAGGGGACTGACATTATGTTAGAAGACCATATGCCCACATCGAATCTCTGGAAGCAGAAGCGAACGAAGTCATCACAGAACGGTCTCTTGAACACTGAAGAACACAAAAAGTTAAGATTTTGACAGGTTGGGTAATCTTTAAAACTAACAAGACAAACAAATCGAGGAGACCCACCTTGTTTATTACCGACGATTGCATCAGGTCCTCGTGAATTCGGAATCTGGACCTTCTTCGACTTCTTGAAGGTGTGCACGAGCAACCCATTGAGATCAAGAACAAGCAGCTTCTTTGAATCGCTGATCGTCGGCCTCTCGAGCTCCAGAAGCTCTTCGATGTCAACGGAAGCGCTTCCACCATCGTCATCGTCGCTCGTCGCAGAAACCCATTTCTTGCCGGAGATATCAGCCATTGTTAGGACTGATAAGATGCAAAGACGAATTTTTTTTTTTTGTTATACAGTCTCTCTCTGATCGATCTCCTCTCTTATATATAGTGTGTGAAAGAATTCAAATTTTGATCTAATTTTGAATTCCAAGGGAACCAATCAAACTGTGTCATGGGAATTCGTGTTTACAATTAATGAAGTGTTTGTTCACACGAGTTAAAACTCTTAAAAAAATTCAAAATGAGATCTTTTTTAGGAGTGTGTAATGACAGTTAAAGAGAATGTTTTGTCTGAAATTCCCCGACACACACGAACAAACAGAACAAACAGAGCTGAATTACCGGAATGCCCTTAATGGGATTTTAATTTTATAATAAAGTTTTGCATGTGTTTCAAATATTTGTCCATTTATATGGATTTCCAAATTTCAACATCACATGTTACATTTCATACGTCAACTCAGATACATGCAAAAAAACCACCCTATAAATATAATGTAAAGCTTTACAAAATCAAAATGCAATAACAAATTAAATGAATTTAAAGTCCCTTTTGTGTATTTATTTAACAAAAAATTTATTTTTAAGTCCCTAAAATTTCAAATGCAATATTTGAAAAAAAAAAAACTTAATCAACTAATGAGAGACACTTACTTCATTAATGACAGACAGGCGTGTTAATTATTAAGAGACACATCAGCAGTTAAAACACCAATTTCCATGACAGACAGTCGGATTAGTTCCGTTGGAATTCAAAATTAAATCAAAATTTGAATTCTCAATCTATATATATAAACACATAAACAAGAACAACAACTCGTCTTTTCATCGAATCAATCCCAACATGGGTTCCTTGGACGTCGAAAAGCTGACGATCACCGATCCAAAGAAGCTGCTTGTTCTTGATCTCAATGGGTTGCTTGTGCATTCCTTCATGAAGTCGAAGCAGGTCAAGATACCCAATTCACCAAGACCTGATTGTACAATAGGCCGAAAACTAGGTGAGTCTCCTCTACATTGGTTTTCAAGACTACCCAACATGTCAAAATCTCAACTTTTGTGTTCTTGATCAGTGTTCAAGAGACCGTTCTGTGATGAGTTCGTTCAGTTCTTCTTTCAGAGATTTGATGTGGGCATATGGTCTTCTGCTCAAAAGTCAAGTCTTTTTTTCTCTGCTTCTGAGGGTTTCTTCTAAAGTTTGAGTCTTTGATGATTAATTTTTCAAATGTTGATGGTGTGATCACCTGTGCTTTGGGTGACTTAAGATCAAGACTTATGTTTACTTGGGTGTGTAAATATTCTATTTATTTCTTTTTATTTTTGTTTTTTCTATTGTACAAGTTGATTGACATACAATGTTTTTGTTTTATTTGCATGGGTTGTTGCAGGATCAGAGTGATTGTACTGACACAGGGTTCAGGACCATAGAGAACAGGCACAAGCCACTCTTTCTTAAGGAGCTAATGATGTGGCACCATAATGAATACCCACCCAAATTTCCTTGTTGACCAAGTCTCTTTGCATTTTCAAGTAGTCCAAGTCTTTGTGTTTTTCCAAGAAGTCTTCTAGGGAGTTTAAGAGTCATGAATCCTTTTCAAAAAAGTCTAAATGCTTGTGTTTTTCCAAGAATCCTTAGAAAGTCTAAAAGAGTCTTAATGTTGAGTCTCTAGTATCTTCCTTGTATAGGGCTGGTAAACAAACCAAGCCGCTCGGGCTCGGCTCGGTTTGAGCTCGTTCAAGCTCGTTCGTTTAAACAAATGAGCGAGCTTGAACAAGTTTTAAAGCTCGGTTAGGCTCGGGACCTGTATTGAGCTTCATTTTATGTTGAAATTCGACCCATTTGTGTTATTAAAACTTAGTTGAAGCTTGACTAAACTCCTTTATAAAATTAGAATATTAAATTAATACAAAGTTATGCTCGTTTAAACTCATAAACTTGGCTCATTTATGTTAAAATTTTGTTTTCAATCCCTAAAAACCCTAAAATGAAGAAGAACGCTAGGCTCGTTGAGGCTCGTGAGCTCGACTCGGCTCGGCTCGGCTCGACTCGTTTATAAATGAGCCGAGCTTGAACATGTCAAAGCTCGGCTCGTTCGGCTCGTTTACCACCCCTACCCTTGTATGCCTATAAAAGGGCACTAAGTCATTGTATTCAGGCACCTTCAATTAAAATATTTCAATAGAAAATTTTGTTCTTGTGGACTCAAGACATTCTTGAGAGGAAGACGTGCTCTTCTTCTTTTTTTTTCGGCGTTTCCGCTTCGTTAGTTGGTATAAGAGCAGGCTTTTCCTGGCTTGATGGCTGGCAACAGGTTGGATAGCTCCAACTCCGGTGACGGTGCTCACGGAGTTCAAAATGTTTCAATGGCGGCATTCGAAGCTTTCCAACAAGAAACTCAGCAGTCGTTGCTCACAATGCACAACGATGGCTCGATTGTTGGAAGCAGTAGATCGCCTTCAGGTTCGTGACGACAACAGGCCACCGATCGTCGATGAGGCTCGCGATCGTCCTGCTCGAGTTCACGCTCCTACACCCCCACGTAGGCCTCAAACCTATGTGAATGAATCTAGCGATGACGAGCTTGATGAGGTCATACTCGGAGAGCAAGATGGAGCTAGGCGCAATCGTGATTCCAAAGATTATCGCATGAAGGTGGATCTCCCAAGCTTCAATGGCCATCTCCACATCGAAGATTTTCTTGACTGGCTCCTTGAAGTCGAAAGATTCTTCGATTACATGGAGATCCCGGAGGATAAAAGGGTCAAGCTTGTGGCCTACAAGCTTAAAGGAGGAGCATCCGCATGGTGGGAGCAGCAACAACTTGCACGTACCCGTCAAGGTAAAGCTCCAATTCGAACTTGGCATAGAATGAAACAACTCATGCGGGGGAGATTTCTTCCACCCGACTATGAGCAGGTACTGTTCCATCAATATCAAAATTGCAGGCAAGGAGGTCGTATGGTGCGAGAATACGCTGAAGAATTTTATCGATTATCCTCGCGCAATGACCTGACGAAAACCGAACCACAACAAGTGGCAAGGTTTATAGGAGGACTTCGCCTGGCCATACAAGATCGGGTGTCACTGCAGCCGGTGTGGACACTTTCTGATGCTATCAAATTAGCAACAAGGGTCGAGGCTCAACTCGAGCGGCCCATGGGGAGGGGCCCAGCAACATACAAGAACCCTGCAACATCCGAGCTGCCACGAGTCACAACACCAAACAAGGGGAAGGCTCCTGTTGTGGACCAATCTCAGGTTCCAACGGTCACGAACCGAGACTCGGGGAGTGCACCTGTTCGTCAATCGGGTGGAGCGCCAGCCACAAGGGACAATCCCTATGCTCGTCCCTTACCAGAAAAGTGTTACAGGTGTGGTGAACCTGGGCATCGATCTAATCAATGTCCTCAGAAAAAGATGGCGAACTTGGTGGATCGTGATGTGCAAGAGTCGGAGAAGGGAGCAGGAGAAGAGGAAGGGGATGATTCCTATCTCGAGGAGGAATATGAAGGAGCCACGCCTGGTGATGATGGTGTTGCCTGCGTTGTACGACGTCTGATGTACAGTCAAGCAGTGGAGTCATCGCAGCGCCACAATATATTCAAGACCAGATGCACGGTGAACCAAAGAGTTTGTGATGTAATTATTGATGGGGGATGCAGCGAGAATATTGTTTCTTGAACGATGGTGGACAGGTTGCAGTTGAAGACGGAGAAACACCCAACGCCATACAAAATTGGCTGGAGCCATAAGGGGCATGCGGCAAAGGTGACGGAGCAATGTCGGATTTCCTTCTCGATCGGAAAAAATTATAAGGATGAAGTCATCTGTGATGTGGTTGACATGGACGCTTGTCATATGTTGCTCGGAAGACCTTGGCAGTATGATCGAGATGCTACTCACAGAGGTAAAGATAATGTTTATATCTTTACTAAGGATGATCGAAAAATCACACTTTTACCGATGGCTGGAGAGAACCAACCCAAGACTTCTAAAGTGGAGGGGAAGTTCTTTCTCGCTCTTGGTGACATTGAGGAGGATGCCAAGGAAGTGGGAGAAATATATGCTCTGATCGTTAAAGGGGAAGAGGCTGAAGGCACGAAGGTCCCTCCTAAACTGTCGCCTATGCTAAAAGAATTTGAGGAGATATTGTTAGAAGAGCTCCCAGATGGCCTACCTCCCATGCGTGACATCCAACACCACATCGACTTCATCCCAGGTGCTAGTCTGCCTAACTTGCACATTATAGGATGAGTCCAAAAGAAAATGAAATTTTGCAGGAAAAGGTGGACGAACTGCTTCGTAAGGGAATGATCCAAGAAAGCATGAGTCCATGTGCTGTACCAGCTTTGCTAGTCCCAAAGAAAGATGGCAGCTGGCGTATGTGCATAGACAGTCGTGCCATCAACAAAATTACTATCAAGTATCGGTTCCCGATTCCTCGATTGGATGATATGTTGGACATGCTGGCCGGATCGAAGGTGTTCTCGAAGTTAGATTTGAGGAGCGGGTATCATCAAATCTGGATTCGTCAAGGGGACGAATGGAAACAGCATTCAAAACTAAAGCCGGATTGTATGAATGGTTGGTGATGCCTTTTGGACTATCCAATGCCCCAAGCACATTCATGCGACTTATGAATCAGGTACTTAAGCCATTCATTGGACGCTTTGTAGTAGTTTACTTTGATGATATATTGATTTATAGTCGCAATGAAGAAGAACATGATGCTCATTTGAGAGAAGTGCTTATGACGTTAAAGAAGAACAAATTGTACATAAATTTAAAGAAGTGCAGCTTCATGACCAATAGTTTGAGTTTCTTGGGGTACATTGTTAGCGCATCAGGCATTCATGTGGATCAGGAGAAGGTGAAAGCAATCAAGGAGTGGCCGACTCCTCAATCGATCACAGAGGTCAGGAGTTTTCATGGCCTAGCAACTTTTTACAGGAGGTTTGTCAAGAATCTCAGTAGTATTGTGGCCCCCATCACCGAGTGCATGAAGAAGCAAAAATTTCAGTGGACCAAGGAAGCTGAGAAAAGTTTTACTCTCATCAAAGAGAGAACGTTCCTCTCTTGAATATCATTAAAAAAGGTTTCAGATTGTCTGGTATTCCACCAATTGGTAACCCAAGGTTCCAGACTCTTATTAAATGAGAGAGAGACCCACCAGGGCAAAAATACTATAGATGCAAGATATGGGAGGGGAGTAAATCCTTTCTTTTTTGGCACTTTTCGTCTGTGAATTGTTAATTAACCTGCTTCATTCGCCGACTCTATCTGATATTTCTATGAAGCATCAGTTCTATAACAAGGTATGGAACCTATGGATCTATTCCCTATTTTGTGTAATTCTTTAGTCCTCGGATCTAAAAGGAATATAGAAATGGAATCTGGGTTCGTTTCGAATGAAGAAAAAAGTAAATGTCAACTGCCCCAGTTCTGGCATTACCAAGCTTTAACAAGTTGTTCGAGGTGGAATGTGATGCATCATATGTGGGCATTGGAGCTGTTCTGTCCCAAGAAGGAAGACCAATCGCTTTCTTCAGCGAGAAGCTCAATGACACCCGCAAGAAGTGGTCGACTTACGAAATGGAGCTATATGCTGTGGTTCGAGCTCTACAGCATTGGAGACATTACTTGATCCAAAGGGAGTTTATTTTGTACACCGACCACCAAGCTTTGAAATATCTTGATAGTCAAACTAACATGAATCGCATGCACGCTAGATGGTCTTCTTTTATGCAGGAGTTTACTTATGTGTTGAAGCACAAGTCAGGGCAACAGAACAAAGTCGCCGATGCCTTGAGTAGAAGGGCAGCTCTCTTAGTCACCATGACTAATGAGATTGGAGGACTCGAGTACCTGACGGAGTTATATGCTGATGATGAAGACTTCAAGGAGGAATGGGCCAGATGTCAATTAAGACAACCGAGCAAAATGCATGTGCAGGAAGGATTCCTCTTCTTTGGGAATCGCTTGTGCATCCCACGGGGTTCACTTAGAGAATGCCTAATCAGGGAGCTACATGGAGGAGGCTTAGGAGGACACTTGGGACGTGACAAAAGCATTGCTCTTATTGAAGAGAGGTATTATTGGCCACAATTGAAGAAAGACGTTGGGCGGTTCGTGCAGAAGTGTCAAATATGTCAAGCTGCCAAAGGACACACGCAGAACACCGGACTTTATACTCCATTGCCGGTACCCAATGTTCCCTGGGAGAATCTATCAATGGACTTTGTTCTTGGGCTCCTTCGTACCCAACGAGGTATGGATTCTGTATTTGTAGTGGTTGACAGGTTCTCCAAAATGGCACATTTCATCCCATGCAAGAAGACAGCAGATGCTACAAATGTAGCAAATTTATTCTTTCGGGAGGTAGTGCGCCTACATGGAGTACCAAAGACCATCACTTCTGATCGTGACACAAGATTTCTAAGTCACTTTTGGAGGACTTTGTGGCGGAGGTTTGACACGTCTCTCGAGTACAGCAGTGCCTATCACCCACAGACGGATGGCCAAACCGAGGTCGTCAATAGGACACTGGGGAACATCATCAGATGTCTCTCTGGTGATAAGCCCAAGCAATGGGACTATTTTCTTGCTCAAGCCGAGTTTGCTTTTAACAATATGGTAAACAGATCCACAGGAAAGTCCCCATTCGAGGTCGTGTATGGAAGAGTCCCAAGGCATACTTTGGACCTGGTGAAACTGCCAAAGCTTCCTGGTATGAGCACCGCAGCAGAAAACATGGCTGATCGAATCCAAGAGGTGCATGCAGGAGTTAAGAAGCAATTGGAAGAATCTAATGCTAAGTACAAGGAGAATGCAGACAAGCATCGAAGGTTTAAAGTGTTTCAGGAAGGAGCTATGGTGATGGTTCATCTCAGGAAGGAGCGTTTCCCAGTAGGCGCTTATAACAAGTTGAAGTACAAGAAATTTGGTCCTTGCAAGATACTCAAGAAGATTAATGATAATGCCTATGTGGTTGATCTCCCTAAAGATATGAATATCTCTCCTACATTTAATGTGGCAGACCTCTTCGAGTATCATGCTCCAGATGATTCAAATATTAACTCGAGAGAGAGTTTTCATCAAGTGGAGGGGACTGATGTGGCACCATAATGAATACCCACCCAAATTTCCTTGTTGACCAAGTCTCTTTGCATTTTCAAGTAGTCCAAGTCTTTGTGTTTTTCCAAGAAGTCTTCTAGGGAGTTTAAGAATCATGAATCCTTTTCAAAAAAGTCTAAATGCTTGTGTTTTTCCAAGAATCCTTAGAAAGTCTAAAAGAGTCTTAATGTTGAGTCTCTAGTATCTTCCTTGTATGCCTATAAAAGGGCACTAAGTCATTGTATTCAGGCACCTTCAATTAAAATATTTCAATAGAAAATTTTGTTCTTGTGGACTCAAGACATTCTTGAGAGGAAGACGTGCTCTTCTTCTTTTTTTTCGGCGTTTCCGCTTCGTTAGCTAAAGAAGATCTGGCACAATGAAAGTTCTGACCTTCCATGGTCCAAGGGGAGATACTCTTCATCAAACACTCTGTTGATTGATGATTCACCTTACAAGGCCCTACTCAACCCGGTATATATTCATTCTCTATATATAAAATCATATATATAGAGTACTTTATCAGAAATATTGCCATCACACATGTCACCAATATCATGTATATAACAAATCTTGAACTTATACTTTTTTGGAAAAATGAGATTAACTCAAATATGTTTGTTTGCTTTGTAAATCAATGTGCAGCCAAACAATGCGATTTTCCCTCATCCATACAATGTGGAGCACGTGCATGATGATGGTTTGGGTAAGGTCTTTGTTTCATGTATTCCTCATGAAACTCTTATCAATGCTAATGTCGTGCATATTATTGTCATTGCATGAACATGAATATAACAAAAGCTGTACATTGAACAATGAAACTAAGCATTGATCCTAGATGATAAATCTACATTAAAATTTTAAAATAACAATATTCCTCTGTCTCACCATGCTACAATTCAAACTTCTACAGATCAAAATATTCACTATGGATGAATGAAAAATTTGTTCTTGTTGTCAGAATTAGTTTATGCAAAATTTGGATCTGTAGATGCAAAATTGATGACATCTACAGATCCAAATTGGGGCTTCTACTTTCGGATTATCCGTGCTTTTGCCAATAATCACTAATAGTCTCCTCATTTGCGATTAGCGAGTCTTGATCTGATTTTTTTTCCCTTTTCAATTTCATTTCACGAGTTAAGATTGCATTCTGCGTAAGCATATGCTACATTTTTTCTTTTCTTTTTTTTTAGACTTGGATTTCTTCTTCATTGTTTTAGGTGGCTCTGCTTCATTTTGTAATTTGTTTTTCAAAACACAAGCATTTTTTTTCCTGCACAAAGCTATGTAGCTCTGTAAACAGCTAGTCATTGTTTTGCTTTTCATTTCATTGGACTGTATAGTATATTCATAAAGAGAAGTTCTTGCCTTTTGTATCATTTAGAATTGGTAATGCATGACATGGTTAATGTGACAGTGGTCTTCTTGAAAACCTTGCTCTCCAACATCTTCAAAGCTGGATATGAAATCTTGATTTTTTTGTAGAAACTATATAACTAAATGAACCTATAAAGTATCTACTGAAGCTTTAAAATGTGTGTGGATTCTGAAACATTAATCAGACAACTATGCTAATGGTTTGTTTGTTTCTCCAGTTTGTTATGAAATGACCCCAAGAACTCGAATTCTCATCAACCCTTATTTTTTATGCATATATTTCCTGTTATAACTGTTTAGTAAACTCATTATTAAGAAGTATATGAAGTTATGGAATCCATCAAGGATGTTATGTGATTAATGACAAAAATACAAATTAAATTTGATAATCATGGATGCAACAAAGAGAAGATATTATGATTAATTATTTTCCGAGCGGGCGTTGATATACCTAGTCCATTTTGTAATTTGGTCAATAGTTATCACATTATTAATACAATATTCACTATCTCAATATATAATTTACTATGAACAAAGAAAAAAATATATGTATTCCATTTATATAAAGATATATTTTATTTTTTTAATAAAAAATATAGTTTATTAAAAAAAAATTCTAAATTTGTGTTTGACCACAAATTGGGCTGATAGACTTTTCTTTTCACCTCATCAAAGGAAATAACCCATGGAAGACACATATGTATGGGTAAAAACTAAATTTTTTTTGGCAAGGAGAATAACATTAGACTTGAAATCTAATAATGAAATTATACTCACGTGAATTAATTATGAAAATGTTAGACTTAGTTTTTTTACTAACTAAAATTCAGACCATACATGTTTTGATTTTTAAAACAGTAATAAACATCATATAATGAAATATATGCTTTGATAAAAAATATATATATCTTTATTTCTAATTGAATGAATTCATTTTTAGTAAGTATAATAAAACATTTAACGAATATATACAACGTCTAACTAGATAAATATTTTTAAATTTTTAAAGAGGTATATATAACTATATTTTAGACTAAAATACATAGATAACGGCGCTCATTACTTATATATACGAGTGATTATCCAAGGATTGGCAAAAAAAGAAGAAAAAAAAAGAGTACTTTAAAAGCTGACAAGATGTCATAAATGGAAAGGCTAATAAACTCTTCTCCGCGGAGTTTGGTAAGGATAACAGTCACCTCCTTTCCAACCAACGAAGAATTTTATGTTTCGCCATTATTTTTAAGAATCTAAAAACGAAAAAGTACTGAAAGTACTGAGAAGCCTGGGAGATTTTTTTTTTTTTTTTTTCATCATAACAGTCCCCAAATGGTCAGTTCCCAAATGGCTGTTGTCCCTGGCAAGAACAGGGAAAACGAGGACGACATCGAAAGACTACCACTTGTTCTTGAGAGGTTGAAGATCACCGATTCAAAGAAGCTGCTTGTTCTTGATCTCAATGGGTTGCTTGTCCACACCTTCACAAGGTCGAAGAAGGTCCAGATACCCAATGCACGAAGTCCTGATGGTACCATCGGCAGAAAACTAGGTGGGTCTCCTCGATTTGCACCGTTGTTTCAGTTTTTGTTAGATTTAAAGACTACCCAACTTGTCAAAATCTTAACTTTTGTGTTCATCAGTGTTCAAGAGACCGTTCTGTGATGAATTCCTTCGGTTCTGTTTTCAGAGATTTGATGTGGGCATATGGTCTTCTGCTCAAAAGTCAGTCCCTTTGTTTGCTTTCCTCTTTCATCTTCCGCTTCTGAGGATTTCTTCTAAAGTTCGAGTCTTTGATGATTTTTCGCAGGAGAAATGTTGAAGGTGCAGTTACCTGTGCCTTGGGCGAGCTAAGATGCAGGCTTTGTTTATCTGGGTAAGCATGTCCAAGAACAGATTTCTTTTTTCTTTTCTTTCTTTCTCTTGTACATGTAGTTGATGTTTATAGGTTCTTGCAGGATCAGAGTGATTGTACTAATACAGGGATGAGGACCATAGAGGACAGACACAAACCTCTCTTTCTGAAGGAGCTCAAGAAGATATGGGACAACCAAAGTTGTGACCTTCCATGGCCCAAAGGGAGATACTCTTCATCAAACACTCTGTTGATTGATGATTCACCTTACAAGTCTCTGCTCAACCCGGTAAAATTCCATGGTCTGGCATTCTCAATCAATGACACTTTTTATGATCTACAATGATAAATTTGATCAATGAATATGTTTGCTTGTAAATGTGCAGCCAAACTCAGTGATTTTTCCCTCTCCTTACACGGTGGAGCACGTTGATGATGATGGTTTGGGTAAGGCTTTCTTTCATATACTTGAAACTCTATCAATGTTAATGTTGTGCACATTATTGTAAGAGTTAGAACCTAATGAAAATAAGCATAATTTTATAATTTATTTACCACGTAAAAAAGCCAAATTAGTTTCATTACACAATATGTTCTTGCATTCTATAGCATTGTCAATATCACCTAGTGTTAAAGCAGAATCTCCATTGAAACCTTTTAGCCCATTGACGGCGGTATATAAATGCAGATTAATCTACATCTAAAATTAATAAATCTTCCTAAAATCACCCATATGCCTCTGTCTCACCATGCAACAATTCAAACTTCTTCCATTGTTAGACCAATCCAAAACTGTTTCTATTAGACCTCATATGCAGCACAGTTAGGCCTGCAAGCCGAAAAGTTCACTACACATATGAATGAATTTTCTTATTGTTTTCAGTAAATTTTGCAATGTATGAAGAACTTGATGTATGTGAGCTCAATCTTACTGTTGTCCTAAATGTTTTTCAGGATTAGAAGGAGAGCTGAGGGTTTTCTTGGACGGCCTAGCTGAGGCTGAAGATGTTCCTACATATGTCGCTTCCCATCCTTTCGGCCAGCCTGCAATAACAGATGCAGATCCAAATTGTGATTTCTACTCAGAGATTATCCATGCTTTCTCCAATGACCAATAGCGTTCTCATTTGCAATTCATGAACCTTGATCTGATTTATCTTTTTCAACTTCAGTTCATTCATTAAGATTGCATTCTCAATAAGCATATGCTACATTCTTTTGGATAGAATTAGGATATCTTCTTAAGTTTTAGGTGGCCTCACTTCACTTTGTAATTTTTATGCCTTCATTTCTGATTTTTTGTACAACCCATTTTTTTGGACAAAATTGAATTGAATAGCCCCGAAAAGCAGAAAGTTATTTTTTTGTTTATCATTCCTTTGGAATATGTAGGCAATTCATTGATAGAAGTTCTTGCCTTTGTGTCATTTAGAATTTGAAATCAAATTACTCTGCAAATGGCATATTTGTTTGTTTTGTTATGGAATGACTCCAAGAGTAAATGAAACAACTTCATCCCTATTACTTACAAAAAAAAAAAAAAACAGATTAACTTTTATAATCACAGATAAATTCCAAACTCAATTGAGTATAAGATAAGCATAAGAGCACAATCAGAATAGGTGGTGCATTACAATACAGCATCCACTCTTAGATTCTCACTTGTATTACATGCATATTTTCCTTTATTTATCAACTAGTGGTTGATGTTGACAATATAAGTCTTACATCCACAACTGAGTTCTCTACTGGAAGATGGAGAGTAAGCACTTCAAGATTCTCATGCATCTCCAAATACGACCAGTTCAAGACACTGACTGTCTTGGGAGGTTGGTCTCCTTCACGACCACTTTATTCTCTCTTCATGACACTAAGGTACCTTTCCTATTACCCTTCTCAACAATTTTAAGATGGGTTTCACTTATTTTCTCTTCATCCATGCCTTCAACCTTTCCTAGTTGAGAAATGAAAGGAAATGCTGTGTAATGTCTTTTAAGGATGGATTCAGTAAATCCATTCCTCCTATACTGTATTTGTTTTACTGCTTTGGCTAATGTATAGTTGAATGTAAACTTGATTTGGTTTTTAAAAGTAATTATGCAATTATTTCTTTCATTCTTATGATATAGGGAAAACTGGAACACAAGCATTGATGAGAACTGCTGTAAGTTCATGCAAGCATATACCATCAGTAATCGAAAGCCAGTGATCATTCTTTAAGAAGCTGGGGAATCTTAAAATACCATATTCAGAGAGTCTGGTTTCATATTCACTGGTAGGAATGCATTTTAATTTTAAGCTCCAGAATCCAGAACTCTGTTAAAGCTGCACTACTAAATACTTAATAAACACCAAATAAAATAGCATATTGAGGTTCTCACATCACAGATGGGGCGCTATCATCCACGGTTGAAAGTGTGGATGATCTTTGAGTAGAAGTTCCAATTTGGATCCTCCGATGTTATTGCAGGCTGGCCGAAATGATGTGAAGCCACATATGTTGGCACGTCTTCAGCCTCTGCTAAGCCCTCCAAGAACACCCTCATCTCTCCTTTTGGCCCTGTAATAATTTTAAACGACATCATTTGTCAACTGATAGTAACGTGTGCTTAGTTTCTTCATGACTTTTGTTCTATTTTTGCTCAAGCAAATGATGAGAATATGCACATTGAGTAACATTGATAAGAACAGTTCATGAGGACATGAAAGGAAGTCTTACCCAAGCTATCATCACGCACTTGATCCACCGTGTACGGCGTTGGGAAAATTGCAGTGTTTGGCTGCAGATTTACAGGAAACCATATTTGTTAATCTAATTTTCCATAAGTGTGCAGGCTTAGTGATATGAGATAATACTGATGACATCTTTGATTATAGAGAGATACAGTTTTTCTTTCTTTGTACACTAACATTTTTGGAAGTCTAGAAACTGAACTTAACAATGGGTGTTCATTAATATTGAAATTACCGGGTTGAGTATAGCCTTGTAAGGAGAATCATCAATCAACAACACATTGACGAAGAGAACCTTCCTTTGGTCCATGGGAGGCCAGAGAATTTGCTGTCCCAGATCTTCTTCAGCTCCTTGACAAACAAAGGTTTGTTTCTGTTCTCTAACGTCTTTAACCGCGTGTCAGTACAATCATTCTGATCCTGCAAAGACCATGTAACAAATTCCAACTATGAATTCTGAACATGAATACATATGCAGATGTTCAACAATCATGTGACATGGTGAAATGAACTGTAAATTACATGTCCAAATCCCAAATATGCTTACCCAGATAAACAGAATTCTGTTTCTCAGCGCCTGAAACACGCAGGTAATAACACCTTCTACGTTGCTCCTATATGAAATATCATTAGACACTAATATGTGAATGCATAATCTCAAAAACAGTAGGAGATGAACCAAGAGAAGGAAACATGAGACTGACTTCCAAGCAGAAGACCATATGCCCACATCAAATCGCTGAAAGCAAAACCGTACAAATTCATCACAGAACGGTCTCTTGAACACTGAAACATATGATCAAGTCCAGTTACACAAGGTTTAGAAGTTTTTTTTTTTTTTGGTGCAAGTCAAGAAGGCTTACCTAATTTTCTGCCAACAACACCTATCAGGTCTTCTAGACCTTGGGATGTTGACATTAACATCCTGAAAGAATGTGTGCACAAGCAACCCATTCAGATCAAGAACAAGCAGCTTCTTTGATTCTGTGATCTTCAGTTTCTCGAGTGGAAGAAGTTTTTCTATGCCATCTGAACTTCCAATATGGGTGTCCTCATATTCATCATCACTTGCATATAAAACCAATCTCTTGCCAGAGAGAGCAGTGTTTCTGGCCATGGATTGTTCTTAACAACTAACCACACCCAAAGCTTATTTTATATATATAAGTTAGTGAGAGTTCATAGCATGCCAAAGTTGATTATTCTATGAACAGTGAAGTCAATGCTAGAGAGGTCAACTACAGTTCATTTGAGTGTGGTTTCTTTTCCAATATAACTACTTTTTGGGTCCCAATGAAAAACGTTTGCTTCTTCAGTGAAAAGATTTCTGTTCGGTTAGATTTTTGAACTTTTAAAAGAAAAAGGTTTGAGCGAATATTGCTTTCCAGAGGATATAAAGCAAGGAACAGAATAATCGACGTTTACGCTTCCTAATAACACTATGGGTGCGTTTGGTTGCGCGATTGCAAAATTGATTCTGCAGGAATCTGCGATTGTAAAACTGATTCTGCAGGAAGCTCACTTTCTCAGCTTTTTGAAATCGCAGCTTTTGGGCACTATTTGGCTGCAATCGCTAAGTTTAAAACTGCGATTACAAAACTGTTTGGTTGCACGATTGCAAACGCAGTTTCATGCAATCGCAATCGCTGCGTAATCGCGCAACCAAACGCACCCTATAACAGTCATTTAAAAAAAATGTTGATGATAAGCTTAATTATTTATTGTTGATTAAAATTATACATGTTAATAGTGTCTCTGATTTCATCCATGTATTATAGTTAAACAGAGATATTAAGGTCCCTTGGGTATTAAATCCGAACTTAACAAACTTCTCCAAGGCTCAAATACTTATCATAAATCTGACTTGCAACACACAGTTTTGTGTTTTTTTTTCTTGTACATCCCTTCATAAAAATAAAATACATCCTCACGAAAAATGAATACATGTATTTTTACATTTTTTGAAATATTTTTTTTCTTCTGAAAATGATTATACAAAGATGAAAAGTGAAAACTCATATTTAATATGAAATTGCCTATTTATTATCTATATTTCATAATTATCTCATTTTAAATCTAATAAAAAATAATATCTCAATCATTCAATATATTATCCCAATATAAGAGATTAAATATTAATTTTATATTATAATAGACTATAACAAATTTTTTATTACAGGTAAATATATAAAATTGTATTACATAGTTGAAAATATTAGATAGACACATTCCACTGCGTGTAACTGCAGAGGATATCCGAATTTATTGGATCCGGTCAGTTCGGTACTGAATTGGACAACGTACAAATCGAACTGCATAATCTATAAATCGAACTGAACAACCAATTGTTGGATATATATTTCATTCTCTTATTGGATTTAATCAGCTATCGAAGAAAATATGAATTCCTAAGTATCATCATTATCCAATAGGAGAGTAAAATATATATCCAACAATTGATCCGATCCCCAAGTTCCCGCGTGTTCCGATGACTCGTATTGGGGCCTCAAAAAGTTCAGGCCCAGCCCAACCCACTGTCCATGCACGTAGCAGAATCTTCACCTGCCACCACACACTTCAAGTCTCTTCCTTCACCTTCTTTTCTCTCACTCACTCACTCTCTTTTTCATTACAAGTTCATATAATCGTCTCTTCAAACATATCTAACGCGATCGACAACAAAAACAACATGGACGAGAAGCGGCCGACGAAGGTCCCGACCCCCCACCGCGACCCAGACACCCTCCGCTACATAGAGAAGAAGCTCTGCGACGAGGGTGTCGCGCGCATGGAACGCCACCCCGTCGACGGCCTCGGCCTCTCCAAGCCACCACCCAAGTCAGGCCACGGAGGGAAGTTCACATGGGAGGGACCCACACCGACGGTGGAGGCGGAGCTCGAGCCCGTCCCGCCAGCCATCGATGAGAAGGACCCGAACTATGTTGGGGATGAAGAGGGAGAGATGGAGGAGGAGGGGGTGGTGATTGGGGAGGTTGGGGTGGCGGAGGCTAAAAAAGAAGGGGTGTCGAGGGTGGAGGTGGTTGTTCCTCCTCGCCGGCAGACTAATTAAAAGAAGGGGTCTCTGTTTGTGATGTGGTTGTGACTCTTTTTTTTTATGATATGTATGAGTTGTAATGTATCTCTCTCTATCTCTGGTTTGATGGCCGCCAAAACAATACAAAATAATAGAATTAGTCTATAATCTATTATAATTGAATTGTTTTGGTTTGTACTTATTTCCTTCCCTTTTTAAAACAAAGAGGGATCCTCCTCTGATTGATTAGATAGTATCTCAAAACAAAATATATAACACTTAAATCTTCTCTATATTGAACAAGAAATTCTTTTGAGTCACGGGATGAAAAATTCAGGGCAAATTGGAACCCTTAAGTTTAGACTTTGCATTCTATAGAAATTTTTGGATTTGGATATAAAATTATGTTTCCTTTCTTTACGAAAATAAAATTGATATACGAGTAATCATCAGCATCGATTCTTTTCCATTTCCATTATAATAACAATTACGTGTCTCTGTAAACCCTAAAACGGAAATTCTTACACGAGAAATTCTCATAGCATCCTTTTATTGTTGATTTAAATTTAACATGGGACAACATATTGAAAGGTGAATTAGTTGCCCAAAAAAATTGTACAAAGAATATTTTAATTTTGTGGTGTAAAGAATGAAAAATGAAGAACCGAGGACCCAAAAAATTAGAAGGTTGCGTTAAGAATCATCACTATGATGTTATTGTTTTTCAATTTTTCTTCATAATCATAACTATGATATCCCTAATTTTCATATTTTTCAACTTTGGTATTTTAAGTTTTTCTCTTGTGTATCTATTGGCTTCTGTAATACAATAATGAAAATTTCATTTCCTTTGTTTTAACATAGTATTAAAACCTCCGCAAAAGAAATCTTAAACGTACAATATTTTCTTCCTGTTTTCCTGCTCCGGTTGAAGAGTTCTCAATCAGAGCGGGGGGGAATTTTTGCATCTAAGTTTTTCTTCATATTGTTCGTGTTTGTTTGCTTTTCACGCGAATCCTATTCGTTTACGTTGTCATTTTTCGTTTTCTCTTGTCATCAATTTTGTTCGTCTACCCGCGCGCCCAATGCTTTCATGCACCTTCGCACGCCTCCGTGCCATCCGTGCATCTCCACTCCCTCAGCGCGCATAGATTCATCCCCTCTGCACGTGTGCCTGTCATAGTCATATCGATTGTAGAAGTGGTCCCCAAATAGTCTATAGACCGCGAACACGTTACACTCCTATCTATTGTAGAAGTGGTCCCCAAATAGTCTATAGATCGCGAATTTGCGATAATGTATTATACATTGTATCATCAAAGTATACACTGCACTATTATAGTATATGAAAATTATTTTTTTAATTTTTTTTTAAAAATACATTAATGTCTCTCAATACATATTTCATTTTTTTATCACTACTATATAGAAATAGTGTTGTTACACTCAGTTTACAACACCATCCATTTCTCAGGCCCCATGTCAGCTTGCCACGTGGAATTTTTTTTTAATACCACGTCAACTTTCAAAAACTGCCCATGAAAAATTTCCTCCTAAAAGTTCCCGCCCATTTTTTTTTACTCCCACCCTGTTTTTTATCCCTTTCTCTTCCATCCTTTTTGGTTTTCATTTATTGTTTCACTTTCTCTCTCTCTCTCCTAAGTAGCAACCACCACAAACCAGCCACAGCAAATCCATGACAAGGTAGTAAATATTCCTCGTTTGCAGTCAGGGGACAAAACATTGGTATATGCATAATTTTTATAAGATTCCAATATTTATTCATCTTCTGTTTGAAATGTTTTTTCGTTGTTTGTGACAACCTTTTCGTGGAAGGTAGCTGTAAAGTTGATGATACTAAATATCCTCTGTTCACCCCTGTTTATCCATGGGAAAAAAATTTCTTTCGTTTTAGAATGCGTATGTACAGAGTTTTATAACGTATATGCTTACTCAAATATCACAGGTAAATCTCCGATGATTGTCATGGATCAAATGGAGATAACAACCTATATAATTTGACTTTGCGTATTGTTCAAGAGATCATGAAGACGGTGAGTTCATTTTTTGATGCTCTACGTTTGTTGTGACTCTATTTGAGGAACTGAAAAAGAAAACGGCAAATCACATCTCTACACTGGTTGATGCAAGCTTCCCTTAACCGTGTAAGTAATAATATCAACATTGAAAAGGTGCTCGATCATGTAGTAGCACAAGCTTAAGGGTCGTCTAAAGAGAAAAAAGGTCTTACAATGCAAAATTGTTCTCCACAAAATAAAAAAGTATGTACCATTTAACATTTATTCTTTACTTATTGCATCTGCTTTACATAATAAAGCATATGCTCCTTTATTGGTTTTTATGCAATTAGATTTCCCTTTTATATTTCAGAAAACACGAAAGATAAAACAGCAGTAGATGAGGTCTACCACTTCCCCCACACCACCATTACAACCACAAAGTTCAGTTCATGACTTTTGGATGGGATTACAAATACTAAGTTCATAACACAGTTCTTAGATGGATCACAACCACACCAGCTAAACGAGGAATTTGACATGTGGATGACATCTCAAATGTAGCATTGCATAATTTGGTTTTTTAAAAGAAGTTAATATTTTGTTCCCAATATAGCGTTCAAATTATTTAATCGCATTGGTTATCAATTCCATACTAACGTATGATTATGCACATACATACTATACAAATCATATACCTGACTGTCGAAGCATATAACACAATCCATAATCACAACACACAATAATTTTTATGTAACATAATCACATGGTGCATATTTTAAAGCAACATAATCACACCGCACACCAAAAATCATAACCAAAGTTACTAGCCAAAACATGTCATCTTTTTTGTTTAATTGAGCATATATCTCGCTAGGTTCATATTTTCAAATAGTTCATTTATTCTCAAAGGCTGAACTAATAAAGACACATACTCTGTCATTGCAATTTGCATTACTTATAATTAGGTTGTATGGTACAAAAACTTGAAGGATTCTCTTTACAGTCTCTTCTATGATTGTCTTACACACTACTACAATTTTTGACATTGATCATGGTTTGTAACCGTAATTAAAAACTTTGTAGTGGTGACAGTTGATGAATTTGAAGTTGGGTGAAGAAATATGATTGAAAAACATCATATGGAGGACAATGCATGGTTGAACTTCTTGTACGAGGATTGTCATCGGTAGATACCAATATTTGTAAAGGACACGTAACTGATGTTACATGCATATATTACTTATATTATACATATTAGCTTAATCACACATGTATTGGAAATAAAGACGTCTTGAAAACATTTGAAGTAATTGTGATGACAAGCACACCAGCTAGACGAGGAATTTGACATATGGATGGCATCACAAATATAGTATTTGTTAATTTGGTTATTTATAAAAAAAATTGACTTATTGCTTCCAACATGACATACACATTTTTCATCATGCGACTTATCTAACCCATACTAACATGCCTACCTAGGCATCTTAGGCATATACGTTACTTAACCAAGCATATACCTATCTTACAAAGTATATAACACAACCAACAATCACATCACACAATAATTATTAAACAAAATAATCACACCACACAAATAATATAATACAACAAAAAGTCATCACTTATAAAACAGTCAAATAGTACAATTGTATATGACAGCTAAAACATGGCTGAATAAACATCAACCAAAACAGTACTATTTATTTGTTCAGATTTTACTATATTCATCACCCATAAATCCAGTAATATTCATCACACGCATATAAGTCATATCATCATTGGTGCTAAAATGAAAATGAGTATCAAGCATCCTGCACTAGGGGTGCAACTTGGGCGGGTTGAACCTGACCCAACCTGGTTCATGGGCGGGTTCGGATTGGAGTTTTTCTTTGTTGGGTTCAACCTGACCCGAACCCGAACTAACCTGAACCCGACGGGGGTTCAACTCGCGGGCTCAACCCGAACCCGACCTTCAGGTTTACAAATGTTATGCTGCTATAACAACACACCTATATCTAAAACCCTAAATTCTTAAAACACAATAAACAATTACACAAATCAGAGCATCAGTATATTTGTTATGTTCGGGTTAATTAATCAGATATATTCACTTTTAATTACTTGTATATAAGGTTTAATTAATAATTAATTAGAGTTTGTTGTGTTGTTTAATTAATAATTAATTAGAGTTTATTGTGTTGTTAATTAATAATTAATAATTATTCAACCCGAACCCGACTCGAACCCGAACCCAATCCGAACCCGCGGGTTGAGGTTGGGTTCGGGTTCGGGTTGAACCCTTTGGGTTGAGGTCGGGTTCGGGCTCGGATTCGGGTTAGATTCTATGCAATGCGGGTTAAAGTCGAACCCGACCCGAACCCAACCCAACCCGCCCGAGTTGCACCCCTATCCTGCACTGCGGAGCAAGGACATCAAGAACGTGGGGCCACCCCTCTGCTTCCTTTAATGTGGGGCCATCAAGTTATATATACCATCCAAATTAAAGTACATACTAGTTTTAAGGAAGTATATACTGCATTAGTCACCATAGTTATTTTGCTTGATCTAGAAGCAGATTTTGCTTCTACCTCATCAATTTCTCTCCCTCTAACTTTGGAGGAACCTTTCTAATACTTAAAAAATTTCCTTCAGTTTTCTTACTTGGCAGGACTCTTTTGAACGCCTTTGTAAATTTCTCCATTGAAGAGAATCTCGAAGGCATGGGAAGGCATGAGTAGATGGTGTATCACACAAGCACAAAACAAATGTTAAATCACATGAAGTACCAATGTTTATGAACAATGAACATAGTATATCCAACAAAAATACACTTTAAGATTAAAAAAAAAATTGAAATAGGAAAAAAATTAATTTAAGCTAAAAATATTTGAATAATGAAACCATATACTAAAAAAAAATTAAAACATGGAAGAAATTTATTTCAGGTTAGAATATTTGATTTATGAAACCATATGCTAAAAAGAAAATTTAAATAGGGAAGAAAAATAAATATTGATTTATGAAACCATTTGTTAAAAAAATTTAAAACAAGGAAGAAAATTATTGCAGATTAAAAGTAGTGAAATAAGATTAAAATATTTGTCATATGAAACTATACGCTAAAAAAAGGATAATGCTTCGAACTTGAGTTCTTTCACTATGCAGTCTTCTCTAAACAACGAAAATTGGTGAAACTTGATGGGATGAAGAAGGAGAGTTTGTTACTTGAGAGTGGTAATGCAGAAGACGCCTTGGGTATATTATGTGAAAGAGATAAAAGACAACGTATAAAAAGAGAAAATGTAAGAGATAAGAGATGGTGAGATGGAGGGCAGAGATAAACAACAATCAGACGAAGAAGGAAGGTGAAAGAGAGAGAGAGAGAGACAGAGAGAGGGAGAGGGAGGGAGGGAGAGTATATTTGTTTTGTGGAAGACGAAAGAGTTTTAGTCAAATGGGAGAGAGAACGTGTGTTTTGTGAAAAACGAAATGGGAGAGAGAAAAGTTGCATTGGAACTCGAAAAGAATGAGTGAATTCAGACAAATTGGTGGAACAAGGTATATACCTCCATTATCGAAATACATGCGTTTTGAAAGGTCGTATGTACTCGTCACATTTGAAACCGCGCTTCCAGAATGCACGACAGGCCATGTGACGTTATCAGAAACGTCTTTTCGACCATTTAATGCGATGTCAGACCATTTAACGTGGTGTCTGAATTCTTTTAATGCAGTGTTAGGGGTTCTTATCGACGAATTTTGAAATTTAAAATTTGAAACACCCATCCGGGCCCTCCAAAGTAAAATGAAAACAAATCACGTTAGCCGGTCTCGCCACGTCGGATCCTATGTGGGGTATGAGAAACTGACTGAGAAATCGAGTGAGTGTAAAATACTCTTTTCCATATAGAAAATCAAACCCTAGACATTGCACACTGGTGGGCTAGACGGGGGAAAATGTTCAGGTTGTGAAGAAGCCCAACCACATCCAACAAAATGAGGCCCAATAATAAAGTCCACCAAAGGCCCACTGTCTGCTAGGGCATGACAACCTATATAAACCCTTCCTCGCCAGAGAAGCAGAGCCGCCACTCCCACCTCCATCAACAATGGCGAAGGGAGACGACGCCCTTCGTAGGAAGAAGAACAAGTCCCTCCGCAAGAAGGCCTCCCGCACCTCCACCGTCTCCACCCGCGTCGCCGCCATCATCGCCTCCAAGAAGCGCCGCAAGTCCGGCCTCCGCCGCATGTGTCAGGTCTGTCTCTGATCCGATCAGATTCTTCACCTTTTCTTTCGATGGACCCCAAATGTAAGATCGATCGATCGATTTCTGTGTTTATGCCGCCTTTGCAGGGGATGTGCTTCAGCCTCCCAACACCTGATGACCCTTTCAATGAGAGATTCGACAAAGATCACAATTTGATTAAAAACAAACCCAAATCCGTTGCCAAGACTGAATCGATGCCCGTAGAGGAGTCCCCAAAACGCGTAACGGGTGGTGATGGGTCCCCGGAAAGTCTATCCAAGTTTCTGATTATGTGCGTGAAAGAAATACAGGATGCTTGGGTTAAAGAGGGGAGCTTTGACTCTAATGTGAATGGGTTCTTGTTGGCTAGCTCTTGGGGTATTGAATTCTGGAAAAGTTGTCGTTTTTCTGGATTGGATATGTTGGTTAAGGGAAGGGGAGATTGTTTGAGCAGAGAACATGTTGCGTGGGTGGTCTCTACGGCTTCTGATATGGTTGCTGGGATGGAGAAAGACGGCCTCACGATCGCCAACCCGTTCCTCTTGTATATCGTCCCGTCTCATGAAAAAGCTGTTCAGGTTTTTTTGATCTTTCATTTGAATTGTTTTGTAAATGTGGGTGGAGACCGATCTTCTTTGGGTCTAACACAAAGCTTTTCCTCAGGTAAGGGCGGTTTGTAAACCACTCAAGGCGCTTGGAGTACACACGGTGAGCTTACATGAGGATGCTTCACTGGATCACCAAGTGCAAGGGTTAGTGTTCTATTATGAAATTTTTTGGTGACGTGCTTTCATAATATTATTTGTAATGATGTTAATTAAGGTTTTTTTTTTCTCCTACATTAAGTTGCATATCTTTCTCATCTACTTTGGTTTTTGTTGACAGCTTAAAGAGTTGTGAGCCTGAATTTGTTGTTTCTACTCCTGAACGGCTTCTTGAGCTTGTTTCCTTGGGGGCCATTGACATATCTGATGTCTCTCTTTTGGTAAGAGGCCATCAAATAATTCTTTCTTGTGTTATGCATAAGTCATTGCATGTTTTCCCCTGTTTTTCTTTCTTTTTGCAAGTGAAATTGGTTCTTAAGACTGTTCTTGCAATCTGGCATCCATTTTAGTTTCCCTCTCACCGTCTGAATCTTGAAACCTCAACAATTTTCCTTTAACTTTATCCCTTGAATGGTACATTTTGTTGGCTTTTTATATTATATTTTTTTATGAATCAGGTGTTGGATGGATTGGAGAGCTTTGTTAAACATGGCTTTGCAGAGAAGATAACGGCCATTCGAAAACATATCTCTGGGAAAACCCAGACAGTTGCATTCAATGATTGTTCTGCAAGAGAGTCTGCGTCACTGGTGAAAACTTTACTGAGAGGATCCGTTTGCCGTTTATCCATTGATGACCCAACCACCACTAAGAAAGCGCTCAAAGTTTAGTGTCTATATTTTTGCAACTCAGAAAAAGGCATTAGAGGTATTTTTTTTGTATGCTGTCACACAACATATTGCGTGCAATTTATATTTCTTGCCAAGAATCTTATTTGGAGAACATAAATGAATGATTTAATTAAGAATATAGATGGACAGGAATGAGGCATTCGCCTTAATGGGTGCTAGACAGCTAGGATATCATAAGTAACTTGGATGAGAAGTTCTGTTTTCCTATCTGGTTTCATTTAGGATGTTATACTTCATTCCATGCTGAGCCAGTGGGTGTGGCGTGGGAAGTGAATTAAACAAGTTACATGTCTCACTATGCAACAACAATGGCACCTTGTGTTGATGTTGGTGAACAATGTGATATTTTCTGATAAGAATATAAGATAGTTTCTAAATGTGAAACTATTCAAGAAAGTAGTAATCTTGTTGATGCTGGTTGAATTTATGGTAGACCCAATATGCTCTATTTATTGAAGTGGTGCTAGTCATTCACTGAAGCAACCTACTGTTTCCTCCCTCCCTTTAAGCACACTTATATATAAAACATTAAATTGTTGGCCATTTGTAAATATAACAAACATTTGTGACCAATCCCCGCTCTTCTACCTGGGAACCTATCTATGGAAGGAACAGTTGGCACCACAAAAATTGGCTGCTTGCCTTATAATTAAAAACTATTTCATATCAAACTTCTTTGTTGGTGATTGAGTATTAGGAGATTATGGTTATATTCTTATATCTGCAAAACTGATTGGTTATCATTGTGCAAATTGTTACATGTTGTACCTTAAGTTCTCTTGCAAACTTTTCTTTCGTGTCCGATAAGCGGCAGTCCATACATTGTACATAGATGCCAACTTCAAAATTCATGCCAAAAAACAGGTCATCGAAATGTACATGCTGTTGTTTTTCTTTTTCTTTTTTCAATTGTGTGTTAATGCACTTGATTCCTGTTATTTATTTGACACAGAAAATGACTATTTTTTTTTTTAACCAATTTCAGATGTAAGGGGTGAACAACAGTCCCTGTGATTAATGGAGTGCTAAGGAGAACAAGCATTGGAGATCTTAAAATTGTGGTCTATCATCTTTCCACATATTCCTTCCTCGAGTGATGATTATGCCGGAATCTCACAAATATTGCCCAATTCTTTTGGTGTTGCATTGGTTCTTCAGGAAATCCTACCTCTTATTTTGATAAGTGTTTGGTAGTGGGGCCAGAAAGAGCCTAAGGAAAGCATCTGATTCTTTCCATTTGAAAATCAAAATTGGGACACACTTATAACTGGTTATGGTCCTTTGATTTGTTTGTTTTGTATCTCAATACATCTTAGGTGTCATTGCCTATGTTGGAGGAAACATTGAGTGAATCTTTTGTTCATAAATTCCTGCTGTAGTTCTTTCCATCAGGTGTGGCTATGGCCTGCAGAAGACTCATGCTCCGATATTTAGCACGGAAGTTAAGAAAGTCCCCAAGAAAACACAACAATGATTGATTGAATTGAAAACTTCTTAAAGAAGATAGGGGAATGATTGATTGAATTGAAAACTTCTTAAAAGAAGATAGGGGAATGATTGATTGAATTGAGAACTTCTTAAAAGAAGATAGGGGAATGATTGATTGAATTGAAAACTTCTTAAAAGAAGATAGGGGAATGATTGATTGAATTGAAGACTTCTTAAAAGAAGATAGGGGAACGATCAGTGTTCGAAATATCGATTAAATCGATATATCGATTTGGGATCGATATATCGATTGGCCCAATTTTTGTTTTATTTTTAAAAAAAAAATAAGAAAAAATTAAAAATAATGAAAATGGATAAAAATAATTTGATATGGAGATAATAATAATTTTAAAATGGTTTTGATTTGAAAAAAAAAAAATACATAACTAATTAACTATAACATAAAACTATAAAATTGAATAACTAATCAAATCATTAGTAAAAGGTGTAATATTTTTTAATAAAATATATATTTTATTAAAATATAATAACTAATAAAAACATACGAGACTAGATCATAAAATAATAAGGATACAATAACATTTTTTTGTTATATTTTAGGTTATGAAAATTTAATTGGACAAGCATGGCCATGCAAGGTTGTACAAGAAGATTCCGGGTCTTCGTTTGATTTAATATTGATATGAAAAATAAAAATCTATATTGATGACAAAGTGTCAAGTGTGAGTGGTGGACATGAAATGAAACCCTAAAACACAGCATAAAGGAGAGCATGATGTCAGGATTAAAAGAGTTTGGTTGACACTTTGACTTTGATTGAATATAAATAAATAAAAAATTAAAAAACAGAAGAGAAGCGAGGGTTCGATCCCATACCACTCAGGGTTCCAAGCGTCCGCTCGACCATCCGGTCTGCGTCCGTGATTTGTAATTTTTGCATAATATATTATTGATATATCATTAATTTTTGATAAATCGACGATATATCATCGATATATCGATGGCGTCAGCATGACGTCAGCGTGATTTCGATAAAACCTCGCGAAATCATCGCGATTTCGCGATTTAGTCGCCGAAAACGATATATCGATATATCGTTCGCGATTTAAAACAGTGGGAACGATAGTTGTTTATCGTTACAGAAGATTACCCCTATGTGTGAAATTTAATTTCATATATTGTGCAAGCTATCACTACATGACTAAGTTCTTAGGAAGTTATTGTTATTTTCTGTATATGCTGTTTTGCCTTTTATACGTCATACCAGGTTGGTAACTATTCATTTGTGTATGTAGGATTTATATGTGACTTGTTTCTGAGGAAATCTTCTCCACTAAGTCTAATCAGAAAAGAAGAGTTGTATAGCTAAAATGATGAATGTTACAAGCGACTAAAATTGCAGACAACTAATGAAATGGGTTTGAAGAGTTGTATAGCTAAAATGATGAATGTTACTAGTGACTAAAATTTCACTGACAAATGAAATGGGTTCTGGAAATCATTGTCCTGATTGGTAGGGTCTTGGTCTTACAATTTTCAGAAACAGAAGGGTAGTTAGGTACTATAAATACTTTGCAGGTGGTTGAGGAAGTTGGGAGGGATACAACACTTTTTGGAATCAAGTTGCTTTAGGTGTAGAACTTTCTTTTACATATTTTTCTATATGATGAAAAAGCACACCTCAAATAGTTTTGAACCTATTTGTTCCATTGCAAAAGCACCTATTTGTTCCATTGCAAAAGCTTACTTAAACCGTTCAAAATATTAAATTTTTTTGCAACCTATCCGATGATATCTGGGGTGGTGGTTCTTGGAAAGCTTGGTAAGAACCGGTTTTCTGAATCAGCAAAATCCCTGTTTCGTCTACATGTCTTTTAGCACTGTTGATAATGTGATGATAAATGTAAAGTGGTTGTAGCAGGTTCGACAAGTTTCTGGCCCCTGTAGTTTTGGACAGAGGAGTAACTCAGGTCATCTGATATCTGAATGTCTGGTAAAACTCTTAAAAACTCTAGTGCTATTATTCAACATGTGAAGGGCATGCCAATAAATGGTTATACTCCTTTTATTCATTTCTTTTTCTTTTGTTTTGTTATCTTGACACATCTGAGTGAATCTTTGATTCATAAATACCTGCTATAATTCTTTCATTTGGTATGGTTATACTGCCTGCTGTAGACTCATGCTCAGACATTCAGCATGGAAGTCTGGATAGCCCCAAGGATAAAACACATCTGATTCTTTGAATGGACAAAAACTTTTTAAAAGAAGATGGGGAAACAATAATTATTCAGCACCACTGAAGATTGTAAGCAAAATTTGATTGTGTAATTGTTTTTAATATAGTCATATATTGGGCAAGTTTGGTCTTACTACATAACTAAAGTATCAGGACGTGATTGTTATTTTCCAAACATACTGTTTTGCATTTTATACATCATATAAGGTTGGCACCTACATTTAAATACTCATGATTGATAAATGGCATGTTCTTAAGGATATCCTCTGCTTTGAGTGAGTCTAATCACAAGAGAAGAAAGTTTTATATGCAATATGACCTCTAGTGACCAACGTAATTAGTGATGACAACTAATAAATGGTTTCTGGAAATCTATGTCCTCATTGGCAGTCATTCCAGGTTAAGAAACAGAAGGTCAGTTGAGGTGTTATAAATACTTTGCAGGTGGTTGGGCAAGTTGGGAGGAAAACATGTTTGGGAATTTAGTTGCCTTGTGTGTAGAACTTTCATTGACACATTAAATATTCAAATGTTATTGTTTATCGCAGCAAAAGCTTACTCAAACTGTTTGAGTTATATTACAATTTCTGCAAACTATCCCATGATGATCTGTGGTAGCTTTTGTTCTTAAAAAACTTGGCAAGTCCCAGCTTTCTGAAACAGAAAAAATCCTTGTTTCAATGTCTTTAGTATTGTTGATAAAGTGATGATATATGCAAAGAAATTATAGCAGGTTGGACAAGTTTGTGGAACCTGTAGTTTTTGACAGAGGAGTGACTCGTCTTTTGATGCCTGAATGTCTGGTAAAACCCTTTTAAACTCTGTAGTGTTATTGAACATGTGAAGGGCAGGTCCCATGGGAGGTTGTACCACCTTAGACAAGTTTTTGGTCTCTGTAGCTTTTGGACAGAGGAGTAACACAGGTCCTTTGATATGTTGGATGTCTGGTAAAACTCCAAAAAAACCCTTCTAAACACGTGAAGGTCAGGTCCATGGGAATAAAAGACAATCAGAGTGAATTCTAGAGACACAAAACAAAACCATGAGATTTCGGCTTTCATGGCCTCATCTTTTCGGCTTAAAGAAGCTTTTTGGGTAGCATATCTCCCATCTTTTTGTACCCTTTTATTAGACAGGCATGGTAGGTGCACAATGCTTTATTTTAGCTTTCAAGCTTGTGTGTGCTTCAATGAAGAACTCTCAACATCGCATGTTACTTCCAGAGCAGCCTTGAAGTGGTAGTTGAACATCACATCATAGTCAGCTTCATGAGAACATATGGTCACACTTATTGAGTCCCATTTTACCTGTGTATTTCTGCCCAAGCATGAAAAGGCTGCAATATCATGAACTTGTTTGTGCATCTGTTTTCATCTTAGTTATCTTTTTTTGAGGGTGTGTGCTGATATACAGTCATTCTTGCAATCCATATTGGAGTTCTCTCTCTTTTTTCCCTTTTTTTTTTTAAATCTCGCTTAATAGGTGGGTTGTGAAAATGCAAAGTAAGTATGCATTTAATTCGTTTGAGCATTTCTCCATTTTTTAAAAATAAAAGCATGTACTCAAAACATGCTAAGGATTATAAAAGAAATTGTAATAATGATTGTATCAGACATTTTCATTTTATTAATTATTATTGGTTTATATATTAACATGTGTTGAACATGTACTAGAAGAAAACGTTGTATTCAAAGTCATGAAATATCTTTAAATTTTGTGGATGGGTGGGTATCACAGATTACACCACAAGGACCACAAGGACAATGACTGTAACACTTTCTTTATAAATCTACCAGAAAAGGTTTTTAAAAAAAATTACACAAAAGTTGAACAAAAACACTACTCCCAGTTTACTATGCCATGAACTTATTTCCTATCAAACATCACATAACTGAAAAAACACACACAACTGCAATCCTTCTAGAGCTGTTGAGACCAATCTGCTTGTGATCCAAAACCTTTATTTCTTCTTCTTCTTCTCCAACACCTGCTGCTGCTGAAGAGAGATACCCAAATCCTTGTTTCTTCTTTCCTTGATCTCTATATATAATCCATTTATACTTGAAAAAATAAAAACAAAACAAAACACTGCTGAAATGTTCATGGTTTGAGTATTCACAAGAATCTCTCCTTCATGAGCTTGGATAATTTTTTTTTTCCTCTGGTGCGAAAGAATTATAAACCTTTACCACGAGCAAATAATCGTCGTACCACCACATGCTGAAGGAGGGTTCCCTTTCCCTGAGTGAGGGAAATAAAAAAACTCAATGTAGTACTTCCTGCTTACATGAAACCCTCTCTCAAGAGTTGGGAACGAAGGTGCCGACATATCCGAATCCCATTATAAAGAAGGCGAAGGACTGGAGGTAGAGGTAGAGGTAGTAGTGATTCTTTCCAAAGGAGAGATCATAGCAGCCACAGAAGAAGAGGTAGGCACCCACTCCCAGCTCAGAAAGATACAATCTATTATCATGAAAACGATAATTCAGATAATGTTTGTAACCAAAAGGTCTTAAGCAGCGTTTGAAAACAAGTTTTGTTAGATTCCTAAAATGCTATGCTTTTGGAGATTCTGCATTCGCTGGAAACATACTTAATTCAAACTTGTTTTCAACAGCAGAAGTGGACATACCTCTCACCAAACCTAAATCGAGGTTTCTTGATCGCTTTGGTGGCCGCCTTCCCCTTGACACCATCGCCTAGCTTCTCCGTGACCACCCATTCATTCACCCTCCCTATTTCCAGGAGACCAATGAAGGTCGCGATCGTGCGATGCATCGCCATTACATTCTCGAATAGGATCCAAAACACTAGTAGATGTAGAGACCTGTGAAAGAACAACAAAAAGTTTCAAGCTGTAGAAACAAAACCAACAAAACAAACGTCTCTCAATGTATATGAATTGAAGGGGAAGTGAAACCTTGGAGTGCCAATGGAGTTGAGGATGGTGATAATAGAGGGGATGTAGACAGCTCCCCACCTTGGGATTTCGACTTCGGGAACCAAAACGGTGGCTGGCATTATAACACAATAGAAGATGAATGTGACGATGTGCGCGACGATCTTTCGCACGAAGAAGAAGTTATAGATCACATGAACTTTCTTCCACAGTGTCACTTTCTGTAGTATGAGCAGAAAAACAAAACTTACAACTGCTACTAAAACAGAATTCTTAGAACAACTATTGAAGAAAGTAAAGAAAGATTACATTGTTTCTGGCAATGTCCATGGCCATTTTTCGAAAGAGGTTGGCCGGTCCGCAAGACCACCGGTGTTGCTGATACCGGAAAGCCTTGAAAGTGCTCGGCAACTCGCTTTTCACCTGTATTAATCAATTCAAGTTAATCTTGTTATATAAATCAGACTAAACGTAACCTTTTATGTTTAAAGTTGTATAGTCTACCGTTTCCTAAAAAAAAAGTTAATCTTGTTATATAAATCACTTTTTATGGAAATTAACTTTACTTTTATGTAAAATGTGATGTGATATAAAAGAAAAAAGAAGCCATTGATTTACTTTTTTTGTTAGTACTTTATTAAAAGTGGAAAAGGACACTAGTTAAACCACTTTTAGAGTATCAAATATAATATCAATCACTACTCAGTGTCGGTTTGGTAACTGTAATCATAAAAGATAATTCCACATTTTTAGAAATTCAATGAAGAAAATTTTGTTTCCAACAAAAGGTGAATGAGAATGAACGCCAAACTAGTCGCTATTGTAATCAAATATTTCTAATTGAAACAAAATAGATACCTTAAGATCGCCGACGTAAACAAACTTCCATCCTCTGAGACTGGCTCGGACTGCCAAATCCATGTCCTCCACAGTGGTTCTATCTTTCCAACCTCCAGCCTCATTCAAAGCTGAGATCCTCCACACCCCAGCAGTCCCTGCAATCAAATAAAACATGAAACCCCCCTCACATTAACCACAATAATTAATTATATGCACTAATAATATAAGATAATACATTCTAATGAGTCTGTTCTGTACCATTGAATCCAAAGAAGGCATATGTGGAAGAACCAACTTCTTGTTCCACTGTGAAGTGATAATTCAATGACATCTCTTGCATCCTAGTCATGAGACACTCGTCCGAGTTCACTGGATGGACGTCCATGATTCATCCACGTCAGCTTATGATAAACCAAAAAAGATATGATATGATTTGATGACATGATGATTGGGTTGACAAGAGCTTATCAATGTCACATTATTATAACATAATTAATATAAATCACTTATTAGAGTTAATCAAAAGCAAACAACAGCATGGCACTACAAAATCAAGGACTTAAATAGAGAATCAAAAGTGTCGGTGAGAGTCCCCACTTTTTTTTTTTTTGTTAGAACAACCTAGCAGAATAATTGCACATGGGGGAGGTTTTGCTGTTCTACCTAGGCTTTAAATTTTGCTTCCCTATTATGCCCCCATATATATATATATATATAATTTTTATAAAATATATATTTTTTTAGTATACATAAATGAATGGAGACTGCAACATAATTTAGGGGGTGTATTAACACCCACCCATGTGGGATACAAATCCATGTCCTCCAAAAATGCAAAAATGACAGATCTGGCCCCCGAAATCTAACAAGGTTTTTCCTTTTTCTTTTTTAACCTTTGTAATAAACAGGGGCATTTTCGTCACTTTATTCTCCAAAAACAATGAAAAACAAAACCCCTCTCTTTTTTGTGTGTCATATATAAATAGATATCATAATGATAGATTAATGTATAAGATCACAAAAAGAGATTCCTTAAACTATAGATTGATGTAAACCCAGGGGTTGTGTCTTCATTTGTTTATTTTTTTTTCATAAAACAAAAGTAAAGATTTGACTTTTACAAATCAGCCTGAGTAGTTGTGCTGTCTTTTTTAATTACAATTATAAAAACGACTAAACATATTTTTGTCGCTTTGGGAGTGGTGTGAGTGAAGTGGGTCTTGGATCCATTACTCAACTTTAGTTTTCTTAAATTTATAATATATATATTATATATAATTTATTTATCTCAACCCCTCTAAATAAAGTAAACAAATCCCCCTGTTTTTTTTTTATATGGAGGGCGTGATGGGTCCCACTCCCGTTGGGTATTCTGACTCCATTAAATCTTGCAATAAATCTGGTGCACCTAAACAAAGCAAAGGCAGGATGACCCCTCCTTTTTTTCCCAAAAAAGTGATACTCAAATTTAATTTAAAAAAGAAAGAAAATATAAATATAAAAACATATATCAAAAGAAGAAGGGAAAAAAAAAAGAACCACCGACAAACCAGAACACATTAATGAAAGTTTGGCACTCATTTCATTAGAAGAATAGCTTTGCTATAAAAATTGTCTCAAGAATATATGCAGAAAAATATCTAAGTAATAAAAAATGTAAAAAAATATAAAAATATTACATTTATTCATCCTGAAACTATATATTTTGTTTTTTATAATTGCATTTATATCTATAGACACTAACATATTTTGTTAAAAAAAAAAATTAAAAACATGAGGACTTCAAAAGGTAACCATGCTATCTTTACCATTATAGAGAGAAAATGAGTGGTGTTAAAATGGAATTATGTAATAATAGAGGGTGGTAATATTATTACCAAATTTGGACCTGTCCTTAATTGAAATTATGTAATAATGGAGGGGGGTTATTACCAAATTTCCACCTGGCCTGGACCAGAGCAATGTCGGGGTTGTAGGCGAGGAAGGGAATGGTGCGCCAAAGGTAGTCCGGCTCCGGCTGGAAATCGGCGTCGAAGATGGCGACGTAATCGCACTCCTTCACGTAGCTGTGCTTCATCCCCTCCTTCAGAGCCCCTGCTTTGTATCCATTTCGATTGTCCCTTATTTCATACTTTATGTTTATGCCCTTGCTCGCCCACCTCTGGCACTCCAGCTCCACCAGATTCTGCTCAAACCCATTCTCTCAATCATTCATTCTTTGGCAAAGATTCAAGAACAATAGGCAAAGGTAAGGTCTTTTTTGTTGCCCAGTTGTGAATTTTGAACAATGGATGTGTTTGACGATGACCCAAATCATTTATCATCAAAAAATTGTTGAATTGGAAAAGACCCAGTCGAAAATATGATTTTTTGTAAAAAAAAAAATTTTGGAAGAGAAATGATTGAATTGGAGGGAAGACTAACAGTAAAAACTACATTTTTATATGTGCCTCGATAAATGGAATAAAAGAAACGACAAAGGACACAGATCAGAAACTGAGAGAGAGAGAGAGAGAGAGATGTGAAGATTTAATTCAGCAAAATCAATGGTGATATGGGTCTGCCTGTTCGGGAAACCTAAGCTGCTTTATCTGTTCGGAGGAGATTGAAAAGTGTGTAATCATTAAAGACCAATGGAAGCTTAAAAAAAAATCTCATCTTTCTGTCTAATTCGATTTACCTTGATAACTGGGTCTGTAGAATCATCAAGAACCTGAATAATGATCCTATCAGACGGCCATGAAAGCCCACATGCAGCTCCAATGGAGAGCTGATAAACCTGCAAATGCAGATGCAAAAAATCCATCCCCATTTAAACAACAGTAAAAAAAATATGTAAAAACAATGTTAAAACAGAGACTTCAAAGAGACCTCTTTTTCGTTGTACATGGGGATTTGAACGAGGACCATTGGGTAAGCGGAGTTTCCGATCTCGACGTCGTCGCGTATCGGTTCCCACTTGTAGCGCTTCTCGGGTTTGTAACCGATGAGCTTCACGAAGGAGATGACGACGGCCATGTACACCCTCTCGACGAACAGCATTACCGACATGGACAGGCAGATAAATACGGCGACTTTAAGCAGGGGAACGATGAGGGGTGCCTTGATTTGGCCCCATATGAACCCAATCTGATCCGTGATGTCATCTCGAGCCCCTTGAAAGGACTCCGGAAGCAG
Organism: Acorus calamus; assembly: GCA_030737845.1. Classification (NCBI taxonomy): domain Eukaryota; kingdom Viridiplantae; phylum Streptophyta; class Magnoliopsida; order Acorales; family Acoraceae; genus Acorus; species Acorus calamus. Next base: position 29,615,899 of record CM060870.1, on the reverse strand, counting down.
AGCCGTCGTTGATACTCTCTCCATTGTCTGTTGCTCTGTTTTACTTTCAGAAACAGAGACTCAGAGAGATATCTAATAAAGCTCGAGTCTTTCAACCTGATGTTTCTTTATTGCCTGTCTTTTGCGGTCGAATTACACGATGACAATGCCGGCTGATTTTGTCTGTCAGAATGTCTCTTCTCTCTCACTCTCTCTCTCTCTCTCTGAAAAGCAAATCAACCCACCTACGCAAGAGAAGCAAAAACACACAAAAAAAGGTTTTTCACTCCAATGAAGAGAAACCCAGGTTGGGATCTCTATCTGTCCCCCCTCTCTCAGACGCACAATGAACCACCCAATCAATGTGGGACGAAGAGAGAAGGAGATGGGGCAATCTAAAGAGAGATGGAGAGAGAAATAAAAATGTGAGCTTTATCAAGATTTTCTTCAATCTCCTCTCCCCACCTCCCAAAGAAGAAGAAGATGATGAGAGACAGAGAGAGAGAGAGATGGGTGTAATGTAGTGGGTATTAAAGAAAGTTATATATAGAGATCAAGAATCAGAGAAGGGAAAAAAATGGGTTTTTTTTTTCTTCCTTTTTTTCCCTCTCTAGATCTCTGTTTTAGAGAAAAATCCACGTGCCGATCTCTTATTGAAGGGATAGTGTTATCTGGGTTTGGATAGTGCTGTCCCTATAAGCCAATTGAACCCATTAGTGAAAAAAGCCAAGATTTTTTTTTAGTTAGTTTTTTTTATATAAACTTATTTATTACTATTAACAATAGTATATATGTTAAATTAAAATGAATAAATTATGGCCGGAGACCGGCAAAAGTGCGGCAGGTTTTTCGGCATTGTCACATCCGGGATTGCTCCTTGATTAGGGTTTTGTGTTAGAAACAAATTATGACTAATTAGCCCTTGAATTTATTTTGTTTACTAATACGTCCTTGTTTTTTAAAAATTTGGAGAAAACGACAGAAGAACAGCTTAAAAGAGGGCAATGATGTGGCTGGAATTGGGTTAATTGTGACCTCTAATGTTTTGGGTTTTATTTATTTATTTATTATTAAAATATAATAAATCTAGTTTGTTGCATTGTATTATTTTGAGTACGTACATTGTAGTTGGGAAAGTAAAAAAATGCACGTGAGTTGTCCTTTCTAGTTACACCCCCCCCCCCCCCCCACCCCTTTCATTTTTTTTTCCACCAAAACATTTTAATTCTTTCCTTAATTTTTTTTATGGAGAGCCTTAATGAACTACAAGTACATTACACATGGCATTATTGCAGATGCAACATTTTTTTATTGAAGGTAATTGTTATCATTAATGGTAGTTTAATTTTTTATTCATTTTCTTTTGTACTGTATATATTTATATTCAAACTCTATTGAGATATTTGATTTATTTTCTTATTTCTTATTCTAACAGAACAGTAATAATATAGTAGTGTGGGGACTTGAACTCAGATATCTCAAATGAAATAAGCATCCTTTTACCAAGTCACCGAAAAGCACAAGAATAATAAAAATACAATTAATTACATTTTTTTAAAAAAATTGATCTCATTTGACAATAAATTAACATTTTCTTACTACATATACGATAATGTAGATATTGTAATGCATATAAACTTAGATCCAAATTTACCTTTGCATGACATCTAGGACTATATCTATATGTTTTTTAACCATTAATTTTTTGTGAAATTAAATATGGTAATTAATGCAACTATTTTTATTAATGTTAGTTATTTTCTTTATGTATTAACATGTAGTGTACAAATATACAAAAAAAAAAACATTTCCAAAATTCCATTTGTATTTTATTTATTCAGATATTATTTATTTTTTAGATTCACACTTCACTTAAAAGGTTGGTGGGGTGGGGAGGGTCCATGTGATGGTCGCTGTCCGATCAAAATCTAACGATTGTGTCTGCAAAGCTTTATATTTTGTTCAAATATGTCCCTTTCCTTGACTACCCTCACACATGCATGGCTCTCTTAACCTGTCCTATATTTGTTTAAGAAAGTCAATCTTTAATTCACTTTTGTCTTATTTTTACTTCTACTTTTAAAAAAAAGAACAACATAAATAAACAATTATGTAAGTATTTGAATAATTATTGGTTATTTTTCTAAGAGTGAGTGATCCTAAATGAACTTTAAAATGGTCCCCCATATGTATTCACACCAAAGAGATCCTAGTGAGTAGTTTTGCCTCACTTTTTCTGCTTGTTTGTCATGTGACTTTCATGTGGAATTGTGGATGAGCCAAAATATTAATTAGTTCTGTAAGCTGGTAGCTAGAAGTTAAGGAGTATGAATTGAATTGCAATTAATCGTTAGGAAACCTCATCTAACAAAATTTAAGTTAATATAAATAAAAAAATTATACAATCTAAACTATTCATATTAAAAATGTAAAATTTTTGAATCACTTAAGATCATTTTAAAAAGCTTTATTGAAGATTAGAAGGATTTATTAAAGCCTAATAGAAGTACAGGACATTGAATCAAATTTTGATTTCCAAAAGTGTAGACACATGATCTTCTTTTTTAATGGTGCATGTATATTCATTAATTCTCTAGGGACTAAAATTATAGCTCTATAAATTGCAAGAACAATGTGTTTGTGTATATGTACATAATCATTGATCATGAAAAACATGTACCAATTCATAATTATGACTTCACCATTCAAGTCAATCCATGCTACCCGTTTGGATGTAGAATAGGATTTATTCTTGGGTATATATTTATCTGAGCATAAGTGTGTATAAATAAGGATAAATTGATTTTGTGTTTGGTTGTGTTTTGAATTATTCTCGTTGGGAATCGTAAGAATAAATGTTTTGTTGTTTGGGTAAAATGTGAATAAAGTATGGATAAGAATTTATAAAAGGTAAAAAGTAATGATAGTTGATTTGACAGGTGATTTATAAGAGGTGATGACAATTGATTTGACAGTGGGCCCACTTATTCTTTGGGTGGAATAACCTAGGATAACTTTTATTCTAGGGGTTGATTGGAATCCATATACCACTTTATACCAGTTTATTCTAGCACATTTTATCCGGGGTTATCGGGGCTTTCCAAACATAAAAAAAAAATTTATCCGGAGTTATCCGGGTTATCCGGAGCTTATCCGGTATCCAAACGGGGGCTTAAGGGTCAGTTATTCAAGTCACATGCAATTGAACCTTCAATTATCAACTGAAACTATTTAAAGATAAAAATATATATATTATTCATGTTTAATCTAGTGATCACTCATTGTATGGATGGTACCAAAGAATATTCCAAAAACGTGGTGTTTTATTTAATTAAATGGGTTTCCATTGTGGAGTGACATTACTAATTGATAATTGTGAAAAACTCTTAATTAAAAAATTATTTACATTCATATCAATTGAATTTTTTTATTTATTTCATAAACAACCCCTTTCACGCAAATATGTAAAAAAAGGTCTAACGAGTATTTCATTAGCAGGCATACAAATTTTTTAAAACACTTTTCTACACTTATATATTATTTAAAAATATTTTCTTAATGAAATTGATTGTTTACTATATACATATGTTTGGAGGGGGTGTTTATCATTTTCATGTAATATAAGGATATTATAGATATGTTACACTTCTGTTAGTTGAAATCTCTGTGAGTTCCTTCAAATAGTCACGGGATTGGGTATATTTGTAAAATTAATATGCCCAATGGACTTGTAATTAAATAGTTTCAATTCAATTTTTTTTTTTTTGGTGGGTCAACTATTTTTCATAATTATCAATACATACTCATTTCATCAATTACTCATTTCTTAATTTTTTTGTTGCTATGCAAGTACTATTATAATTTTTTTTATATATTCTTGTTATATCTTATCCTATGAAGAGAATTACAAGGTGGTTTGGTACTTTCTATTATATTATTTCATTTTCAAAAGACCTTTCTTTTTCTAATAATTATCTACTGTAGCTGTATTTGTTTTTTGTACAGTGCAAAACTCTCTCTCACACCCAACAACAAATCGTCGGCAGAGCTATTTAAAAAACACATGTATTATTATACACCATGTGTTACAACTATAGAAATGCCCTTTTATTATTATGGACAACTTGCCCCTCAAACAATTCATTGTTGTCTGCTTATTCTTCTTCTTCATCTTCATGAGAGATTGTTTGTTAAAAGAAAGACAAGATTAAAAGTGACACTTCAATCATGGCTTAATTGCTCCTCAAACGGTGGGGGGTCAGTTATTCACCAAACATATTCACATTGGAGAATTGGATTTATTAGAAAATGAGAATTCTATTCCCTAGTTAGTTTATTGTTCATGGAAAATGTGAATAATGCATGATACAGGATTCTTGCTGTTGGAGGGTAAGAAATTATAGTTTAACAGAGTTTTATTTTTTTTGTTGGTTTTGTTTTTACACTTCAATTCCAAAAATCTTGATGTGACTGTTTGACAATTTACATATTAATCAATATGTTGGATACGCATATATATAATCTTGCACTAGCCTTCATACAATAATGCATATTTGATTGTAATGTGGACTCAATATTGCATGTATACTCTGAAGTAAATAACTAAATTTGATCCTTAGTCTGAATTACTAATAAGTACACAAAAGATTAGTAATTTAGATGCAAACATACATACTTTTATTTGGAACATGTTACATATATACTTCTCTAATTATATACATATTTTTACAAAATATATATAATCGAATGAATTAAATGCATTCTTTTACATTTAGCGATATGGTATATGTATTTTATTAGAGATATATTGCTTAGATGAGTGGTGTTTGCAAACCATTTGTGTGTGTCAACACACTCTTTTTTTGTGGACGTTGCACATGCAAAAAAAATTGTAAAAATTGACTAGTTCAGTTGGTGGTGTCTCATAGTCCATGCCTACATTGCTCAGAATCTTCTTTTGTATATTCTTTTATTGATCAATTTGAAAGCACATCTATAATTTCTTCAATGCAATGGCTTTACATTAATAATTAAGCACCACATACAATATAGTAGTTCCTAGACCCTATTGTATGTTAAAACTAGCAAAATATAGACCACATTTGGCATCTGGTTTTAAATAGAATAGATTCAAATTTTCTTTCCTATGGATTGGTAGTTGGTACCAATTGATCAATGCTTCATAATAGGCTTTACTTCATCATTCGTGTATTAAAATTCATCTGCAGTATGATGCTGTCACATTGAAGAAATTATATGGATTTAATCAATGATGCTGTCACATTGAAGAAATTATATGGATTTAATCAATGTTAATATAACAATGTCAGATTCAAAAATCAATGAGCAGGTCACATGAATCTTGAAAACAAAATAATCATAGTGGAAAGTAAAAGTAAAATCTCCTATAAACAGAGATAAAAAGAAGAAAAAAAAAGTTGAAAATCTTATTATTTTTTAATCTTCAATGTCTTCATCATCTGAGAGTTTGTTCTTTTTATTATTAGTTACTTCCTCAAAATTTGCTTTCTTTGACAGGTCCCTCTGCTTCATGTTGATCAAAAATCTTCATCAACTACAGCTCGCATTCTCTGATCTGATCGGAGGAAGAAAGACCAACTCCCAATCTTATTCAATAGAAAATTTTGAACCAATGTTCACTAAGACATAGATTTGATGATGCTTTCAAACTAAAGCCAGTCAATCTTTTGTTGAGCATTTTCAAAATAAGTGTCTTAAGATATGATGTCTCAACTTCCATGTCTCCTACAACAAAATAAAGTAATCGAATGGTGAGTTCAATGTTTTTCTCATGAAGTCCCCATCTACTTCTCAAGCTCTTCTTTGTTTCTCTTTCTTTTCTTTTTTTTAAATAATAATTTATGTTTATACCCCACACTGGGTTGGTTTGAGACAGACTCTACACCATACTCTTCTCTCTATCACTCTTTTTAAAACCTCATTTACAAGGTTGACCTCAAAACTCCCCTCAAATCAATATATTTAATGAAATTAAACATCCCTTGTTTCAATGGTTTTGTTTTCCTTTTCTTTTAAGTTCTTTTCCATGTTTGGAGTTGATAATTGAACATCCTACCTGCTTTTAAATTGTAGCTAGTGGACTTAAATCAAGGAAAAAGGAACGCCACCTTATCCAACAATGGCCTTTCACCAACTACCCTTCCCAAATAAAGCTTTAAACACCAACATGATATGGGTTTCCTTATGGTTAGATTTCACACTAATAATTTGATAAAATCATCTCTACTTTGAGAAGTAAAACTCCCCCATAAGTGCCTTGCTTCATTTTAAATTCTTAATGGATCAAAAATCATATTCATTTCAATCTACATATGGATTCCATTATGTTTTGAATTGCTATACCAGAAAAGAAAAAAAAAGGCACCTCATGATGAATCTCTCATGAAATTGGTGAACTCCTGTCCTTGTTGTACTTTTGTCTTACATGTTAGATGATCAATCACTGAAAACAGAGAATTTATAATACTTCTTGTGATCTTTCATTCTAGCGATATGTGATTGGGTAAGCTGTTCTCTTGTAACACTATATGTTTAGTCCCTTTTTTGTTAGGATTAAAAGAGATTGACTTCTTAAGAGATGTTTGTACATATGAGATTACTTTAATAGAAAGGCAGGGTGGTGTGAAGTAAGGATGAGAGATATTTGTGTCCCATATACTTGGTATAATTAATCGGTTCCTCTTCTCCTATGTGAATGTAGCAATATTTGTGGAATCACATAAAATCTGTATGTTATACTCAGGGTTGGCTCTGAGATTCATCAAACTGGAATGGGCTCTAAATGAATTTATGAAATGGGACCCCAAAGAATATATATGAAAAAAAAACTAATGAGTAACAACACAATTAATTTTCAAAAAATAAATAAATAAAAACAAAACAAAAATCACACTATAAAGTACTATTATTTGAGTTTTCATTTTTAACTAACAATAAAAAAGGCAAAAACAAACTCCCTAATACGTGGGATTTGTTAATGAAAAGATTACATTACTTGTAAATTCAAATGGAAAACTAAATTACTATATAATTGAAAATTTTAAACGAGTTATAAAAAACTGAAAAAAGGATAAAAAGAAATAAATGGATTATTTTTTTAAAACAAAATAACTAAAAAACTCCAAATATAAAAATAATTAAACCAAATTACAATTAAAAAAATTGAAGATATAAATTAGAATTATGCATGAAAACAAAAGAAAATTTAAAAATACATATTGAAAGGATAGTAACCTCTTGAGAAAAGAATAAATTTTAAAAATTCAATTCTAAAAATACTCAACTAGTTTTAATTCATCCATATGTTTAGGAATTTGGGGCCCCCTTAGGAATAGGGGCCCTAGGCAATGCCTTGGTTGCCTACCCCGAGGGCCAGCCCTAGTTATACTGTGTGTTATATATATCTATAGATGCTAAGGTTAAACCCTAATAAAAGATTTTTTCGTTTCAACATGTTAAATTGTGATGCATGCATTGTATTGGTCCATCAAGCATCTACAACAACAATGATAATAGTAACTCTCCACTGTATCTAAACATGGCCATTTATGTTGGTGTATTGGTAGGGAGAATTTATTTTCTGTATTATATAGTCTTCCAGAAGTACCACTCTTCATAAACAAAGTCCAATCAAAACTAAACAAATCATAATTAGTGAGTAGATCAAATGTCATAATTTTATATATAGACCCTGTATATTGAAAGGTTAAGGAAACACAATAGCCTTTAGAGGGCCCTCCTGCATATGTTAGTCTATGGGAAACTTTGAAACTGAAACAACAAAGTGTCGGTCACCAAATACGTATTATGAATTGGGGGAGGGTCCATATTAATAAAAAATGTCATATTGTCATGAATGAGGTGGTCCTATTATGGTACTTCTGCTTGATTTTCTTAATTCCTCCAAAATCCTTATGAACATGGTTTTAGAAGAATCATTTCTTAAGCAAACCACAAATTTTGTCAGCATTGGTATTTTGATTTAAAGATAATCAAACCATATCAGTATCATATTAAAATTTAATCACTCTAGTGTGCCCTTACATATATATCAATAGTATATCAACTGGGTTTAGCTATACTCTTTTTTTTAGTGAAAAAGGAAATACAGAGATTTGACAGAGTCAAGGAAATGCATACCTCTTCAGCTGTGAACCTTCCCGATTTCCTTCTTTATGTTTTGGGTGTTGTTACATGCAATCCTTACTTACAACCCAAGTGCAATCTCACATCTTTAACAAGATATATATTTAGTTAGACAAAACATATTTTTTTTTACTTTTTTTGTAAGTGAGCTCATATAATTCATTAAAATATATGTTTTATTTTTTATTAAGCTAATTAAGATACATGCTTCATTTCATACACTTTATAAAAATCAATGTACACGAAGACTACACTTAAGATTGTCCCTAATATTAACCTTATGCTTATAACACTCTACCCTTTATCCATTTCAATATTTGATTAATGTGGACTAAAGCAGACAAAATTAGATGGACAATCCTTGTATGCAACTCAGTGTGCAATTTTGTTTTGTAAACGAGGTATATATAACTTGTTAGATAAAGCATTTAAGTTATTTTTTCTTCTATGTAAGTGGGTATATATAATCCATTTGAAATATATACTTCATTTTTTATTAAATCCAGTGTTTCACACTCATGCATGCATGCAGTAGTGAGAACTCGAACTATACAGTAATCCAGATACTCAAAAATCCGAGATCCCGGATTCTCTCAACAGCAAAGAACTGGACATGACATGAGGTCACATAATCTTGATAAACTGTGCATCATGCGCTGCTTGACTTATAATTGCTGGTCAAGAATGGGCACATGACATGAAACAATGCACTTCCACATAACATGTTCTTGACCATGGAAAACATGTGGCAGCTCTTCATTTTTTGATATCAAAGGCACACACAAACTTGTCGGCAGAGGAGAGAAAAAACAGCACCTCTTCCATTCTTCATAATGCTATGTGTGTGTGCAAGTTATACAAAAAAAAGAAGGTACAGACATACAGGGTCTTCTGGAGTCTGTCTCACTGTCTGTAAACACCAGGCATAAAGTTTGTACCGTAGAATGTTGGGTGGAATTATTTGTATCCACTTCATTCATGACTTTGATCTGTGGTATATGTAGGTAATTTTGTGGCTATTACTTGTGCTTCTGTAACATCTGTTACAAGAAAATTCACCACTTATGAGGAGAAGAAAGATAATTAATTTTTAGGAAGTATGGTTTTTCATATAGTGTAGTGTACTATTATTACATATAGCTTTTATATTCGGGGTCATTTCAAAGCTTTATTTCCACTTGAACTTTCTTTGAGCCCGTGAACTTAGATGAAATTCATTGAAATCTAGAAATAAATACAAGTTTTATTATGTACTCAAACAAAAAAACACAAGATAAACAATAGAGCAACATAGCATTTGGGAACATGGATTGATTTTCAGGATTCATATATTTTTCGTTTTTTGATAAATTGATTCTCAAGAAACATATTTTTATCCTTTAAATGCAGTTTTGAAGTGATATTTATAACTGAGATGTTAGATTTAACTTTTTAATTAATCATGAACGTTTGAAGATGCAATTTAAGATTTTTTATTCTTGCAAAAACAAAATTACTCTAAAGATATTTCCACATGCCCCTTAAAGATTTATTGCATACATGATACATTCACGTACACGGGCCGCTTATATGCTATGTTTAGGGAAAAACCATACCTATATGTGATGTTCCACATTACATTGTTGCAACATGTGATTTTATTTTGCAAGCATATTTATTCCACTCCTTTCAAAAATGAAAAAAATGTAATTTTAAAAAAAATTATTTTCAAAAATTATTTTTTCAATTAATCTAAAGTAGATGTTCATAGATGTAATATTTCCTCAAGTACGCCTTTCTACCAAAAAAATTAAATAAATAAATAATTCGATCCATCATATAAAACAACCATCCAACGGCTCAGAATCAAAACCCCAGACCCAAAGTCTCAACCGCCCAAAACCCTAATTTTCAAATTAGGGTTTATCTTCTTCTTCTTCTACCACCCCCAAATTCAAAACCCACAAAAAAAAAATGCTGAGACCTTACATAAAAACCCTCCTCAAATCCCGAAATCCCCTCCATGTCCCTCACCGTCTCCTCTCCTCTCATCCATCCCCTTCGACGGAGCTCCTCCTCCTCCTCGAGAATGGCCGCTCAAACCATGCCCTCACCCTCGCAAGGTCCCTCCTTTCCCCCTCCAATCCCCCCTCCGACCTCTTCCGCTCCCTCCCCTTCCCTCCCTCCTCCCCCCCGTCCCTCAAAACCCTAGCTTCCGACCTCCTCTTCCGCGCCTGCTCCGACCTCCGTCTCCCCTCCCAAGCCGTCGCCTTTTTCGACTCCATTCCCCCCGCCGCCGACGATGGCGGCTTCTCCCCCTTCCGCTCCATCGACACCTGCAACCGCCTCCTCGAAACCCTGGTCGCCGCTGGTAAGTTCTCCGATACCCTCCACGTGTTTCAGAGAATCTGCGACGCCTCCGACGACGGTGTCAGACCCAACACCTTCACATACAACAAGGCGGTCCAGTCGTCCGTCAAATTGGGCGACTTGGATCGGGCCCTCCGTTTTGTGGACCGGATGAAGGAGGACCATCTGGTTCCCGACCGGTTCACCTACACTGTCTTGATCAGTGGGTGTTGGAAGCGGAGGAGGTCGGTTGATGCGGAGCGACTGTTCGATGAAATGTCTAAGAAGGGTGTTCGAGCGAATATAATCACTTTGAATTCAATGATTGATGGGTATTGTAAGTGTGGGGAGGTCGACAAGGCATTGCGTCTCCGGGAGCGGATGTGGCTTTCGGGTCCCCCGCCAAATGTCGTTACGTACAATGCTTTGATATCCGGGTTGTGCCGGGCACGGAGGACGGATGAGGCGGTGCGGGTGTTCCACGAGATGGGCATCCACGGGCTCAGGCCGGATGGGTACACGTTTAGTGTACTCTTTGAATGTCATGCCCGGCGCGGGGACTTGGACACGGCGGTCAAGGTTTTTGAGGATGCGGTGCGATGTGGGGAATGTCTCAATGGGTACTCGTGTGGGGTGTTGGTTAGCTTGCTTTGCCAGGATGGGAGGGTGTCACAGGCCGAGGTGGTGTTGGATCGAATGGCGATGATGGGTTTGGGCCCAACCCATGTGATCTACAACAATTTGGTCTCCGGGTACTGTAAGTTGAGTGATTTTGATGGCGCGTTTGCGTGCTTGCGGAGGATGGAAGAGCAAAAATTGAACCCGGATGTGATCACCTATAATTCGTTGATCAGTGGACTTTGCAAAGGGCAATGTATGGAGAGGGCAGAGGAGGTATTGAAAGAGATGGAATTGAAATGCTTGAAACCGTCAATCGAGACATATAACAGCCTCATCGATGGGTATGCTCGGGTTGGCCTCTTCGACAAGTGTTTCCAGACGTTGCAATTGATGACGGAGGATGGAACATTGCCTAATGTTGTCACGTATGGGTCGCTCGTGAATGGTCTGTGTAAAAAGGGAAAGCTTTGCGAGGCAGAGGTACTGTTTCAAGAGATGGAAGAGAGAGGGATAACACCGAATGTGCAGGCCTACAACACTCTCATCGACGGATACTGTAAATTTGGTGAATTGAGAGATGCCCGTAAACTGATCGAAAAGATGAAGGGGAAAGGGGTTGGTCCAAGCTTGGTCACGTTCAATTCTTTGATTAACGGCCTCTGCAGGGAGGGGAGAGTGTCCGAGGCGGAGGAAATGCTTACCCATCTATCAAGCAGTGGAGACCTTGATTTGAAGCCCGATGCGATCACTTACAACTCTCTCATCAGTGGTTATATTAATATCAAGAACACCCATAAAGCACTTGAGGTTTTCGGGCGCATAGAGGGATTGGGGATTCAACCAACACTGATCACTTATCACACATTGATATCAGGAATGTTAGCCCAAGGAGAGGTGGAGAAAGCGGAGGAGATGTACCGGGAGATGCTCGAGAGGACAAGTCTGAAGCCTGATAAGTCTTTCTACAAGTCATTGATTCACGGGCACGCAATGTTTGGAGACTTCGAGAGGGCGTTTGAGTTCCATCGAGAGATGGTGGAGAGGGGGATGGATTCTGATGAGGTGACCTTGTCGGGCTTGATTGTGTGTCATTGTAGGGGAGGCAAGCTCGAGGAGGCCAATGAATTGCTAATGGATATGAAGGCAAGGGGGCTGACCCCAATGAGAGACGCATATATGTCGATGTTCAACCGATACTGTGAATCAAGGGAGTATCGAAGAGCATACGCAACGCACAGGGACATGGTCGAGAAGGGTTATTTTCCTGATCTTACAACCTGCCACGACTTGGTGGCTGGGCTTAGAAATGAGAATTTATTGCAGGAAGCCGAGTTTCTGTCCAGAGAAATGGAAGACAAGGTTGTGACTGAACAGGGATGTTGTTCTGAATCGCTTGCCATCTGAGAATCTGCAGATGGCTCCCTTTGTTTTTAAGTGTGTATAGAAATATGTTGTTTATTATAAGATGTATAATTTGAATCATTAAATTTTATAGAAGGAATTTTGTTGTATAACTAGCATCACAGGGGGAAAAGCCTTGTTATCTAATGGTATAAATTATTGTTTAATTCACTTATTAAATGTGTGTTTTCCTTAAAGTTTAATTTATGTCTAAATAATATCCCTTTAATAATACACATCTTATTCAATATTTTACTTGTGAGTAGAATTAAAACCAAAAACAAATAAAAAAATGCTCTGACTTTGTTCAGCTAGAATTTAATGTCATTGATGATTCGCATAAATTCAAATACTATATTTGAACTGAGAAGTATGTTTTAATTTTTGGTGTTATAATATCATTGAGAAATCATGTATTTGATTTAGAGTTAGTGATTCAGCATGTCATATTAAAATTTTCAAATTTATAATTTTTTAAAAAAAAATTCTGAACATGGAGGATACCGAACTGCAAATATTTTCCCTTATTCCCTAATTCCAAACTTCTGACAAGGGGGAAAAGGTCTCTATGCATCTGCAAGGATTTCCCTTCTTTTCATTGTTTGTTTCCTTGCAATCATTCCTTGATATTTTGTTCAGAATCAGCAGTATAATATAAGATACATTGAACATAATATCATAGATAAATAACATTGATTGATGTACACTGCAGTTTAACAGTTTGGGGACCAGGCAATCTCAGGATTTGTTAGTTAACTGACCAGAATAGATACATAACATAGCACTGATTCCTCACATGGGTCATCTCGGATACCATATTATTTATACACTACCATATGTATGGAATTTCTTTTAACTTATCTCTGTTTGTGCATCTGTCTCTGTGTGCAGCAGAGAGAGGGGTATTGCATGTGCATTAAATTGAGAGGCTTAGGAGATGTAGGTGGGGGCATTCATCACCACTGTTGAGCAAATCCTACCAACAATAGCCACTGGCATTTTTTTTTATCTTTGAAAGAGTTACAAAGGCACTCATTTCAAAGTATCCTGTAACATGAAAATAATACCATTTCAGAACAATAGTCTTGGTTTGTGTAACACCATACATCATCGATTAAGGCCCCGTCAAAATCTCGATAGTAAATAAAAAAAAAGTTGTTTGTTTAAAAGTATAAAACTTGATAGTTAAGTCTTGATAACTAGAGATTAACTAGAGAGGGCTCAAGGGGGGACCCAGGGTTTGGTTTTGGGGTGGGTTAAATTAACTTGTTTTAGTAAAACTTTAACTTGACTGTTACAAAAAATACTAAGTAAAATTAACCCTGTACCCCTACTGCAAGTTGCAAGTGGAATGATGGACTATATATAGAGAGAGAGACATCTGCATGGTTTACTTAGAATCCAATACAGGTTTACAGACAAAGGGAGCCCTACAAGGACACCCATGTCCAGGTCCTCACAGCTTTAGAAGGACACCCATATGAGGCTCTCAGCTCTCCTTAAGATGCTGTGGGCGAGCCCGCATTAAATGCTGTAAGGCGCGCATCATGGCCGCTGCAAAGAACATTTTAAGGTCGGATGTCCACATCAGAGTCTTTCAAGCTGTTTTGAAGGCAGTTGTAGTTGCAACCATAGATCCACCAGCATCGCAGTTGGGTTGAATTATCATGAATCTATTGCTGTGTTCTAAAGTGTTTGGGAGCAGATAATTCTTCTGATGATTGAACTTGAGGATAGTAAGTTGGAGAATACTGCCTGTAGACTATATAGTAGAACTAACCTGGCTGCAAATGAACTTGATTACAGATGAGCAGGGTTCAAGCTAATCAATTGGCTGCATGAAACTTGTACTATTTGACAATCCTATATGCTAAATATCTGATTCTTTGCTAGAAGGCTACATCATGATTTGTTTACCTGATTGAGAAATGGAGGGGAATGTAAAATAAGACCCAATTTCTACATCTGGATCCTCAGTCAAGAAATGGAAACCCACATAGAGTTGGCTCTGTAGTTATTATTTCTGATGCACATGGTTCGTGGGTGAGTGCATTGTCAAAAAATAAAAAGAGACAGTCCCGATCACAAAAAGAAATGGAAACAGGATAGGATCATGAAATTGGATCATACCTTTTTTTTTATACTAAATTGATAATTTATTAATGGAAAATAAAGAGACAGTTAAAGAGACAGTCCCGATCACATAAAAGAATAGATGAGCATCGCTATTTTTTTATTTTTTTTGGAAAAGAACATCGCGATTATTTCCAAAAAAAAGTGAGGAATACAGGGCACATTATACCGGGTCATCTAAACCTTTGGCTTTGACAGACAACCACAACCTCAATAGAAAGAAATTACAAAATGACTATTCTAGAAAGAGAACTCTGTTCAAGGAAACCTAAATATTTCAGTCAATTATTATCTTAAGAGCCAGATTCTCGAAGTAGTAGAATCTAATCTATTAGGAGTGCCATTTGCCTAATCTGGACTCCCCCTGACGCTGGTCGGGTTAAACTCAATTCCAATGGTTCAAAACACCCACTAGATTGGGATCTGGAGGAGTTCTTAGGGATCACAATGGGAAATTTCAATGGCATTTGTTGCACAGGTCGAAGAACAACCCATACACCATCTGGAAGCTCGAGGGGTCTCGTCAAGGCTTCATATGGTCAAATCCAAAGGATATCAAAGGATCCATATTGGAACTGATTCAAAACTTGTGGACAGGGGGATTCGAGCTGAGTGTCATGTTCCTTGGGGCATAAGAAGTGTCATATACAGCATCCATTGGGCCCTAAGTGAAAATGAAGCATATATCTAGAGAAATATTAATGAGCCTGCTGATTGGAAGGCCTCCAAACCACTATGGGCCTATGGGGCTGAGACGCAAATACTTGTTCATCTGATAGAAAATACAAAAAATATTCACTTACCCAAAAAAAATGTTGGCAACCCCCCTTGGTTATATAATATATAATATGCCTCCTCTTACTAATGCCTTGAGCTCTATATCAAATTGGGACAAGCCAAATATTCAAACCCAGCTACAGTCACAGCGTACTTTGCGTCGAGGTACATACACCGTCACAATGGAGCACAACCACCATGCATAGCTCTACAGCTCATTTTTTCATCTTATATACAAGGTGTCTGGGAGGGACCCCCATGCACTTGATCCTACAAAAGTTTCACATCTTTCACTTCATTAATATAAGACTTTGGATATAGGGTGTAATCTCTAAAGCTCCAGGAAACCATCAAAACAACAGCAATATGAAATTTCAGAATGCATGCAAAAGAATGCTGCATAGCTTCTTTATTCAAAAGCACTATGGATACACATGACATTCATCTGCACATGTGATCATCTGAAAGGAGTGTCCCATATAACAGAAAGTTTTTGGGACAACACCTGCGCTTGTTGGCTACATATCATGTTTCTTGTAACCCGGTGTGATCCTTTTAACATAAATTATCATTTGCCTTGTATAGGTCTTTTTTTTTAATGAAAATGGTAGGCAGGCTCTGCGCTTATATTAAAAGAACCATGCTCAAAGTACAAACACAACATAAGCACAACAAAGAAGAGAAAGGGGAGTTTCTTAGTAGAAGAGAAATCTACTAAGAAGACCTCCACAAAACAGTGATTACTCTTGGATCAGTAAGCGCCCACCCACAAGCTCCTTTAGCTCCTGAATATATCTCACCGCCGTCTCCCCAAATATTCTCACTGTAAGGAATGAATTTTGTAACCCCAATATTTAGGTCTCATTTAAATAATGGAAGACACGGTTATCCAACTAGAGAATGAATTGATTGGTAGCCCAATTCCCCACTTCATTTTGCTTACCAAAACCCTTTCATCTCCAAATCTTTTAAATATCAGCAGTCAACATCCAGAAAACTTTATGCAACTTCCTATGAAAACTATCACCACCTAAATATCACTAATAATTTTACAAAACTTCTCACAGGGAAAATTAATTATTTCTAGATGACAATGGATAGTCAGAAAAAAGCTGTGATATTATGTCCAAAACTTTTTTGTGATGCCTTACAAGTTATGACCCATCGCCTATGGGCAATTAAAGGTGCTTCACTACTGATAGCAAAATGCAGAGATAAATAAAGCTCTCAAACCCAGGCATCCTTCCTAAATTCAATCTCCAATCTGACAAAATTCGGTGGCCAACTTTCATCAACCTGTCAGTAAACGAGATCTCACTCCTCTTAAAGCTGAGGCCCTCTTTTTTTTGGGCAGCTTCATCTCTACCTTCTTGTCAAACCTTGACTCATGCAAACTCCATGATCTCCACATTTTCCTACTGAAATGAGTATCCCAAAACTCCACAAATTCCATGGGAAATGGAGATATCTAAAACTTAAAAAAAAAAAAAAATTGTAAATCATCATTCAACCGACCAGAAGAAAATGCAGATGATTAAATCTGACCTATCCTGATCTAAATCATTTGCTTAACATGTAGCATTGACATGTGAACATCCATGGTCTTTGGCATTACCCAGTCCACCTTACGACTTAGATAGTTTCCACTTGCTAGTCAGCTAGTTATCATTTGCTAATTGCTAATTGCTAGTCAGCTTCACCATTCACAATTTAAAATAAAGAAACTGGTACATTATGAAAATTGCTTGAGTAAACAGAATAGACAGAGTGAAAGCCTGTTAAAATGTTAAGATAATGTTTGCTGGTACAATATGAAAATTTCTGGTAAATGTAGTATAGCCTGCAGGCGCAGTGATCAAAGATGTGATATCCCTTAATAATTTACACTGCGATTGGATGTGGTATTGACTCTTTCAAATGAAAACTTATGTGCTGGATGGCATCCACGTATAGAACACTAGTCATCAAAAATACTGCTTGACCTTAGAAAGGAAACCACATAACCCAATTACCTTTTCTTTTTCTTTTCTTTTTTCTTTTTTTCCGAAGGGACCCCTGTGGTTGACTTTATGGTCAAGCTAAGAAGTTTACCTCCACCTGTTTGTCCCAGTCCCATGGATAATTCTTTTGAATAATCACTAACAAACAGTAAGTAAGTCAGCATCAAGACTCGAACTCAAGACCCAATTACATTGTTATAGAACCCATCATCTTATAAATCTATCTACATATTGGATATATAGATCTCCAATATAAATTTCCAATCTTCTCTTCTCAAAATTTGTTATTGTAAAAATGGATACAATAATAATAGACCATCACTTATAGGATGTATTGCACAATTTAATATGTTATTCAAGCATTTATGAGAACATCCTTGGCAAGTTGAATTGTAATAGTACCTGTTGTGGAATTACTCCCTCCAAAAAAATCATTATCCCGGATTATTGATTCTGTCTAATTCACTCATTGTTATCCATTGCCAAATCAGTACACCGAGGCAATTTCTTAGAGCATGCAAAAAAAAAAAATTCCAAATGATCAGAGTAGAATATGAATATACTAAGAAAATAACACCACGAAACATCGGTACACCAATAAACATGAACACGTGCCTTTATGGCATGCAGACTCTATGTGGCTCACAGTGGAACAACATACAATTTGAAACAACTGATCCATGGGATAAAATTCAATGACATTTTGCAAAGATAGCTGTAGCCAACTTCATCGATATAAAAATTAGGACAGAGCACAGATTTGAGAAAGATAATAACATTACAAGATTCTTTTGGAGAGATGGCCATGCTTGTATCAATATTCTTAAGACCCTTCTTAAGAATCACAATTCAATTATGACAGACATGTCATGAATTTACCAAAAGGGAAATGGTAAGGAGACTGTAAAACCATACGGAAAGACAGCCTTCAAAAGCAAACAAAGAGATAGATTGGCAGAACCATCAAAACCGTGCAAAAATATGGAAGACAACCAAGAAACAATGCCGGACATTAAAACGCCATTCACAAGTGAACAAAACACCATGCAATTCCAGTTCACATATCAATAGTAACACTGGTCAGCAAATTCAATTTCACTCATCTAGTGATTGCCAATCTTGTTTTCCCCTTCAAATCACTCTAACCTTCATTATTCAATATCAATTTAGACAAAAAATTCCAAATGATCAGAGTAGAATATGAACATTCCTATACTAAGAAAATAACACCATGAAACAGTGGTACACCAATAAACATGAACATGTGCCTTTATGGCATGCAGACTCTATGTGGCTCACAGTGGAACAACGTACAATTTGAAACAACTGATCCATGGCATAAAATTCAATGACATTTTGCAAAGATAGCCGTAGCCAACTTCATTGAAATAAAAATTAGGACAGAGCACAGATTTGAGAAAGATAAATATCCTTGTAATAACATAACAAGATTCTTTTGGAGAGATGGCCATGCTTGTCTCAAAAACGACAAAATCAATATTCTTAAACCCTTCTTAAGAATCACAATTCAATTATGATAGACATGACATGAATTTACCAAAAGGGAAATGGTAGGGAGACTGTAAAACCATACGGAAAGACAGTCTTCAAAAGCAAACAAAGAGTTACATTGGCAGAACCATCAAAACCGTGCAAAAATATGGAAGACACACCAAGAAACAATGCCGGACATTAAAACGCCATTCACAAGTGAACAAAACACCATGCAATTCCAGTTCACATATCAGTAGTAACACTGGTCGGCAAATTCAATTTCACTCATCTAGTGATTGCCAATCTTGTTTTCCCCTTCAACATCTCCTTATTCAATATCAATTTAGACAAAACATAGCTCATACCATTCTTATAACTTAGTTATAACATTAGTTATAACATTGCAACAAACACATACTCTGCATATCATCATCCACCAAAACAGACCACATAAAAAGGAACGAAAGCGATAGGCATGGAAAATCCAAAAACCTCACCATCCGATCGCGATCAGAGGGCGGCGAGCATGTCTTCTGCGCTGCTCACGGTGAACGCCCCTCCCTCCTCGAGATTGAGCACCTTGACGACCCCATCATCAGCGAGAAGCGCGTACCTCCTCGACCGCACCCCGAGCCCCACCGGCTTGTCACTTAGGTCAAGCTCCACCCCGAGCGCCCTCGTGAACTCCCCGTTCCCGTCCGAGAGGAGGAGCACATCGTCGTCGGTGATTCCGAGGTTCTCCTTCCACGCGCGCATCACGAACGCGTCGTTGACGGAGACGCAGGCGATGACGTCGACGCCCTTCGATTTGAGGTCCTTGGCCTTCTCGACGAACCCCGGGAGGTGTTTCTGGGAGCAGGTCGGGGTGAAGGCGCCGGGGACGGCGAAGAGGATGGACTTCTTGGATTTGGTGAGGTCGGAGACGGAGACGGTCTGGAGTTCCCCGGCGGAGTCGAAGTAGGAGAGGGTGGAGTCCGGGAGCTTTTCGCCAACGGAGATGGAGGCGGAGATGGTGGAGGTGGAGAGAGAGCGGGATGAGCGGGGGAGGCGGAGGCGGAGAGGGGAGAGGGAGGAGGAGAGGTTGAGGCGGAGGGGATGGGAGAGGGAGTGGGGGAGGCGGAGGGAGGAGGGGAGGAGGAGCTTTGTCGCGAGAGAGGTTGCTGAGATCGCCATTGTTGGAGAGAGAGAGAGAGAGAGAGAGAGAGATAGAGAATATGAAGATAGAGAATATGAAGACGAAGTGAGGCTTTGATTTTGGACGGAGGGGACGAGGGAAAGGTCGAGAAGGGAAGCAGGTGAGATTTTTTTTGTTTTATATTCGGGAAATGTTGTTACACGGACGCCACATATAATAAACTTTTTAAAGATGTCGTATGAACATATACATAAATTATTTATTCTAAGTTCCCATTTGATATGAGAAGGTGCCGTTTGGTTGCGCGATTGCATAGTATTTATGATGGCAGGAAGCTACGTTTACAATCGCAGTTTTAAATCCAGCGATTACAGATAAATAGTGTCCAAAAGTTACGATTTTAAAAAACTAAGAAAGTGAGCTTCCTGCGGAATCAGTTTTTTCAATCGCAGATTTCTGTGGAACCAGTTTTGTAATCGTGCAACCAAACGCACCCTGTAATGTTTGAAGGCTTGAATGAACGACATTCTATATCAGAATTAACTGGTATAAAATGATATATATGACGTAGAGACAAGCTATTCCGAATTGATGACTATTTTAAGAATAAATTATTATTATACAAATGAAATAAATGAATTTTTGGTTAGTCATGTTTTTTATTATTTTTATTGAAAATTGTCATAATAAAAATTTTGTTGTTTAGTTGACCATGAATAAGTTGTGGATGACATGTAAATAAGATGTGGATAAGAATTTATAAAATGTGAAAAATAATTTAACATGTGTGCCCTTTTGATTTATAAAAAGCGAGGACAATTAATTTGACAGGGTGACCCATTTATACTAGTAGAATGGATTGGATGGAATAAGACAATTCACCCCAGGCACAATATATGTTTATTCTCACATATTCTGACTAAATACACTCATCTATTCTTTCCACCTAAACAGGTTTTTAGATCTATTCTCTTCTTATTCCCTCTTACTCTTCCCATATTCCAGTACCCAAAACGGCTTTTTAGATATAGATATCTATTTTAATATGAATAAAGAATAAATCATTTTTTTGTTTGATTGTATTTTTAATTATTTTCATTAGAATAGGTAATAATGATGTTATTGTTGTTTGGTGGACTATTAATAAATTGTGGATAAAAATCTAATAAGATGTGGATAATAATTTATAAAAGATGAAAAAAAAATTTAATGTATAGATTCCATGATTTATAAGAAGTGATGACATATAATTTGTGATGTGGATCATTTTTATACTAGTAGACTCAATTGGGTGAAATAACACAATTTTAGAGGAGAGCTTGAAATATAATATCAGCTTATTTATACTTATTCTAAAATAACTATATCTACATGTTCCTTATAAACAAACATGTTTTTAGTTTATTCCTTCCTATTCAATCTTATTCCTCCCTTATTATTCTACCAAACAGGGCATTACAGTATAGTTTGCAGTCGTCACACGGGTTTTAAAATTTCTAGATATGGTATACTATATGTTTTTATAGATAATAATAAAATATATATTACGACGATTGTATGGCCTCGTTCATAAGAAAATGTTAAAATATTCTAATGATTTTTATATCTCCAAGGTGTATGGAGACATTAGAGAGTGATAGAAGAGTTGTAAAATGGATTGGAAGTACCAACAAAACCCATTTTATTTGTATCATCATTTGGTCCACGGGCGCATTGGATAGCTTAAAATCAATTTGATAACTCTGATTTAAAAAAAAAATTTCTTTTCAATAATCTCGTGGAGTGAGACATTTGACCTAAAATTTTAAAAAATGATCACGTGAATGAATAATTCATAATGCAATTGTCATAGATGTTCCAGCAGAATGATAATAAACACCAAATTGACTCTTAGATCAATCATATTGTCCAAGGGCTTATCACATCTGATTCGTGATTACATAGGGTCGATGCCCCTTAACCGGAGCCCGTGTCAAGAGGACCCCCTCTCCCTGCTGATATTTGTTCTTGTGACAAACGCAACAAATGGATGGTTTGCGAGAGTGGTCAGCACCCTTAGTTATGTTTGGGGTGGAACATAAGTAAAAATAGGGAAGAATACAAGAAAAAAATATAAAAAAAAACTATTTGTTTTGTTAGAGTAGACTTTGACAGTTATGTCTGTATAAACTATAATAAAGTCTGATAACTATTTTAAGAGTCACATGTTTTAAAAATTACAATATATATTATATCACACTCTGTTACACTTATTCACAAACCTTGTTAGTTAAAATTAAAACTCAGAATTTAAATATTTTAAAATTTAAAAAACATAATTAATAAAAATAACATATATTTAAAAATAAAGTATGATGCTGGCTATGGGGTTCGAACCCATGCGCACTTATGTGCAGAAGATCTTAAGTCTTCCCCCTTAACCACTCGGGCAAACCAGCTTTGTTTTTGCTCTTATTTTTATTTTAAGAATTTATATAATTTAGGATACCATACACGCCCCTTCTAAAGAACGTCTCTCCTGCTTTGTTTCATCAACACCACCGTCAAACAACCCTTCAGAGAGAGAGAGAGAGACACACACACACAGACGCAAAAGCAGAGATCGATCGAGATCGGATCTCGATATGGCGGAGCACCTTGCATCGATATTCGGGACGGAGAAGGACAGGGTGAACTGTCCCTTCTACTTCAAGATCGGCGCTTGCAGGCACGGCGACCGCTGCTCGCGCCTCCACACCCGTCCTTCCATCAGTCCGACTCTGCTCCTGTCCAACATGTACCAGAGGCCCGACATGATCACCCCCGGCGTCGACCCCGCCGGACAGCCCCTCGACCCCCGCAAGATCCAACAACACTTCGAGGTCTGACTGAGTCTCTTGTACTTTGTTTTTATTTTTCTTTGCATTCGGGGATGTGGGTTTTGTTTTTTTCGTGATTTGTGTGATGGGTTTTGGTTTTTTTGGATGTTTGGGGTGGGTTTTTTTTTTGTGATATTGGTTTGTGAGATGCGTTATGATCGTGTTTTTCTTTAGATTTGGTGATGTGGGTTGTGGTTTTTTTAGGGAAATTTAGATGTTTTTGGTGATTTTATGTTTGGGTTGTGATGGATTTAATACGTTGGCTATGTTGCTTTGGGTTTTTGTTTATTCTGGATTTGGCCATGTGGGTCTTGTTTGCTTTGTGATCTAGGAGATGGTTTCTGGTGTTCCTGGGTGGTCTTACTTTGAGTATCGATGGTTTGCTCTTGATACTTTATTGTGTGGGAGGGGGCTGTGTGTGTGTAATTTTTTGGTTGTGTGTATAGTTTGATGAATTATGGTTTTTTGGGTTCATGGGTTGTTGATTTGTATATTTTATGCTGATATTTGCATGTTAAGTTTCCGCTGCCATTGATACAAAGGATGGGATGGTAGATAGTGTGTTAACTCATGTTGTCCAAGGAATTTAAATTTCAATTGGGATGTGCTCTGTGTATATCATGTTGATGACATTTAGGAATTTAGCTACCGTCATGCATCAGGATTTTAGATGTGCCATAGGGAACTTGGAATGGTTTCTTTTTCTTTCTGCTGGACTGGCTTGGATGAATCTCTTTTTTATGTGAAAGCATGGGTGTTCTCGAAGGACATGGTATAGGAAGCTTACACATGTTCTTTAGTATCTAGCATAGATCTTAACTGCATGGTGTGGTTTTTGAATGCTTTAAAGATCATGTCTTCAAATGTGGTGGAAATTCATCCTCTTCATGGTCATTATGATTGGTGAAAAGTACTGGTTTAATCTCTCAATTTGAGCATCTAGTCACGGTCTTATCTTTTGAGACTTTAAACGGGTGCCAAAGACATATAAATCTGATGGTGGGAAGGGAATAGCAATTTTTTTATGGGGGAAAGCAGTGTAATTTTCCCACTGTCCATGTAAATATGAGATTGGAGGAGAAAAGAGGTGCTGTGTGCATGTCCGCCTGTTAGTTAGCTCATGGCCTCATGCTGATGTCCAATCTGTTTTTTTTTTCCTTTCCTTTTTTTTGTATGTACAAACATGAATCAATCTATGGCATCAGCAATCTTCTTTTTCTGTTACAGTTGTAAATAGAACATTAACATCAGTGCATGTTGTCTTTAGCATGTCATTCAGCATGCATTGTTAATATCAGTATTTTTTTTTAGAGTGCTATCATTTTTCCTTGTCGCCTGCTAAATTTATGAACTTACATTTTTTACATGGTATGCTTTCCTTGTAGATGATGGAAAAGTATAATTTGCTTCTCATTATTGAGTTGAACCTAAGATGAGTGTGTTTTTCATATAGTGGGTGCTGCATTTTTCTCAGTGTCTTTCTGTCAAATGATTCTAATAACACTTGCAAATGTAGTTGGGGAGATTGGCTTGATATATGATTGAGGGTGCATTTTTTACAGAGGGAGATGGGGGAGGGAAAAGGATGGTTGAGAAAGCATGAAAAAATGACAATTTTCTTTTATTCACAGCCATCTCCATTTCTCATCATCCTTGGTGGTGATAAAGAATGCACTTGCTCCTTGGTTTCCATGCCATCATAATATCCTGGCTAAGTGTGACTCTAAGAGTAATGTAGTAATTTTGGTGGGGTTCATCATGTTAGATCCATAATCATATATGTAGTATAGGAAGTTGTCTTGCTGGATTTCTGGATTTGTAACATTTTCATGTTTCTATCAAATAACCGTCCATGCCATGAGAAGAACATTGCATCTGTTTTTCACCTTGTCGCTTATATGCCTTGTATTTTGTCGTACTGCAGGATTTTTATGAAGATCTGTTCGAGGAGCTGACCAAATATGGAGAAATTGAGAGCCTGAACATTTGTGATAATCTGGCTGACCACATGGTCAGTGATTTATATAGTTCTGTTTTATCATATGTCAAGCATAGAGTTATCACGTTCTTTTTGTTATTTTTGCATAAATTTCTGAGCCAAAACTTTTTTTTGTAGGTGGGCAATGTATATGTACAGTTCAGGGAGGAAGAACATGCTGCTCAGGCCCTACAGAATCTCTCTGGAAGATTTTATGCTGGTTTTTTTCTCTGTTTCTACCTTTTTGTTATATAATACATGAACTTGGCATCCCTATTCTTTTATGCTATTGAACTTTGAGTTCATTTGTAACATATTCAACTATTTGATCTTCCAGGTCGCCCAATTATAGTTGATTTTTCCCCCGTTACGGATTTTCGTGAAGCCACTTGTAGGCAATACGAAGAGAATACCTGCGGCCGAGGTGGTTATTGCAATTTCATGCACCTGAAAAAGATCAACAGGTGAACCTCTATCTATTCTATGTTATTTTTTGTATTCTCATCCAAATTCGTTTTCTCATTCTTCAGACACGGGATCCAGTCAATGTTGGATCCCATCAATTTTTATTAGTCTCCAATGTGCCCAAAATTAGCACAAAAATTCACATGTTATACAGTCATAGGGAACTGACAAGAATTGAAGGGATGTAAGCACTCACTGGATCCCATCCCAATTCTTCCACTGAATCATAATCTGTCTTTTCTCGTTAGGGAGCTGAGGCGGCAATTGTTTGGGCGTTATCGGCGAAGGCACAGTCGTAGTAGGAGCCGCAGTCCCCCTAGGCATCGCAGCCATGACGATCGCCCGCATGGTGGTGGCGCGGGTCGCGGACATGGAAGGCACTACGATGGTGGTGATCGTTATCGTGATGATCGTGGAAGGAGGCCAAGGAGCCGAAGTCCTGGAGGACGCAAGAGGGGCCGCAGCCAGAGCCCTGGGGGAAGAAGGAACCGGAGCCCAGTCCGTGAAGGTAGCGCTGAAAGGAGAGCAAAAATCGAGCAATGGAACCGGGAAAAAGAACAGAAAGAATCCAGTAACAATGACAACAACAACAACAATGGTGATGATCTTGAGAGGCACAGCGAGCAACCACAACAGCCAGATGAATCAGGATATGGATATTGATCCCGGTGTTCTTGGGTATACGTTTGACCCTTGCTGTCCACTTCCC
Organism: Acorus calamus; assembly: GCA_030737845.1. Taxonomy (NCBI): domain Eukaryota; kingdom Viridiplantae; phylum Streptophyta; class Magnoliopsida; order Acorales; family Acoraceae; genus Acorus; species Acorus calamus. The sequence continues at coordinate 29,589,834 of CM060870.1, read as the reverse complement.
TGGTTTTTTATCCCTTTGATTCTTAGCATTAAAAATGAGAGATTATGTAGAGCATAAAAAGATTTTTTAAAAAGAGAAAAAAATGTTCCACCAATTTAATTAATGTAGCTCACAGCACATTTTCCACTGTGCAGGTGGTGTGCAGGTTCAGTCATGTGGTGTGGGATGCAAAAAATAATAATAATAATTTTCCCCCTTTTTATCTGTTTTTGGTGCAGTTGAACCCTACAACAACCGTGTCTTGTGTGCTTGCATGCTTTGCCATGGTTTTTAAAATGGGTGTGCTAGAGTTCCTTGGGCCTTCTTTTATCCCATGCAAATTTTCGTTTGGTATTCCACATTCGCATTTCAAAATGATTTCTTTACTACGCGAAAAAGAGGAATTTTTATTATGAATATCTCATTTTTCAAGTTAAACAAAAGATCATATTTTTTTTTTGGCTTGGAACTTGTTCTCAATTTTTTTATCTCATGCAAAACATATTTTCCACCGAAACTCCTTAGACATCAGACTTTCTGCTTCTGTATATCTGGTGTTTGGTCGTCATTATTCATAAACAATTGGAAATCTTGGAGCTCTAGTTACAGAAGTTTTAGTCGGTTGAATTTTGATTAACGATACCAGAAAATCCATTTTTTCCATGATGACGGTAGTCCCTCATTCTCAAATGGGGTTTTAAAATTTCTTTTGGGGTGCATGTTTTTATCTTACAGAATACAGGATGCCTTAGAACTGCACATCCAAGCTATAGCAGACGAGCCATGAGTATACATTTGTAAAAATTTGATCATCCCCCTTTTTTCATTATGTTTTCTTTAATCATCATCAGCTTTGAAAATTAATTAATTTCATGAGTTTTGCAGGTCCAGGTTTCCCTGTTCCTCAGTTGAACACTTAACAATTTGTTTATGCAGCTCACATGGAATTTCTGTACAGGTTGTCACATTGTCGCCGAATTGAGTTTAGAACGACAGGGCAATACACAAGAAGAAATTTCATCAGGATTCTGGAGCAGGTGAGACTCTTTGATTGTAGGTGACTGATTGTTGATGGAACAGAAACAAATCTCTTGTGGAATGTTTTAAGTTGTTGGCCTTTGGCCATGTTTTGAACTTCTGTTTGATGACAATGCTATGTTGGTTTGATGATAACTATTGTACTTCTTGGTTGGATTTTATACTTGTTGGTTGGCAAGATGATTAACTATATACAATTTTTATGTGGTAGCATTAGGATTGGGTGATAGTAGTACTAATTTGGTGATCTTCTTGAAGTCCTTGTGTTGTTGCCAAGGCTCCATTTGGAACCAATTGTGAAACACGGGGTGGAGGCGGGCGGAAGAGGTGGCAACGATGGGGAGGGAGAAAAAGAAAGAGAGAAAAGGAAGGGGGAGGGCAGTGGTGATGAGCGGAGGGATAGGAGGAGAGAGAAAAAAAGGTGGTTGTGGCCACCCACCACATCGCTCTCCCTTCCTTGATCTCTCCTTCTTCCTCCCCTTCCCCCTTCCTTGATCGCTCCTTCTCCCTCCCCTACCCCGTTGTCGTGACCTCTGCCTCCTGTCCAAACCAAATCCCACCTTACCCTCCCCTCCGTTTCCTTTTTTTTATTTATGATGGAACCTCATCAAAAAAAAAAAAAAAAAAAAAGGTGGGGGTGATACACCAATCACATCCAGAATGGAGATATTTATCACACAACATTACTTAATCTTACTATACATGTATAGCTTTTTAATAAACCATGTGTATTGTATTAGATTTAACTTGATCTCATTTATATAATGTTAAATGGACTGGGACAAACATTGTTTCTCCTTAATAGGTAATAATCATTTTAACATTGATGACATGAAGATCCATCATTGTCCACTTATATGATGATTTAAACATATAATTTCTATTTCTATTTTTGCTATTTACCCCATAGATGCGCCTACTATATTTTAAATGGAAACATTTTAAAAGTCAAATTAGAACTGGTTAAGCTTGGATTAAACATCAATATAAAAGAACAAAGAAACATCTAACTCTATTTAATATAGTAATGTAGTAAATGCAAAGTCATCTTTCAATCGGGTTTAAAGGACTATATATATAATGGAATTGAATGTATAAATCTATTTTTAGAGTTAAATTTTTATTTTTGAATAAAGGAAAACAGATGAAATCATGAAAGTTACGGAAGGGATAAGAGTATAGATGTTATACATACTCTTTAAACAAAAAGATAATTAAAAGATGGAAAATGATTGACAAGTCCCATTTCATAGGCCCCATGTAAGCTCCATGACATGACATATTTTATTTTTCGTTTATATCTTTTTATTGATTTTACTAATTTGTCAAACGCAATTAATGCAAACAGTTAAAATTGCCCTTTTTGGAACCGTGCTTGGGGCATTGAATTGCGATTTTTTTCCTTTTTTAACTATATCACATTTGAATTGCTCATAATTGAATCAACTTCTTCATTTTCATGTACAGAAATTTTTTTTCTAAGATTGCATTTCGATTTGATTTTTTGGACAAATTTTTTAAGAGTGAAATCTGATTAGGAAAAAAAAACAAAAGTTTTGGACGAATTATTTCAATTTTTATGTTAATTATGGGTTTTTTTTATGTGAAACGTGGTTTTGAACATAGCATATTAGTTGTTTAACATTTGAATGTCAGTTACATATTTATACCCTTTCTGGACTTCTATGTGGTTTTCTGTGATTTTGGCTATATTTTTGTGAATGTAACTAAATTATTAAATGTTTCTGTAGACAAAAGTAACTAACTTTAGAACAATATAATTGTGAAACAAAGTTTAATTTCAAAATATGAACGACTCTTAATATGATTTTATTGGAACTATGAGTCATATTATTCCATTTTTAGTTTTTTATGTTTATCTGATTTTTAGTGATTACTAACAGTACATTAGTTTTAATGATACTTTTTGCATTTGAATTTAGGAAGTACAATGAACTCAGTTATATTTTCTGTGGAAGGCAGTCCGTAAAAAGATTTCATTATTCAAGTTGAACAACAATGTGCAGAAACAATTGAGTCAAGTGTTGGAATGGCATTTGATATAGAAAAAGATGTAATTGTTTTATAACAATTTTGTTCGTAGACAAAGTTTTGACATTACAAAGATCCACGGGAAAAATCTACTTGCATGTAACCCAAATAGTTAGTTACATTTGCTGTGCAGTTTTTTTCAGTTAGTTACATTTCAAAGATAGTTACATTTTGCATAGCATTAACATGAAACAAACTTAAAATGCATATTAATTTAAAAAATGAATACAAAGAAATTTACATTAACATAACATAATTACTATGAAGGGATCTTATGTACTTTGTGCATATCAATAACAACAAAAAACATATAATGATAAAGAAACATAAATTATAATATGCATACATGCAAAATTGAAGAAAATTTAGATTTCTCTAATAGTTAGTTACATTTACAGAGCACTTATATACACCAGTATTTACTTATAGTTAGTTACATTTAAATATAGTTACAATTCGCATAGCAGTAACATTGAACAAACTGAAAATACAAATTAATTAAATTTGATTACATTCATCTGATTGTCAGTTACATTTTATTGCAAACAAGAACAGAAATTGGACTTACATTTCAATTATCTGTAAAAAAAAAAGTCTGTTACTTTTTTTATCCATTCGAGAGAAAAAAACTAGACAACAAAAACAAAAATATCATATTCATGTAATCATAAGATTTTAAAAAATAACATAGAGGTTTTTTTTTAAAAAAAAAGGTTTTGAAATGAAGAGTAATAAATCATTTCCTTTTATAGAGTAGTGACGATGACAATAAATCATTTCCATTATAATTCATATTTCTTTTTTTGTTTTTAGATTCATTCCAATTAAATTATTTATACATCCATAATCAATAGTTTATTTCTTTTTTTAAAACACCATTATCATTTTTAAAAACACCTATTAAAGAAAGTGTGTATTAATGAGGGGTACTTTAGTATTTAACTTTTTACTCTTTTATAAAAGTCAACAAGAGAGCCAATGACATTTTGACAACTCATGGGCATGTGAGAGGGCCTATATAATGAGGCAGGCTGTGTAACAAAACTCTAAAAAGATTTGTCAAAACACTTCCACAATTTGAATCTTATCCAAGAAACCCCAACAAACTCGGCCCCAAAAATCATCAAATCTCAATCCCCCTCTATAACAAAATCCCTCAATATTTGCCGACTAAGTTAACAGAAACATGATAAAATGCTCCAAAATCATGAATCCTTTCATGTGTGTCACTTCATGTGTTCCATTGTTCCATAGACTACAATATTCAATCTCAAAACATGAGCCACCCTTCAAATTTTTTTGAGTCTTCAACACAGAGGATCTGATCAAAGGAGACCCCAAAACAGGTCTCCTCTACCTACAGTACCTACAGGAGACCTGTATTGGGTGCTTGTTCTTCAATTGCTGCCACCACCATGACAGAGAGATCTCATGTTAAAGATTTGATCTCTTGTGTCTCCTTCCCCTGGCTTTTCATCACCCTCACCTTCCTCTCCCTCTTCCTCTCCCAAACCCACCTCCCCTCCATCTCCATCACCACCTCCTCTATCCCCACCTCCATCTTCACTTCCCCACCCCAAACAACGCCACCACCAATCACATCACCACCACCACTTCCCCCACCACCACATCACCCCCATCTCCTCTATCCCCACCCCAACTCCCACTTTCCCCACCCCAAACCCCGCTGCCGCTGCCACCGCCACCGGCCTTGAACACATCGTCTTCGGCATCGCAGCCACCGCGAACCTATGGAACACGAGGAAGCAATACATAAAGTCATGGTGGAGGCCCGACGAAATGCACGGCTTCGCATGGCTCGACCGCCCTGTTGACCCCACCACCCCCTCCGACCTCCGCCTCCTCCCACCCCTCCGCGTCTCCTCCGACACGTCACATTTCCCCTATTCCCACCCCACAGGCCACAGGTCCGCCATCCGCATCTCCCGCATCGTGTCCGAGACCCTCCGATCGAAGGCCTTGGAAGGGAGGGACGTCCGATGGTTGGTGATGGGCGACGACGACACGGTGTTTGTCGTGGAGAATCTTGTGAGGGTTCTGAACAAGTACGACCACAATGGGTTCTACTACGTGGGGAGTCACTCGGAGAGTCATGAACAGAATGTGGAGTTCTCGTTCAACATGGCTTTTGGCGGCGGAGGGTTCGCCGTTAGTTACCCGCTCGCGGTCGAGTTGGAGAAGATGCAGGTCAACATCTCTCTGGATCTGTGTCCCGGAATTATGTGATTTTTTATTGGATGTTTTTGGAGGATTATTTGGAGTCAAATGTGCATATTTGAATGTGCAAGTATTTATTTTAGAATTATATATTTATTCATGTTTAAAATTTAAGGGGAGGGAGAGTGCCACGAACAGTACATACATATTTAATTTTTTAATGATAATATTCTTATCATGTTTGTTTTATCTTGTTAACTGATATATACGACTAATAATATAGGTTCAGATAAATAAGAAAACGACTTGGGCTAGCTTGAGGATAAATGGGCTAAAAACAACTATCTAGCCTGTTATAAGAATAATTGGAATAAAATGGGTACAATTGTCATTTGTTTTATCTTGTAATAACATTTATCCTAATTTTTTATCAAAATTTTGATAAATATAAATAAGAAAATGTAAACGAAGACAAAGTAATGGGGGTTCTTTTTATCCCATGGAATTAGGATAATTTTTCCCAAAAACCTTAACCAAACCCTAACAAATTTTTAAAAAATACTTAAAATTCAAATTTCCTAATTTAATTTATCTTAAATGTTAATCATAATCTTTAAAATTCAAATACTCTAAACTATGCCCAAAATCCTTAGACCCTGATCATAACCTTTACTTTTTTTGCAATAATAAACTTACATATTTTAAATTTAATCATTTTATAGAATAATCATAATCATCAAAATTTAAATATTTTAAATAGGGTAGCAGAATATGAGAGGAATGGGGAAATAAGCCCAGAAGCTATTTATTTGTAAGGAATATGTATGTATAGCTATGCCATATTGCCAGAATATATAAGAATAAACTGATATTGATATTTTAAATCCCCCTGAAATTATGTTATTCCCTTTAATTTATTCCACTAGCATAAAAAGGGACCAGATCAATTTTTTATTTTTCATAAATCATTATCCACATTATATTCAATTATTTTTATCCACAACTTATATTTATATAGTCAATGAAACAACAAAAACTATATTGTTATAGTTTTTTAACTAGAATAACTAAAAACACAATGAAACAATTATCTATTTCAAAATAATTTATGTAACTACCCATGATCAGAACCGTTGACGTGCTTAAAACAATGCAGGACCGGTGCATAAAGAGGTACCCGTACCTCTACGGCTCAGACGACCGCATGCACGCGTGCATGGCCGAGCTGGGCGTCACCCTAACGCGCGAACCCGGGTTCCACCAGATGGACATCCACGGCGACCCCTTCGGACTCCTCGCCGCGCACCCTCTCGCGCCGCTCGTCTCCCTCCACCACCTCGACCTCATCGACCCCGTCTTCCCCAAAATGTCGCGCGTCGACGCGATCAACCACCTCTTCAGACCGTCCAAGCTCGACCCGTCCGCGCTCGCGCAGCAGTCGATATGTTACGTTGAGAACGAATGGACGGTCTCGGTCTCCTGGGGTTATGCGGTTCAGGTGAGCCATGAATAATTCACATGTTCAGATACTAATATTAATTTAAATAATCAAGTGATATATAAGACACATAATTGAACCTATGAATTTGTCAATTATGAGTTGGGTGCTCTAACCATTCAGCCATTGATAAAAATAAATAAATATCATAAATAAATAAAATAAATTTAAAAAAAGAAATATCATGAATAAAGAAAAAAGAAAAAATTAAAATTAAGATTTTTAAGACTTAAAAATGTATTTGGATCCATTGAAAATTTTGAAACAGGAAGAAACACTCCCCTAAAATTAAAAAACATGGATTTACACCACCTACCATTAGATTAAGATGGAATAAAAATACTTCAAATAGCTATTTACCTTTAATCAATTTTTTTATTGATATAAAAAAAGACAATGAATTAATTTTAAATATGCTTTATCAATATGATTTAATACAATAATTGATTCTTCAAATTCATATGGGTGTATTTTTTATAAGAATTAACTCACACCACAGTTAATTAAAAAATAAAAAAATGATAATTATTTAATTAAAAAAGTAAAACTGTACTTTTGATTCATCTATTTTTTGAATACATGTTTTTTATTTTTCTTATGTCGATTCTTTTATTCATTTCCTTTTGTATGGTATATATTTGACTTCAAATTCTAATGAGAGATATGATTCATTCTCTTCAATTCTCAATTCTAACACACAGGTGATGCACGGGGCGGTGCCGCCGCGGGAGATGCAGAGGGCACCGCGGACATTCAAGAACTGGCGTATGTCGGTGAGCGAGAGGTGGGACTTCGCGTTTGACACGCGCGCATCGAGTGGCAAAGCGTGTGAGAATCCGTCGGTGTATTATATGGCGACGGCGAAGAGGGAAGGGAATGGGACGGTGACAGAGTACGTGAGGCGGCACCACCGGGCGAGGAAGTGCGGGCGGAGGACGGCGGCGGGTGGGTCGAAGACTATTGAGAGGGTGGTGGTGTACAAAGAGATTGAACCACCTTTAGAGGGGACCAAGGTAAGGTTTTTTATAACTCGATCCAACCCGATAACCTTCTATTTGAATTTACATTTGATTTAATTTTGTAATTAAAAAAATAAAAAGAGTAAAAATACATGGTTTTTAAAAATTCAGGATCTTATTTATATAATAAAATCGTGATATTACGTAAAAACTTTAAAAAATTAAAACTTAAGAATGGGTAATTATCCTCATATTTTCTAGAGATATTTCACATTATTTTAAAATCTATTTATTTAGTAACAATAATTAATATATTTTTGTTATTAATCATGGTTCAATTACTGTTAAAACAATGGTTGAATTAATGATTCATTTAACACAATGGTTGAATTTATGTTTTTATTTATTTGGATTTGAATTTCATTATTTTCATTATTTTAGATTAAAAAACAAATCATGATATTATATAAAAAAAAATTAAAATTTGAGAATGAATAATTAGATATTTCACATTATTTGAAAATCTATTTTGGTTCAATTATGGTTAGAATTAATTATCCTTTGTTTGTTCAATTTCTGGGTTCAATGAACAAGTGACTTTTTTAAAACAGTGGTTATTATTCTATGAATTTATGTTGTTATTAATTTGGATTGGTTGTTTATTTGTTTGGAACAGTCACCACGGAGGAATGCTTGCAGGGCATCTATAAAGAAAAGGATTATGAAGGTTTATGTTGGTCCTTTCATGGATGGTGAAGTTATTGAAGTATGACTTTGTTTATTTATTATTATTTTGAATTTGTTAGTGATGTAATTATGTTGAGGACCAATTTTGATTGTGGGTTGATCAGGCATACAACCCATACTAAAGTTAGTGGTACAGCCCATTTAAAGCTATCGTGGTTGTGTATTTATGTTGTTACACTCCATTTTTTTCTCAATCCAAATCACAATACTATATGCCACTTTTAAAATCCAGTAAAACATATACTTAGTTAGATATTATATATATTACATTAAATATTTTTACACTTATTAAAAATGAGTTCATTCAATTCAAAATGAAGTGATACACACTTTTTATCAAAACATGATGTTTACTATTTTTAAAAAAAATAAAAACATATGATGTCTAAGTTTTGATTGGTGAATGTGACCAAGTCTAACTTTTTCCATATCTAAATCATCTTTATATACAACCTTATTGTTAAGTAACTACTCTGACTGCATGATGGAAAGCAAATATTTAGAGAGATGATTATACTAGAAGAGATAATTGGGCACTTTGACAAAAAGAATTTGACACCCACAAAAGCCTCCCAGTTTTAAGTTATAACAGATGTTTCAAGTGTAAAGCAGCCACCATAAAAAAGCCATACTTAAATTTATATATGCTTCCTAAACACTTCAAAACCTTTGGATTCATATTTACCCCTTTCACTCGCTGTGCTTCGCCTTGGTATGAGATTGTAGAGCATTTTCAGAGTTGAAGGTCCTGAAATACATATACAATGTTTATAACCCCAAATTCCTTTTAAACAAATCAACATTAATGAGATGTAAGTCGAGGGTTTCATACTTGCTGCAAGACTTGCATGATACGGATTCACCGGACTTAGGGACCTGCTTTTGCTTGTCCATTGCAGGAATCTTCGCAGCCTGTTTTGGTGGATGCAGGGTCGCAGTGTGACCACTACCTTCCTTTACATCTGCACCTTTAGTGGAAGACATTCACTCATAACCAAAACCTATATATATACATTGCATCATCAGATGTGTTTGGGAATACAAACCATACCTGTCTTCTTACCCCCAGATGGGGTCGCCAACTTAGCCTTCTTTTCTGGAGCATGAGTCGTGATTGAAGACCCAACTCTCTTCTTACCGACCTGAGCCTAAAAATCAAGGTGATGAGAAGCAAGCAAGACGAAAATAAAATAAATAATTCAATCAATCTGTAGGGCAAAGTGGACACCTTTTTAGGAGTATCTTCAACTTCATCATCACTATCCTCATCACTCTCATCTTCGCTATCACTTATGTCACTCTGCAAGAAAAAAACCATCAGATCAGAATTTTGTAGGGGTAAGAAATTTCAAGAGCAGCTGAAAGAAAAAAAATTCATTCTGGATATGTAAACAAACAATAAATAAAACAATCAGAATCATCTCCCCATGGACCCGACATAATCAACATAGAAATTGCCAGACCAGAATCAATATCATTCCAAAACTGAGTCTACCACCAAATTATGTTCTCATTGATTCCACTGTACCAGAAATAATTCTACTAGTTATCAGCAAGATTATAAGCGCCCGGTGATAATCATGTGCAACTGATGATCAAGAAATAATTTAAACTAGCGGAGGTATTACATCTACAAAACATGATATGTCAAAAAAACTAAAGAGAAAGAAATCTAAATAAAAGATTCTATACATCCAATCACCACTACCAAAATATTACAATAAGTCAAGAACAAAACTATTCAATATTAGTTTTAAAAGTGCTCTCTCTCGGTTAACAATAAAAGTAGAACATACTCAAGTATTGAAGGGCTCAAGTATTACAGGATCCATGAATAAACTGAACTCAGGTACCCTACCGCAAATTCATTGAATTGAGGCATGTGCCGAAAAAAATGGATAAAAAATTAATTTTTGAGGTAAATGGTAGACTGAGAGCTTAACTTAAATCCACAAGACCTGCAAGACTCAGAATGAATATCAAAATCATCATCATAAAATGGATCATCTAGACTATCATCATAAGATTCATCCGACTTCAATTCCTCAGCCACTGCCTTGGCATTTGACTTCAAATCAACTTTGGCTTCATCCTGCACTGGAACAAGCGTGGCCACCTCATCCTTCAGCTTATCTTCACCAACAACAAAATATTGAATTACATAGTGAATACAATATTGCTAATAAGTCATTATTTCAAGAATAAAAAATAAAATCAAAATATAAATAAAATTATGTAATTAGCAATGTGACCTGTGCCAAAAAAATATCAAACTACACCATTAAATTTGATGACATTAGACTGAGGCATATGCTCAGGAAAAACTTGACATAAAAAATACATTTGTCTCCACTTAATAACTTAGAGAGAAGCAGTTTGTCAAAAGAAGTATGATGCAAATAATGATAAAACATAAAACCAAAATTTCAACAGCAATTGGCAATAAACATGGAAAAAAATTTGAACAAGCACTGTATACAAACATGATGTATGGCATCTAACAGCAGAGGTAGAAAAGAATTTTGAATTGAGAAATACTATCATGTAAATATAATAAAAGACAGATAGATTCAAAATAAAGTGAAAGTAACAAACTCCGAAAGAATTATACAAAAAGGACATTGGTTGGATAGCACAAGCATTCTCATCATCCATTCGCAAATAGATTACAAGTTGAAATTTGCATATTTTTCAATGTTTGAAAGGTGTTATCAACTGAACAATAAAAAAAAGATATTTAGTTAGACAGGCAATGACAAGTGCAAATCATCAGATATGCGGGAAGGAAGATGTCCAGACAGACATTATATGACGACATAACATGATTTCAAAATCCAACAGTTGAAGTACACCTACCATTCTCCTTGCTGACAGGGTAATCCATTTCGAACAAATCAGATATATCAGAATCTGGAAAAATGCAAAGCATGTTAAAATGGTTGATAACATAAAAAAGTAAACAACAATAATACTCTTTAAAAACATATGCACTGTGAGAATACCTGAGTCATCAAGAGTGAGAAAAAAAAAATATTGCAGTTAAGGAAACTGAAATTTGTAATCAACATGAACATAAAAAGTATGGGGAAAACAATCCCTCTCTGGATTCTCAAGATTCCCAAAAAAAATGCAAAAAAAAATGAAGAAGCTTAGAGGATATTTAACAGTAGTCTTGTAGCCCAGAAAGTGGACACTGCTCTTCCCACTGTGTGATAGTTCACATTCTTTCTCAAACACCACATCATAAGAAATCTGAGGACATTTGTCTGCTGATAGAGTTCCAAGGACTAGTTTTTTATCATCAAACTTGACAAAAAGCCGAACAGAATCATTCTTTTCCTTCTTTGGTTTCACAAGACATGCCTGCAATACAAAGAAGAAAAAAATAACATTCAAAGGAAACTCAAGATCGGTGGTAAGTAAGCTAATCAAAATTCATTCCACAAAAAGATGAAAACAAAGATTATAACCTTTGAGAGATGCAGATATCTTTTCTTTTTAGGTGCACACTTAATGGACTCTCCAGATTTCACTTCAACACCTGAAAAGTTAAAAAAGAAATATTCATATAGTCACATTGAGCATTGTAAAACCAAAAAAAAAAACAGAGAGACACTAAATCAATCAGGACAGCATGGTCATCAAGAACCAGAGCGAAATTGCAGATAAACTTCATTACGACCACTGAATCAATCTTATTAGTAAAGCATGAGATAACACATATACAAACATTGGGTAGCAGTGGAAATGTAGAACTTAATGACATGTCCTCAGATGGAGGAAGGATCATTTAAAAGTAATGCATAAATCACTTCAAGAATCATTTAAATGTAATAAATCACTATTGCATCCAAACTCTCATCAACAAGATTATACACGAACCAAAAACCATTTTAAATGAATGAATCACTAATCCATAAGAACACAAACAGCTGAAGATATTTCCATAAGAACACAAACTCCATAAACCCTAAACTCCTTCAACAATAGAACACAAAAATCAAAACCCATCTGAAAAAATTGCATCATTATTGCATCAAAAACTTGATCACAACAAATCACACATATATTAATTAAAGATTTCCATAAAACACAAACTTCATAAGTCATGAACCCTAGATCCAAAACCCACTCTCAATTATACAATACATGAACGATATCCCTATTTGAAAATAACGCATCGCCGTTGCATACAAACTGATCAAAACAAAGCAACAGATTCTACATGACAAATTAAAAACAGAGACATAATTGCCGAACATTTCCACATCTCCCCTTTCAACATTACGTAAAGAAGCATGTGAAAGACTCGTGAACGCATCCTCAAGAGACACACACATCAAAAATCGAGTCGCAAAATCGCGAAATGAAACCATGAAAGGACCCAAAAAAATGAAACAATGACGTAAAACCCTAAAACCGTTCGAGTGATGATGAAATGATGGAAACAAGAACAAGGAGGTAGAGAGAACTTACCCCAAAATTCCAACATTGTTAGTGGATTATGAATCAAAATCTGATTCTTTTATCAAACATTTTTCGATCGATCTTGGGTTTCTGTAATGGGCAAGAGATTATATACTGGATTTAATTATTTATTTTGGAGCTTATGCTAAAATTTTATTTGTTGTTTGATTTTTCAGTTTATACTGAAATGGACAATTTGAACTTCGAAGTTGGGATTGAATTTAGTCAACATGATGAAGAGTTAGATTCAAATTCTTTTGATGTTGTTTACACTCCTGAAGTAAATCATGAATTGAAGCCCACAAAAGGTCAAGAATTTGAAACACTGGATGATGTTCATGACTTCTACAACAAATATGCAAAAGAAGCTGGATTCAGTGTTCGAATTTATTCTAGTAGGAAGAGTAGGGACGGTAATGAAATCTTAAGGAATGAGTTTGTGTGCTATGAAGAAGGGGCATGTGCTAGGGAAGGGGTTAAGCAGAAAGAGAGGCGTCGGGGGATAATAAAAGAGGGTTGTAAGGCAAAAATTGCAGTAGTGAAGTTAAAATCTTGCACATTTGTAGTGAGCGTATTTGTTGAGGGTCACAACCATCCACTGGCAACCCCTCGAAAGGTGCATCTATTAAGATCTCATCGTAGTGTCTCAAGTGTCCAAAAATCTTTAACCCAACAGCTTGGCACAGTAAATATACCAACACATCAACAATTTAATATTCTTGAAATGCAAGCAGGAGGAATAGAAAATATTGGGTGTACACAGAGGGACATTTATAACTATGAAAGAGATCAACGTAATGAGATGAAGGGACATGGTGGAGATATGTTGTATGAGCATCTTCAATTAGAACATGAAAAGAATTCGTCTTTCTATTTTAAAATCAAGGCAGATAATGAGCAGAGGATTACTCATTGTTTTTGGGCTGATGCAACCTCTAGACATGCTTGTAAATTTTATGGTGATGTAGTTATATTCGATACCACATACAACACGAATCGGTATGGGATGATCTTTGCACCATTGATGGGGGTTAATAATCATGGCCAGACAATCATCTTTGCTTGTGCTTTCTTATGTGATGAGACAACAGATTCTTTCATTTTTTTTTTCGGTGGTCCGTGAATCAAAGCCGTAGATCTGATGGGCTTTTAAACGTCCGCACAAATAATTTTACGGGCGTCCGCGGAGATCCGGGCTATATATAATATATATATATATATATATATATATATATATATATATATATATATATATATATATATATATATATATATATATATGGTCGTGATTACGTGCGGTGTGCGGTCGGTGCGGTTTACGACGTGGGCCGTTCGATCGCGGGTCCATCGCATCCAACGGTCGACGTGAATCGCACCCGACCGTCGATGCGTGGACCCGTGATCGACGGCCCGTGATCGCGCACCGCACCGACCGCACACCGCACGTAATCGGATCCCTATATATATATATATATATATATATATATATATATATATATATATATATATATATATATATATAGGGAACCGATTAGGTGCGGCGTCGACCACGGGCCGTCAATCACGGGTCCATCGCATCGGACGGTCGGGTGCGATTCACGTCGACCGTTAGATGCGATGGACCCGCGATCGGACGGCTGCCGCACCGTGCTGCCGCCGCACCTCATCGCGCTCGACGCTCGTATATATATATATATATATATATATATATATATATATATATATATATATATATATATATATATATATATATATATAGTCGCGATTTCGTGCGGTGTGTGGTCGGTGCGGTGCGCGATCACGGGCCATCGATCACGGGTCCATCGCATCGGACGGTCGGGTGCGATTCACGTCGACCGTTGGATGCGATGGACCCGCGATCGGACAGCCCACGTCGCACACCGCACCGACCGCATACCACACCTAGGTGCGGTTTACGGTCGGTCGGTGCGCGATCACGGGCCGTCGATATATATACGGTCGGGTATATATATATATATATAAACCGCACCGACCGCATATATATATATATATATATATATATATATATGATATCCATATATACGTGATTACCGTCCGATGCGATGGACCCGTGATCGACGGACCCGTGATCGCCGCGACCGCACGTAAGCACGTATATATATATATATATACCGATTTCGTGCGGTGTGTGGTCGGTGCGGTGCGCGATCACGGGCCATCGATCACGGGTCCATCGCATCGGACGGTCGGGTGCGATCACATCGACCGTCGGATGCGATGGACCCGCGATCGGACAGCCCATCGCACACCGCACCGACCGCATACCACATATATATATATATATATATACGGTCGTGCGGTCGCGGTTATCGATCACGGGTACATCGCATATATATATCGCGATATATATATATATATATATATATATATATATCGGTCGTGCGGTCGCGGTGCGCGATCACGGGTCGTCGATCACGGGTCCATCGCATCGGACGGTCGGGTGCGATTCACGTCGACCGTTGGATGCGATGGACCCGCGATCGGACGACCCACGTCGCGATCACGACCGCACACCGACGTCGCATATATATATATATATATATATATATATATATATATATATATATATATATATATGATTATACGACGTGGACCGTTCGAATCGCATACGGTATATCGCACCCGATCCGATGCGATATATATATCGCGCACCGCACCGACCGCACACCGCATATATATATATATATATATATATATAATTTTTATTTTTGAATAAAGGAAAAATGATGAAATCATGAAAGTCAAGGAAGGGATAAGAGAATGTATAGATGTTATACATACTCTTTAAACAAAAAGATAAATTAAAAAGATTTGTCAAAGCACGTCTTATCCAAGAAACCCCAACAAACTCTTCCACTTCTAAGGCCCCAAAAATCATCAAATCTCAATCTCCCTCTATAACAAAATCCCTCAATATTTGCCGATTAAGTTAACAGAAACATGATAAAATGCTCCAAAATCATGAAACCTTTTCATGTGTGTCACTTCATGTGTTCCATAGATTACACTAATCAATCTCAAAACATGAACCACCCTTCAAATTTTCTTGAGCCTTCAACACAGAGGATCTGATCAAAGGAGACCCCAAAACAGGTCTCCTCTACCTATAGGAGGCCTGTATTGGGTGCTTGTTCTTCAATTGCTGCCACCACCATGACAGAGAGATCTCATGTTAAAGATTTGATCTCTTGTGTCTCCTTCCCCTGGCTTTTCATCACCCTCACCTCTCTCTGTCTCTTCCTCTCCCAAACCCACCTCCCCTCCATCTCCATCACCACCTGCTCTATCCCCACCTCCATCTTCACTTTCTCCAACCCAAACAACGTCACCACCAATCACATCACCACCACCACTTCCCCCACCACCAACATCACCCCCATCTCCTCTACCCCCACCCCAACTTCCACTTTCCCCACCCCAAACCCCACCGCCGCCGCCACCGGCCTCGAACACATCGTCTTCGGCATCGCCGCCACCGCGAAACTATGGAACACGAGGAAGCAAAACATAAAGTCATGGTGGAGGCCCGACGAAATGCACGGCTTCGCCTGGCTCGACCGCCCTGTTAACCCCACCACCCCCTCCGACCTCCGCCTCCTCCCACCCCTCCGCGTCTCCTCCGACACGTCACATTTCCCCTATTCCCACCCCACAGGCCACAGGTCCGCCATCCGCATCTCCCGCATCGTGTCCGAGACCCTCCGATCGAAGGCCTTCGAAGGGAGGGACGTCCGATGGTTGGTGATGGGCGACGACGACACAGTGTTTGTCGCGGAGAATCTTGTGAAGGTTCTGAACAAGTACGACCACAATGGGTTCTATTACGTGGGGAGTTACTCGGAGAGTCATGAACAGAATGTGGAGTTCTCGTTCAACATGGCTTTTGGCGGCGGAGGGTTCGCCGTTAGTTACCCACTCGCGGTCGAGTTGGAGAAGATGCAGGTAAACATCTCTCCGGATTTGTGTTCGGGAATTATGTGATTTTTTATTTGATGTTTTTGGAGGATTATTTGGAGTCGAATGTGGATATCTGAATGTGCAAGTATTATTATAAAATTATATATTTATTTATTTATGTTTTAAATTTAAGAGAAGAAAAAAAAGTACACGAAACCATACATGTTGATTTTATTTAATGAGACAGTTTCACGTTAAGAATTGAATAAATTCATTTTTAATAAATGTAAAAGAAAAAAATATAACCCCAAACCATCTTTATTTTATCAACCCTATATTAATCATATATGTACTTTTAATTAGCTTGCATATACGACCCATAACATAGGTTGAGGAAAATGGCTGGTATTTGGATAATAGAATAAACGTGAGGTTAAATGAGCTAAGAATAATTGTCTAGCTTGTTATAAAGAATAATTTGAATAAAATGGGTACAATTGTCATTTGTTTCATATCAGAATAACATCTATTCTCATTTTATTACATGGATTTTGACAAATGTAAATAAAAAAATAAAAAAAAATACAAAATGCTGGATTTGTATCTCCTAGAATTAGGATAATTTTTCCCAAAAACTTAAAATTAATTTCCTCTATATTTAGTTTATCTTATAAGTCAAAGTATACCCTAAACTATGCCAAAAATTTTAAAACCCAGACTTATTCATTATATGTGGTTGAATAATTATCCATTCTAGAATAACTTATGTCGCTACTCAAACGAGACTTGAATAGTCATGGACATCTATGAGATCCATTGACATGCTTAAAACAATAAACAATGCAGGACCGGTGCATAAAGAGGTACCCGTACCTCTACGGCTCAGACGACCGCATGCACGCGTGCATGGCCGAGCTGGGCGTCACCCTAACGCGCGAACCCGGGTTCCACCAGATGGACATCCACGGCGACCCCTTCGGACTCCTCGCCGCGCACCCTCTCGCGCCTCTCGTCTCCCTCCACCACCTCGACCTCATCGACCCCGTCTTCCCCAAAATGTCGCGCGTCGACGCGATCAACCACCTCTTCAGACCGTCCAAGCTCGACCCGTCCGCGCTCGCGCAGCAGTCGATATGTTACGTTGAGAACGAATGGACGGTCTCGGTCTCCTGGGGTTATGCGGTTCAGGTGAGCCATGAATAATTCACATGTTCAGATACTAATATTAATTTAAATAATCAAGTGATATATAAGACACATAATTGAACCTATGAATTTGTCAATTATGAGTTAGGCGCTCTAACCATTCAGCCATTGATAAAAATAAATAAATATCATAAATAAATAAAATAAATTTTAAAAAAGAAATATCATGAATAAAAAAAATAAGAAAAAATTAAAATTAAGATTTTTAAGACTTAAAAATGTATTTGGATCCATTGAAAATTTTGAAACAGGAAGAAACACTCCCCTAAAATTAAAAAACATGGATTTACACCCCCTACCGTTAGATTATTTATTAAGATGAAATAAAAATACTTCAAATAGCTATTTACCCTTTAATCAATTTTTTTATTGATATAAAAAAGACAATGAATTAATTTAAATATGCTTTATCAATATTATTTAATACAATAATTGATTATTCAAATTTATCTGGGTGTATTTTTTATAAGAATTAACTCACACCACAGTTAATTAAAAAAAAATGATAATTATTTAATTAAAAAAAGTAAAACTGTACTTTTGATTCTTCTTATTTTTTGAATACATATTTTTTATTTTTCTTATATCGATCCTTTTATTCATTTCCTTTTGTACGGTATATATTTGACTTCAAATTCTAATGAAATCAATTCTCAATTCTAACACACAGGTGATGTACGGGGCGGTGCCGCCGCGGGAGATGGAGAGGGCACCGCGGACGTTCAAGAACTGGCGTATGTCGATGAGCGAGAGGTGGGACTTCGCGTTTGACACGCGCGCATCGAGTGGCAAAGCGTGTGAGAATCCGTCGGTGTATTATATGGCGACGGCGAAGAGGGAAGGGAATGGGACGGTGACGGAGTATGTGAGGCGGCACCACCGGGCGAGGAAGTGCGGGCGGAGGACGGCGGCGGGTGGGTCGAAGACTATTGAGAGGGTGGTGGTGTACAAAGAGATTGAACCACCTTTAGAGGGGACCAAGGTAAGGTTTTTTATAACTCGATCCAACCCGATAACCTTCGATTTGAATTTTGATTTGATTTATTTTTATAATTAAAAAAAAATAAAAAGAGTAAAAATACATGGTTTTTAAAAATTCAGGATTTTATTTATATAATAAAATCGTGATATTATGTAAAAACTTAAAAAAATTAAAACTTAAGAATGGGTAATTATCCTCATATTTTCTAGAGATATTTCACATTATTTTAAAATCTATTTATTTAGTAACAATAATTAATATATTTTGGTTATTAATCATGGTTCAATTACTGTTAAAACAATGGTTGAATTAATGATTCATTTAACACAATGGTTGAATTTATGTTTTTATTTATTTCGATTTGAATTTCATTATTTTAGATTAAAAAAACAAATCATGATATTATGTAAAAAAAATTAAAAAAATTAAATTTTGAGAATGAATAATTAGATATTTCACATTATTTGAAAATCTATTTTGGTTCAATTATGGTTAGAATTAATTATCCTTTGTTTGTTCAATTTCTGAGTTCAATGAACAAGTGACTTTTTAAAACAGTGGTTATTATTCTATGAATTTATGTTGTTATTAATTTGGATTGGTTGTTTATTTGTTTGGAACAGTCACCACGGAGGAATGCTTGCAGGGCATCTATAAAGAAAAGGATTATGAAGGTTTATGTTGGTCCTTTCATGGATGGTGAAGTTATTGAAGTATGACTTTGTTTATTTATTATTATTTTGAATTTGTTAGTGATGTAATTATGTTGAGGACC
Organism: Acorus calamus; assembly: GCA_030737845.1. Lineage (NCBI taxonomy): Eukaryota > Viridiplantae > Streptophyta > Magnoliopsida > Acorales > Acoraceae > Acorus > Acorus calamus. The sequence continues at coordinate 29,570,014 of CM060870.1, read as the reverse complement.
AATTTTGATTGTGGGTTGATCAGGCATACAACCCATACTAAAGTTAGTGGTACAGCTATCATGGTTGTGTATCTATATCTAAAGAGTGTTGTTACACAGTTTTTTTCTCAATCTAAAACACAGTACTATATACCACTTTAAAAATCTAATAAAACATATACTTAGTTAAATGTCATATATACCACATTAAATATTTTCTTATACTTACTAAAAATGGATTCATTTGACACACACTTTTTATCAAAACATAATGTTTACTATTTTTTTAAAAATAAAAACATATGAGGTCTAAGTTTTGGTCGGTGAATGTGACCAAGTCTAACATTTTCCATATCTAAATCATCTTTATATACTACCTTATTGTTAAGTAACTACTCTTGACTGCATGATGGAAAGCAAATATTTAGAGAGATGATTATACTAGAAGAGATAATTGGGCACTTTGACAAAAAGAATTTGACACCCACAAAAGCCTCCCAGTTTTAAGTTATAACAGATGTTTCAAGTGTAAAGCAGCCACCATAAAAAAGCCATACTTAAATTTATATATGCTTCCTAAACACTTCAAAACCTTTGGATTCATATTTACCCCTTTCACTCGCTGTGCTTCGCCTTGGTATGAGATTGTAGAGCATTTTCAGAGTTGAAGGTCCTGAAATACATATACAATGTTTATAACCCCAAATTCCTTTTAAACAAATCAACATTAATGAGATGTAAGTCGAGGGTTTCATACTTGCTGCAAGACTTGCATGATACGGATTCACCGGACTTAGGGACCTGCTTTTGCTTGTCCATTGCAGGAATCTTCGCAGCCTGTTTTGGTGGATGCAGGGTCGCAGTGTGACCACTACCTTCCTTTACATCTGCACCTTTAGTGGAAGACATTCACTCATAACCAAAACCTATATGTATACATTGCATCATCAGATGTGTTTGGGAATACAAACCATACCTGTCTTCTTACCCCCAGATGGGGTCACCAACTTAGCCTTCTTTTCTGGAGCATGAGTCGTGATTGAAGACCCAACTTCTCTCTTCTTACCAACCTGAGCCTAAAAATCAAGGTGATGAGAAACAAGCAAGACGAAAAAAATTAAATAATTCAATCAATCTGTAGAGCAAAGTGGACACCTTCTTAGGAGTATCTTCAACTTCATCATCGCTATCCTCATCACTCTCATCTTCGCTATCACTCTCATCTTCGCTATCACTTATGTCACTCTGCAAGAAAAAAATCATCAGATCAGAATTTTGTAGGGGTAAGAAATTTCATGAGCAGCTGAAAGAAAAAAAAATCATTATGGATATGTAAACAAACAATAAACAAAACAATCAGAATCATCTCCCCATGGACCCGACATAATCAACATAGAAATTGCCAGACCAGAATCAATATCATTCCAAAACTGAGTCTACCACCAAATTATGTTCTCATTGATTCCACTGTACCAGAAATAATTCTACTAGTTATCAGCAAGATTATAAGCGCCCGGTGATGATCATATGCAACTGATGATCAAGAAATAATTTAAAGTAGCGGAGGTATTACATCTACAAAACATGATATGTCAAAAAAACTAAAGAGAAAGAAATCTAAATAAAAGATTCTATACATCCAATCACCACCACCAAAATATTACAATAAGTCAAGAACAAAAACTATTCAATATTAGTTTTAAAAGTGCTCTCTCTCGGTTAACAATAAAAGTAGAACATACTCAAGTATTGAAGGGCTCAAGTATTACAGGATCCATGAATAAACTGAACTTAACTTCTTCCTCTTTTTTTTTGAGGGAATGGTAAATACCCTACCGCAATTTCATTGAAATGAGGCATGTGCCGAAAAAAATGGATAAAAAATTAGTTTTTGAGGGAAATGGTAGACTGAGCTTAACTTAAATCCACAAGACCTGCAAGAGATCATACCTCAGAATGAATATCAAAATCATCATCAAAAAATGGATCATCTAGACTATCATCATAAGATTCATCCGACTTCAATTCCTCAGCCACTGCCTTAGCATTGGACTTCAAATCAGCTTTGGCTTCATCCTGCACTGGAACAAGCGTGGCCACCTCATCCTTCAGCTTATCTTCACCAACAACAAAATATTGAATTACACAGTGAATACAATATTGCTAATAAATCATTATTTCAAGAATAAAAAATAAAATCAAAATATAAATAAAATTGTGTAATTAGTGACCTGTGCCAAAAAAATATCAAACTACACCATTAAATTTGATGACATTAGACTGAGGCATATGGTCAGGAAAAACTCGACATCAAAAATACGTTTGTCTCCACTTAATAACTTAGAGAGAAGCAGTTTGTCAAAAGAAGTATGATGCAAATAATGATCAAACATAAAACCAAAATTTCAACGGCGATTGGCAATAAACATAAAAAAATTTGAACAAGCACTGTATACAAACATGATGTATGGCATCTAACAGCAGAGGTAGAAAAGAATTTTGAATTGAGAAATACTATCATGTAAATATAATAAAAGACAGATAGATTCAAAATAAAGTGAAAGTAACAAACTCCGAAAGAATTATACAAAAAGGACATTGGTTGGATAGCACAAGCATTCTCATCATCCATTCGCAAATAGATTACAAGTTGAAATTTGCATATTTTTCAATGTTTGAAAGGTGTTATCAACTGAACAATAAAAAAAAGGTATTTAGTTAGACAGGCAATGACAAGTGCAAATCATCAGATATGCGGGAAGGAAGATGTCCAGACAGACATTAAATGACGACATAACATGATTTCAAAATCCAACCGTTGAAGTACACCTACCATTCTCCTTGCTGACAGGGTAATCCATTTCGAACAAATCAGATATATCAGAATCTGGAAAAATGCAAAGCATGTTAAAATGGTTGATAACATAAAAAAGTAAACAACAATAATAGACTCTTTAAAAACATATGCACTGTGAGAATACCTGAGTCATCAAGAGTGAGAGAAAAAAATATTGCAGTTAAGGAAACTGAAATTTGTAATCAACATGAACATAAAAAGTATGGGGAAAACAATCCCTCTCTGGATTCTCAAGATTCCCAAAAAAAAATGCAAAAAAAAATGAAGAAGCTTAGAGGATATTTAACAGTAGTCTTGTAGCCCAGAAAGTGGACACTGCTCTTCCCACTGTGTGATAGTTCACATTCTTTCTCAAACACCACATCATAAGAAATCTGAGGACACTTGTCTGCTGATAGAGTTCCAAGGACTAGTTTCTTATCATCAAACTTGACAAAAAGCCGAACAGAATCATTCTTTTCCTTCTTTGGTTTCACAAGACATGCCTGCAATACAAAGAAGAAAAAAATAACATTCAAAGGAAACTCAAGATCGGTGGTAAGTAAGCTAATCAAAATTCATTCCACAAATAGATGAAAACAAAGATTATAACCTTTGAGAGATGCAGATATCTTTTCTTTTTAGGTGCACACTTAATGGACTCTCCAGATTTCACTTCAACACCTGAAAAGTTAAAAAAGAAATATTCATATAGTCACATTGAGCATTGTAAAAAAAAAAAACAGAGAGACACTAAATCAATCAGGACAGTATGGTCATCAAGAACCAGAGCGAAATTGCAGATAAACTTCATTACGACCACTGAATCAATCTTATTAGTAAAGCATGAGATAACACATATACAAACATTGGGTAGCAGTGGAAATGTAGAACTTAATGACATGTCCTCAGATGGAGGAAGGATCATTTAAAAGTAATGCATAAATCACTTCAAGAATCATTTAAATGTAATAAATCACTATTGCATCCAAACTCTCATCAACAATATTATACACGAACCAAAAACCATTTTAAATGAATGAATCACTAATCCATAAGAACACAAACAGCTGAAGATATTTCCATAAGAACACAAACTCCATAAACCCTAAACCCCTTCATCAATAGAACACAAAAATCAAAACCCATCTGAAAAAAATGCATCATTATTGCATCAAAAACTTGATCACAACAAATCACACATATATTAATTAAAGATTTCCATAAAACACAAACTTCATAAGTACTCTCAATTATATACAATACATGAACGATATCCCTATTTGAAAATAACGCATCACCGTTGCATACAAACTGATCAAAACAAAGCAACAGATTCTACATGACAAATTAAAAACAGAGACATAATTGCCGAACATTTCCACATCTCCCCTTTCAACATTACGTAAAGAAGCATGTGAAAGACTCGTGAACGCATCCTCAGAGACACACACATCAAAAATCGAGTCGCAAAATCGCGAAATGGAACCATGAAAGGACCCCAAAAAATGAAACAATGACATAAAACCCTAAAACCATTCGAGTGATGATGAAATGATGGAAACAAGAACAAGGATGTGGAGAGAACTTACCCCAAAATTCCAACATTGTTGGTGATCGAGAGAGAGAGACTTCGAAGAATTTCTCTTTAGGGTTTTGGGAAGAGAGAGAGAGTGTTTGTTGAAGCAGAAAACGAAACGGTGTTTAAAACAGACCGAGAAGGTCTGGTCGCAATCGTACGCGGGACAGCGATTGATTTAAAATGACCTGCACGACTTTTTAGTGTTTTTGAATGTGTTGGGATCCTCAAAAAAACACAGGAAATATGTGTTAGCCAATCGGAGATATGTGTTAGCCAATCGGAGAGCGCCACATAGATGGTACAATGGTTGTTGAGATGTGTATGAAGAGGTTTTTGGGTAAATAACGATACAAGCAAAACACAGAGTTTTTTTTCTTCTTCTAAATAGTATGTTTTAGATATTAAAAAAATAAAGCTTATCGTTTTACTTTGAATGAATCCAATTTTAATATAAATATAATAATAAAATTTAATGAAATATATAATAGTACACAGAAAGCGACTATAAAAATTTGTCTAGTTGAGTCAACACCAATAGAAACACAAGAATGTGTGGCTGTTGGTTAAATACTAAAACTTCTCTTTTCACTTGTAATATAACTTGGTGTTTTTTTTTTATCAGGAAAAAATGTTACTTTATGTTTTCCCTTGATGAATGATTTTTTTTTATTATGTAATAAATACTGTGGTGTGTTAACTGTTGACATGAATTTTATCACACCATCGTGACACGTTCCACACTCATTTTTTGTTTAATCAAAATTGGGTTTAAAATGCGATAATACTTCACATCAAATGTTTGGTCAATTTTTGAATGTTGGAATAGAGATTTAAAAATGTGCAAAAGCTTTGTTTGCCCATTTTCACTCGTGGATAGAGGACGTCCCGGGTTCGACGCCGATCTTCCCCAATATTGGATGTATTTTCTATTGTTTTAGAGTCTTACGTCATGTTATGTATCTGTCTCTCATGGGCCTTGTTACAACAACAACAAAAAAAACAATATTGATACACTAAGTCTATTTTGTGAGTCCTCGGATCTTAACTATTTGTGTCACGGTCGGATCCTATCCACCCTTTCTCCATATCTTTATGATGCATATTGCTCCACCAAAACATCCTTAGAACTTTGGAATGCCTTAGAGGACAAATACGGTTTAGAGGATGCAGGTTTAGAAAGGTATCATTTCGTAGATTGGCTAAAGTATAGGATGGTAGAAAACAAAACTGTTACTACCTAGATCTTAGAGTACACCAAACTGATTCAGAATGCCAAAACCAAGGGTTTCAACTTGGAAGAGAATATCCAAGTTGCTGCACTTGTTGAAAAACTGCCCTTTTCTTGGAACAATTTTGTAAAAACCCTTAGGAACTGTCAATGTCAAATGTCTGTGTCTGATTTGATCAAATCTTAGGCTTGGGCTTGGGTTCGGGTTCGGGTCTGGGTCTGGGTCGTCTGAAAGAGATAACAGAGATAGAGAGTTTTCGTCTCAGTCGTAACAGTCGCCGCGGCGCAATCTGTAACCGCCGTGATTAGGGCGACGCGATCTGTAACCGCCTTGATTAAGGCGACGCGTGATTGAAGGTGAACGTTCGTCCGTTTGATTTTCGTCTCAAACGGCTCTCTTCCTCCCACGCCTATATAAAAAGGCTATGGGAGGACTGCAAAGGCATGCAATTTCAGTGTTCTCTCTTCTTCATCCAGAAAAGTTTTCTTATTCTTCTTTTGGCGATTGTTCGAGTCAGCGACCGGTTCACGAATTCTTCTTCTTGCTGCACCAGAGGAGAAGATCAGCGAGGCTGGGTGGTTGTATCCGGGGAGCAGATTGTCGAGTACCCTGTGCGATTGAGGGGGAGATTCTGTTCTTAAGACAACGTTCTACGTGCCTCCATCTATGCCATCTCTGAATCATTTTCTGTTTTGATCTGTTGTTTGATTATCTGTTTATTGTTTAATCTGATTTCGACAAAAGTTTTTCCAACAGTTCTCTGTATACATATTCTTGCTATCATGTCACTTACACTATCATGAATTACACAACAATCAAAGAAAACAAGTAAATAATAAACCTACTGTTTGTCATGCTATGGTATATGTCATAGAAAAGGTGCTACTAGTTTTCTGACATATCTTCCACACATATAGAGCAACTAACCTGCTCATTCATGCGTTCAAACAATTCATTTACAAACACCTCATCCTGGCCAATAGCATTTCAGTCACATGCATATCTTCTTGATACATATACAAAATAGATATAGTGATTGACATAACCATGAAAAAGAAAATATGAACACTCCCACGACACCACATATTGTTCAGATGTAGGAGGTTATCAAAATTTACAACAACCAAGTCTATTTCAACCCATGTGACACAACATGAACAACAAAATGAGTGTAACTAAACCAACAAGGATAATTAACAATCCAAGCGCAGCAAACAAGATATACATTCAAAAGAAAAAAAAATGCTGGAGACTCTCCCCAGGAATGACATCTATGGTCATAGGCTGGGTCACAATTGGATAATGTACAATCTTGTGTTCCTCCATTATATGATGCGACTGTGAAGCTTTTTTTGTGTGTTATTATTGTTTGGGGAATCTATCTGAATAATTTTATTTACGTGAAATAAATAAAACTAACGCGGAATAATATATATATGTAGAAAAATCTTTATAAATGATAATTTTACTTTCGGAGGGGTAAAATTATCATTTATAAAGAATTTTTTTATTTTTAATACATTGTAGGAGTTTTTTTGGTAAATCATATTTTCAGTCATGGTTAACCAGATAAAATATTCGCAGATTAATTCTAATATGTCAATGAAAATTTAACTTGGGGGAGCTATTTGGATTTATGTAGGTGTTTTCAGGGGTTATGTGAACTTCATGAAAAGTCAAGGAGTTATATGGATTTCGAGTAGTTTACCAGGGGGTTATATGGATTTTTCTCTATTCTTTAACAATGACATCTATTGTGGTTATTCTTGTTGTTGTGATTGTATGTGCTATACAGACATTAGTATCTACTTATTTATGATTATTTACCGTTAATTTGAATATTTAGTTTATTTGGTATCTTAAGAGCATCTCCAACCATGCTCTACCAATCTTCATTCATTTGGTGGAGCATGACACATATATCTAGTTAATGAGTTTGGTCAAAGCGTTTACAACCATACTCCCTAAATAGCTCATACAATAATAATTTTTTATATATTTTTCTGGGACCCACTATATAAGAGAAAATGTTATTTTTATTTTTATTTTTAATGTGGGAGCTTCCAAATGCCTCCCCATCTGGTGAGCCTCCAGGCTCCCCCACTTGATTTGTTGAGAGGTGAGGAGCTCGTTGGAGATATTTTTTTTCTCTCCCACTAATCCAATTAGTTGAAGGGCCGAATAAAGCAATCCTTTTGGAGATGCTCTAAGTCAACTAGTAAATTGATATCTCAAGCCATAATAATACTGCATCTAACTATTATTTTTTAAAATAAAAAATCAGGACACACAGGTGTATTGGCCACCATGTCATCAATCATCATCAATTCAGGGGAACAAAAACCCATACTGAAACAGAGAGAAATCAATGGGCGGATGGAGCTCTGCTCTTTTGTTTGCATAGAAAGCATTCAGAACAATTTTGGACCTCATCATATCTAACACTTGTTGCTTTATGCGTAAGAAGAATTATGCGTAAGAAGAAAGATATTCTGGTTATCCAACTTCACTTATTCAAGTTTCTTGCAATTATTGGGGAAATCAATTATTCACAGGAGGATCATCGAAGGCATGAGACGTCTATAAGTAAAATAAAATAAAATAAAACATATTCATGATGGAATATATACTATGTTAGATTTACATTGTGGTAGTAACGTGATGATTGTAAATGTGATTGCAAAACGAATGGAGTGTATTTGTGTCTTAAAGAATAATGTCACAACATATATAATTTATCATGATTTCTGGCCGTCCAATAAAATTATTCAAGATGAAAAAGAAATAATCAACAAAATGTATGTTAATAAAAATCATGAAAGTGTTAGGCATTTTAAAATAAAAATAAATTGATCATCCAAAATTTACATTATATATTAAAGGACAGTGATATCTAGTAAATGATTTTTTAAATAAATTATATATTAAAGGACAGTGATATCTAGTAAATGATTTTTTTAAATAAGTTCTCTGTATACCCAGGAATGACATCTATGATCATAGGCTGGGTTACAATTGGATAATGTATAATATTCTTGTGTTCCTCCATTATATGATGTGAATGTGAAGCTTTTTTTGTGTGTTATTATTGTTAGGGAATAGCTCTTATACTACTTGTGAGATTCCCGGATAATTTTATTTGCGTGAAATAAATAAAACTAACGGAAAATAATCAGTGTTCTAAAAAGCGATCCTAGGTGGGGACTAGTCGGTCGCCTAGGCGTAGGCGGAACCTTTCTGCATCGCTTAGGACATAATCGCCTGTCTAGGCGGTCGGCTGCCTAGGCAGGTCTAAGCGGGCCTAGGCAGGCCTAGCGGGGACTAGTCGGCTTCAAAAAAAAATTTTGGTACATACAAAAATCAATTTTTTTTGGATTATTTAATTGCTGACATTTTATCTTTATTATTTATGTAGTATGTTATAGTTGCACCTATTAGATAAGTATTATCTAAGTCATAGATGCACTTGCATATTTTCTCTTCGTGATTATATGTATGATTCCACTTATGTTCTCTTTATGATTTATCTATGTGTCATGTCATTTATCTTTTTTAGTTTATTTTATTTATTTTATTTTTTCAATATTTAGGTATTATACACACACATATATATACATGTATGTATTATTTTGTACTAACCGGTTAATCCCCGATTAATCTTCACTTAGCCGATTAATCCCTAGTCCCCGTTAACCACCCGACTAGCGCCTAGCGCTTTTTAGGACATTGGATATAATATATATATGTAGAAAAACCTCTATAAATGACAATTTTACCTCTAGATGAGTAAAATTATCACTTATAAAGAATTTTTTGTATTTTTAATACATTGTAGGATTTTTTGGTATATCATGTTTTTAGCTATGGTTAATCGGATAAAATATTCATAGAATAATTCTAATCTGCCAATGAAAATTTAACTCAGGGGAGCTATTTAAATTTATGTAGGTGTTTTCAGGGGTTATATGAACTTCATGAACAGTCATGGAGTTATATTGATTTCGAGCAATTTACCAGGGGGTTATATGGATTTTTCTCTGTTCTTTAACAATGACATCTATTGTGGTTATTCTTGTTGTTGTGTTTGTATGTACTATACAGACATTAGTATCTACTTATTTATGATTATTTATCGTTAATTTGAATATTTAGTTTATTTAGTATCTTAAGAGCATCTCCGACCATGCTCTACCAACCTCTCATTCATTTAATGGAGTATGACACATATATCTAGTTAAGAAGTCTTGGTTAGAGTGTTCACAACCATACTCCCTAAATTGCTCATACAATAATAATTTTTTTATATTTTTGTCGACCCACTATATAAGAGAAAATATTTTTTTTAATTTTTTTTTTAATGTGACCCCACATTTGGGAGCTCCCAAATGCCTCCCCATCTGGTGAGCCTCTCCCCCACCTGATTTGTTGAGAGGTGAGGAGCTCGTTGGAGATGTTTTTTTTTCTCTTCCACTAATCCAATTTGTTGAAGGAGCTGAATAAAGCCCCCCCCCCCCCCCCCCCCCCCCTGGAAATTTTCCTGCGGCTCGAAGCCGCGTCATTCCCTGTCCACCAATCCAAGTCGGGCGGGACAATAAAGCAACCCCCCTTTGAAATTGATATCTCATCAATCATCATCAATTCCGAGGAACAAAATCCCATACTGAAACAGAGAGAAATCAATGGGCAGATGGATGGAGCTCTGCTCTTTTGTTTGCATAGAAAGCATTCACAACAATTCTAACACTTGTTGCTTTATGCGTAAGAAGAATTATGCGTCAGAAGAAAGATATTCTGGTTATCCAACTTCACTTATTCAAGTTTCTTGCAATTATTCACAGGAGGATCGAAGACACGAGTCGTCTATAAGTAAAATAAAATGAAATATATTCATGATGGAATATATATTATGATTTACATTGTGGTAGTAACGTGATAATTGTAAATGTGATTGTAAAATAAACGGAGTGTATTAGCGTTCTAAAAAATAATGTCACAACATATACAATTTATCATTATTTCTGGACATCCAATAAAATTATTCAAGATGAAAAAAAAATAATCATTAACAAACATATGTTAATAAAAATTATGAAAGTGTTACGCATTTTAAAATAAAAATAAAATTGATCATCCAAAATTTACATTATATATTAAGGGACAGTGATATCTAGTAAATGATTTTTTAAATAAATTATATGCTCAATTAAGAGAAATGCACTGATATATATATTTAATTCATCGGAGTATTTTTTTTTTTATATAGATGTGTATTTCATTAAGCAAATTTTAAAATATTTTAGAAAAATTGGTATTAAATGGTGCCTAAGAAAGCCTGTGGTCAATTTAATTAATGGTTACAAACACACGTATATAGGATTGTCACATCCTTGGATTAAATATCGTTACATCATAGTCACAATAATTCAGGCATGCGTGCACGCAGTCATATATTTAAAAAAAAAAATGAAGGAATACAGGTGGATTGGCCACCATGTCATCAATCAATTAATGGGAAAATAAACCTATGGGCGGATGGAGCTCTGCTCTTTTGTTTGCGTATGTATAAAGCGTTCAGAACAAATTTAAGTATACCTTTAGCTCATTTTTTGTTTTTTTCCAAGTATACCTTTTCATGACTCATGTTAGTGTAAAATAAATGATTTACATGCTATTACGAATTAAATGTATATTATTTTTTTTACGATGGAATATACATTGATGGAATATACATTGTATTAAATTTATATTGCGTCAATGACGTAACAATTATAATTATGATAGTAAAATAAATAGAATGTACATCCTAAAAATCATGTCATAATATATATATAATTCATCATGATTTATGGCCATCCAATAAGATTAACATGATGTGTGTGATCTTTGTAGGTGCCCAAACTACTCATATACTGTAGAGCTTAAAAAAACTACCTAGAATGGTAGCGCGTTTGCTTCTAGACATTCTACGCGACACTGAAGAAAATGGATAAGATGTCAGATATTTGCCCAAACTAGGACACCAATGTATTAAAAGTTCTCTGACGTTCAAGTTAGAGAAGGATGTAAAACATTATACTCTGACTCAATCGTGTATGTAAATATTCGTAACCTTTTTTCAAGAGAGTTTTCACTTTATATATGTATCATAAAGGACAAATGACGAACCACCGCATCGTGTCTTGACAATAATTTAGGTTGTAGAGATGTCATCAATCACGCCTGCCTTTGACTTGAATGCATCTTGATTTGGGCGGTGCAACCTGGGCCTCAATTCATTTGGAATGTCCAGCATACACAAGCCCCACGAAGCTCATACAAGCGTCATGTTGTGTGAGAGTTTTTTGTTTTTTTTCCTCCAATATATAATAAGAAAAATGTTAAACTCAATCATTTTTATCAACCAAAACTCAGGTCATGCATGTTTTTATTTGTTAAACAATAGTAAACATAATCTGATAATGTATATGTTTTGACAAAAAGTGTATATCCCTCCATTTCGTATTTTGAATTGTAAAAAACCTAGAGGTTGGGTGTCAAGAGCCGTATCGTATACTTTTTTCTAACTCGTTTTTTTATCATGTTTTGTATTTTATTCTCTCTCATTTTAGAGTTTGTAATTGGAATTTAGTAAATGAAATCGAGTAACAAACATCTACCTTTTCTTTTAAACAGTGTCCTAATATAAGTTTTTCTAATTTATTGTGTCATTATCAAAATGAGACGTTGAGAGAACTGTTTCATTGGTTAAGCTTTCAAGTCAGACATCAACCTCATCCCTGTTGCAATGGAAAATTATAATATTCATGAGAAACTCCCCCATATTGTGCTCCACATATATAATAATAATATCTCCCAAATGAAGGTGACATGGACCACACAACCAAATTCATCCTCCCCACTGGCTCTCTAGTTTTCAGGAGAGAGGGTCCACCCAAAGCTTATCCACATAGATCCAAAATTTCTGTCTCACATCCATCATCAATTTTTATTTTCTTCTCCATAAACATCCTCACAACTTGCACAAACTTTATTGAAAACCATGCCATGAAAAGATTAATTCATGACTCACAGAACCACCACCTACAGCAATTCATTCATTCAATGTATTTGTACCCATATATTCACTTAACATATTCTGAATTACTCCTTCAAGGATTCAAATTCAAAAACAATTCTTTCTTTTTTTTTACATACAAAACACGCTAATATACATAACCACATATCTCTAAAGCAAGAAATCCATGAATTGGAGCCACGAAAACGGGACCTTCTTCGACTCCTTCGCAGAGGCTTCTTTCCCGCACGTGCCTCCGCACGTGTTTGCTATCTTTGGGCACAAAAAGAAGTTTCTCGACCCCAACGACAGCAGCTTCTCTTTCGGATCCAAACCTATTAAATTTTTTAAAACAAAATGTTATACACGATACATTTTATAGTCTAAAAAACACATTGTTTTTTATTTTTAAACAATCATATACCTTATCTACTCTAATAAGTTAAATAATTCATCAAGAATATGTGGACTTCAATTATTAATTTTATTAAATATTAGGGGTTTGTTTGTGCAGGGTAAGCAAAATTTTATACATTAGAAACAAAATTGTGATCGAGAAGTAGATTTTGAAGCTCCTCTCAATAAACCTCTCATCTATTTATTTTACTACTTTGGACATGTTTCATTTTAGTTTAAATAAAATTAAGACGTATGTCTACCATTTCATTAAAAAAAATATAGTTAAATAATATTATTTATAAAAAAAATATTATTTTTTTGGTTAAATCCTCGTAAACTATATAATTTATCTATCTATTTAATCTCCCTTCTTCATTTTAATCCCCGGAAATGGGATATCAGTAAATTGTTTAATTTTTTATTAGTCCTTAAAGAGGGATGTTCGCTAAATTATATAACTTATGAGGATTTAAAAATAAAAAACTCTAACTTAAAATTTTTACAACGAGGTATATACAGTGTAATAGAGCTAAAAATATCATAAAATACCACTCCCGTAATTTATACGATTCAAGGGGGGACAGTTTCGATATTCAAATGAAATAGGGGACCAGCGATTCGCTTACTTTCGAGGCTGAATTGCGAATAGTGGAGGCCAAACGCGTCAGACGGATCTGCCGCCGCCGGCGACTCAGGCAACGCCGGCCTCCGCCCCTCCTTCACGTACTGCCTCACCGCCGCCGCCACCAGCTCTCCGACGGTCCACTCCGTCGACGCCACCACGTGCAGCGGTCCGAGGCTCCTCTGCACCGTCACGTTCACCAACACCTTCGCCGGGACCTTCCTCGCCGACACCGGCGACGTATTCTCCGGCGAAAACCTTCCGTGCGGCGCCATCAGATCCGGCTGCGTCCTCGGCCGCCGGAGCCTCTCCCGCTCCGCCGGAAGCCTCCCGTGGAACGACGCCGATCTCTCCGGAACCCTAGATCCGGATCCGCCTCTCCTGCCGGACATATCTGCAATCGGAGAAGAAGAAGAAGAAGAGGAGGAGGAGGAGATCAACGGAGGCGGCGGAAGCGGACGAAGCGGAGGCGGGGGAAGGAGAGAGAAGGGGAGGCGCGGAGGCGCTCAATCGCCCCTCTCACGGCGGCGGAGACTCGCATAACCTGGAGGGGCACGAGCCGTAATTTCTGCGCGATTGGAGGGGTTAAAAGGGAAAGTTCGAAGGGGGAGGCGAAATTCGTGGCTGAAGGAAATGAAGAGATTCGCTTTCGGTATTTATCGTGTGAAGGAGGAAACAGAGGCCGGGTTTCGGGTGACCGGCTCTAGCCGGTCGAAGGTATGGTTGGGGCGGGGGGGGGGGGGGGGGGGGGGAGAGATTTGTCTGGATGAGAATAATTGGATCATTAATAATAGTTAAATGGATTCCTTTTCGAAAAATAAGATCTTAATAAATCATATATTTATTCATAGGGTTATTTAATTTTCATCCCTCCAAAAAAAATGGACAGATTATCAAAAACTCTTCTAAAACTCAATATTATTTTAAACCCCCTTAAAATGTTATTTGACTTTGTAAAAAACCCAACAATCAGCAAAATAAGAATTTTATTGGAATATTCCATCTCAACATATGTATATGAACTATTTTACCTTTCTCATTAGTGAAAAATGTATTTTTTATCAATGTTTCATTATTAGAGAGGTTAAAATAATGCTCCTAACATTCTTAGTTTGTTGATTATTTGGGTTTTTGCAAAACTAAGTAACATTTTAAAGGGAATTAAAATAATATTGATTTTTGAGGGGTTTTTTTATAAATTCCCTATTTTATGAGGGGTGGAAACTAAATAACCTATATTTATATTTATTATGTTGAAATAAGCATGTCTATTATTAGATAGGGATTTAATACTTTGATATTTGTATCTCGTGAATCATGTCATACTAATTTTGAATTTTTATATGTTTAAATATGGACAATGACTTCGGTGATGAAGTGATATATCAGTGAAATTAAAGAATTAAAATATAGATTTTCAAGACTTATATTCTCATTGAAAAATCATATATAGAAAATACCACGGTTATTTAAATTTTTTATTATTAGGATTGACCATGATGAATAATAATTATAACCTCGCATGAAATCCATTTCACTATTGATGTACAGATTTCACTAAATGGATTATATGTTTTTTTTAATCTCAAAATGGGTATATGAAGTTTCATTAAAATATATAGTTAATTTTTTATATAAAAATATTAAATAAAATATATATTTAAAAAAAAACATGAAGATAACCTAGTGTAGTTTTTTTTTTTTTTTTTTGTGGATAAAGGCAGGTTTGAACCCACGACCTCTCATTTGAGAAGTTGCATCTTGACCACTCTGTAGATGAGGTCTGCTAGTATAGTTAATAACATGATACTACCTAAATATAATAAACTATTTATTCTAAGCATGATTTTGTAAATTAGAAGGGTTTAAATGCACAAAAGAATATCTAATCCCATAATAATATTAATAATAATAAGAAATAGAGACTTATTTAATTAATCAATCATTGGCTGAAAAGATCGAGAAGATGACCGGCGATTGCCCGTCCACACGCTAACTTGCGTGGTCGTTGTTTACGTCACAGGAACGTCGGTAGAGCTTGCTTTTCTGTCATGTTGAGACCAAACTACCCTTTTCTGTCATGTTGTAAAACCTTGACAGCAGGGACAGCGGTAGGGGTGTTTTCGTCTTATCAACCAACATAGATGCGTAATGGAGAGTCCCGGTCAAGTCATGGGCGGTCCACGTGTTCAATATGGTTTACACGTTTTCTCCAAATCAGGCTTGATATGTACCCCTTATCAGCCGTTGATTTAAACAGATAACAAGTTAGAGACGCTTCCGTGGCCGTTTGATGCACAAATAATTGAGTGGGAAGAGACGTTGGTGATTTGAGATTTGGTTAAATGTTTGGTGATGGTAGGTTTGTTGGATGTATGTGCAAATGTTTCCTTCCCTGTATAAGCCTGTAACTAGATTGTGTATTCATCACCTACTAAATACAGGACATTGTTCAATGTACATTATGATTTATTATATATATGTCCCTCCCTGATTAGGTGGAAAATAGGAGGGAACGGGAATGAAT
This sequence comes from Acorus calamus, assembly GCA_030737845.1. Taxonomy (NCBI): domain Eukaryota; kingdom Viridiplantae; phylum Streptophyta; class Magnoliopsida; order Acorales; family Acoraceae; genus Acorus; species Acorus calamus. Next base: position 29,553,786 of record CM060870.1, on the reverse strand, counting down.
AGTTTCAAAAATAGGATATAATTATGTCTGTGAATAAGGGTGCGTTTGGTTGCGTGATTGCAAAATTGATTCTGTAGGAATCTGCGATTGCAAACCTGATTCCGCAGGAAGCTCACTTTCTCAGCTTTTTGAAATCGCAGCTTTTGGGCACTATTTGCCTGCAATCGCTGGGTTTAAAACTACGATTACAAAACTGTTTGGTTGCGCGATTGCAAACGCAGCTTCCTGTAATCGCAATCGCAGCGCAATAGTGATATTTGTATTTTAGGTATTCATTAAATATGTTATTTCATTTAATATTTTACATAATATAAGGGGGCTCATGTGTTATTTTATTTTACAATCTAAAACGTAAACCGTGTGTGTTTTTATTTATTTTTTAAATCATACACCGCATCTGAAAATAAGATATGTATTATTATAAAAGGTGACATCATTTATTAAAAAATAATAAAATTTCAACTATATATATACCTCGATACACTATTGATGACAACATGGTGGATTGGACAAGCTAGAAAACCAACTAACAAAATACCGTTCCAAATCTGTCCCAAACCCCTTCAGTCACAAATTTGTCTCAATGGGTTTTCAAAGAACTTAACATCGACTCGTCTCATCCCATTTAGGGCGCGTTTGGTTGTGCAATTGTGCAGCGTTTGCGATTGCAGGAAACTGCGTTTGCAATCGTGCAATCAAACAGTTTTACTGTATCAGCTTTTTGCACACATATTTCAGGCAAATAGTATTCAAAAGTTACGATTTCAAAATGTTAAGAAAGTGAGCTTCATGCAGAATCAATTTTAAAACTTAGATTCCTACAGAATCAGTTTTGCAATCGCGTAACCAAACGCACCCTTAAAAGAAAACAAATTTAAGAATCTCAATTATTTTAATTTTTTTTAGATTATATACTAAATAATTATCTTATATAATATTACTTTGACATATACTTAAATATTTTGTAATAATAATAATAATAATATGTGATGGGTTACTTTTACTTATGTATCTGAATAATTTTGATGATATAAGTGATTTAAATGGGAGATAATGGGGCAAGATGGGTTTTGCTTTTGAATCTCAAATTCATCTCATATCTTTTTCGAGTTGGAATGGGTTGAGATCGGGTTTGATATTTAAGGGACTAAACCCGTCCTGATAGGATCGGATTGGGATAGATTTTTCATTTATCTCATTCCACTATTCATCCTATAATACATTAAGTAAAAAAGAGCTAACGAGATATATAAAACTATGTTTATAGTTGAAAAAATGACTAAATATAATAAATCTATGTCCTTTTGGACCGGGCTGGACGAGTCGAGTTTACGTAATTCAGATAATGGCATGTAATAGAAGGTAAAAACTAAAATAACACCTTGTAAACTATCTAAAATCCATATAATCCCCTACCTTTTCTGAAATCAATATAATTCTCTGAAAATAACTATGTAAATTCAAATAGCCCTCTAAGTTAAACTTTTGTTGACTAATGAATAATATTATGTGAATATTCTACTTGATTAACCCTAATTGAAAACACAATATTCTAAAAACCTTTACAATGTGTTAAAAATGTGAAAAACTATATGTAAATGACGATTTCACTCCTCCTAATAGATTATCCATAGAGATAAAATCATCATTTACAAATGATTTTCTGCATTTTTAATACATTGTAGGAAGTGTTGAGTATACTATGTTTTCAGCTAGGATTAACCAAACAGAATATTCATCATCTCATCTATCAATGGAAATTTAACTTAGGGGATTATTTTGATTTACATAGGTGTGTTTCAGGGGGTTAACGTTATATGGACTTAAAGAAAAATCATGGGGTATATGGAATTTGGGCAGTTCAGAGGGGGCTGTATGGATTTTTTCCTTGACCCCGTTTGTTTTGGGAATAAGCTCTCGGATAACCATGAATAAGGATTTTGGTGTGTTTGAAAACCCCAGATAACTCCTAATAAAGTATGTCAGAATAAACTGATATAAAGTAGTCTATAGATTCCAACCAACCCCTAGAATTAAAGTTATCTGAGGTTATTTCATCAAAAGAATATATAGGCCCACTGTCAAATTAATTGTCATCATCTCTTATAAATTACCCGTCAAATCAACTATCATTATTTTTTTATAAATCTATATTCATATTTTATTCACATTTAACCCAAACAGCAAAACATTTATTCTTATGTTTATCAATGAGAATAATTCAAAACACAAGGGGGGGGGGTTTAATTGAAATGACATGCATTTTACACCTAATTACGTACCCGGATTATAATAAAAAATGGAACAGAAGATCCACTTGATATTAATGTCACATCACAAAAAGAAGAGTGAATTATCCATAAATGAAAAAAATAATTCGTTGGTTTCTCAAAATGAAGAAAAAGACTGGATTCCCATTGACTGATTATCGAACAGATGCTTTAAATTGTATTAAAAAAACGTTTTCAATGCATTAAAACATATCATTCTCATTCTACTTTTATTATTTTATTTTATTTTGAAAAAAATAGGATCTTATCACTAACACTTTTATAAAATAAAAATGAGGTTACAAGTTCAAAATCTCTCTCCTTCTCTCACTCTCATTTCAAAATTATAACCCTACTTTCGCTATAGTTTTGAAATCTTTCATATGTAATAATTCATTGATATTTTAAATAAATTTTCATTCACATAATCTACTGTAACTGGATTTTTTTAATAAAGTTGAATTCTCATATATACATATATAGAAAATTAACTGCGTGTATTTATTTGTTTATTTTTTTTATCTGATACACTTTTGTCGTTCAATTATTGCTATGGTAAACTTCCAAGAAAACATATAAAGTATGCTTTTCAAATTTGTTTGAATAGTGTACAATTTATTTTTATTTATGAAAATATACTTCATGAAAACGATACTCACATTGATTGCACTAACCACTGAGTGTAACAGTTCCTTCTTTTTTTTGTTTGCATTGTGCATGAGCGATGGTGACCAGCTGAATTTTCTTTTTATGATAATTAGACATATTATATAATAAATTTATTTTTATATGTAATTATTGAGGTAGGGGTCTTCGCCCAAGGCCGGAAAGCCCGGCCTGCCCGGTTTGGTGCCCGTTCGCGGGCCTGGCCGGCCCGTCCGTTTTCAGGGTGGGTCAGGCTTGGGGCTGGCTCGTAGGCCTATGGGGGATAATTCCATTAAATTAGTAACATGTAATTTTTATTTAAATTATTGTGGAATTATACAAATTATTGATATTTATGTCAGTATTAACCTAGTTAGATACATGTAGTTATTCATTTTTTTAAAGTAATTAATTCATTTAATATATTTATTTTAAAATTTCAATAGATATAACCTTTTTTTTTAACATTATACTTTAAATTTTGTGTTATTTTAATATTATATATAAATGAACAAATTAAAATTAAAAAAAAAATGTTTAGAATTTGGACCCATAGGCCCGCCTGTGGGCCCGAACCCAGGCCCGGGCCCATGGGTAGGGCATGGGCCTTGTTTTTTGGTCGCGGGCCGGGCCGGCCTGGCCCGTTGAGTAATAACGATTGACTGAGGGGCAAATTTACACATTTCATGAGTATTTATGTAATGGTAAAAATAATATGGGTAATTTCAAAAATACAAGTTTTAAGAGATGTATTTATGCAAAAAAAAAAAACTTTTTTTCAAAATGAGTAAGGACATTTAAGTCAATACCGACATAAATGTCAATAATGAATAAAGACATGTAGAGTTAGATTTTTTAACCACGGTTAATCTAGAGTTCTTCACGGCATGTAGCATAGGGGTACGGTTGCACTCGCTGAGTTTTTTCAGGGACATTTTGACAAAATTAAAATTTAAAAAAGGTATATATATATATATGTAAAAATCCCTAAAAATAAACACAGAAATTGCAAAACAACAAAAAAACGGCCTGTAGAGATAGAGAGCCTAGCCAGCCGAACATTAAAATTGATCAAAATTTTGGTTGGATAGACATGTCTGCTCTAAAGTGAAACACTCCATCAATGAAGTAGGGACTGTTATCCGCGGCATTAAAAACTATCCTTCTTCAAAGTCTCGAACGAATTCCACTAACTCCATCTTCAAAGTAGGCATTTTTTTGGTTGCAAACACATAATTCACAAAAATGACTGATAAATTTTTGTCCATTGATCGCAAGAACAAACCGCAAGAATCATAAAGAAAATGGCTGCTGTTTTCCGAAGTAAAAGATCTGAGAGTAAAGTGCTTCCCCCAACTTGAGTGTCTTGCATTTTGCCAGATTTATGTCATAGAAGATTTTGCATTTTGCATTTTGCCAGATTTATGTCATAGAAGATTTTGCATTTTGATTTTGCATTTTGCCAGGTTTTCATGTAAACGCGCTCGACAAATGATTCAACTGGCAACATACCGAGCAATCGATCACATTGTTGAGGGTCAGCCTTAAAAAAGAGCGCCTCATCGACCGCATCTCTGGCGAACTCATGATCCAAGTCTTTGCAGGCGAGCGCCTCCCTAAGCTTCGCACATGTCAAGTAAGGGAAACGCACGAGACGTGTGATGCAAGACCTCAAGAGTCTCAAGACTGCGCGCCTGACATATAACTCTGGGTATTGTTTCTTGGCCCGATTGATAACAATGTCATATACACAATCTTCTGAAAGAGCCCACACCTCATTGCTACACAGGGAGGTCTCCATCCCAGCAACTGTCATATTGCATAGCACATTCCTGGATTTTTTCAAGTCCTTGTAGTGTGTGAGACCAAGAAAGACCCTCTTTTCGTGTGGGCTAGATTCGAACTCGATTTGGCCCTAGTTGAAATAGACCCGGAAAAAAGTAATAAGATGATATTCAATTTTTTTTTCTGATCTCACACAGTGTGATATGTCAAAAAATCATACGAAGAGAAATTTAGGATTCGAGAAAATCTGAATTTAGATCCGAAAGAATCTGAATCTACCCTTTATTCATAAACGAAGATTACATGATGGACAAACAAGTTTATTCCTCTTGTGCAACACCTCGAACACTTTAGCAGGCCTAAAGAGGTTCCGACTCCAGTGTGACTCTCCCTCGTTCTTAACTTATTTCGGTGTATTTATTTTCTATTCAATCAAAGTGAATTTTATCCTTTACAATAATATTAAATTATTATAAATATTATATTATGATAATAAGTCATGGAACATTAGAAATGGATGGTCGTTCATCAAACTGTTTGAATGTCATTGATTAAAAAAAAATACAAAATACAAAATCAAATGATAGCTTATGTTGCCATATCTTAGTTTCATAATAATTAAATCAAAATAAAACTATTGGTAATCTATTGAAACGGGGCAAAGAATATTTGTTTGAAAATTTAAAAAAAACTGCTATTCTATCCGTACAGTGCAGATTTTGTGCCCACGCCATCTCTTAAAATTAGGATTTTTTAAAAAATTATGTAAGATGGATCCCTCGCTTCTTATTACTAATGATTTTCTTATTAGTTTTTTAAAAGAACTAAAAATGAATGTATAGTTTAAAGTGGGGATTTAATATGTAATAAAAAGAGGAGAGGGATACATCACTAAATCACACCGTACAACTTAAAAATAAAAATAAAAAATCTTAAAATTAACCAATAAAAAAGGTTTTCTCTTTCCAAGATCTCTGACTAGCTTTTAAAAAAGTTTTTTTTAATTTTTTAGTTCCTACAAACTATATGATTTAGTGATTTATCAATCCCTTCTTCATATTACAGTTGAAGTCCCTAGATTTAAAAAGTATGTTATTTATTAGTCCGAGAGGAATCTATTAGTAAATTATTTGATTTTTTTATTAGTATCTGAAAGAGACTTTTTTTTAATTAAATGTAGTCATTTTTCATTCCAAGAAGAAGAAAGAGACATAACTGAATAGAGACAAAGACGAATAGAAGAATAACATAAAGGTAATAAAAAGAAAGCTAAGATAATGGGACTTGTGTTCCCATGCGTCACGATGGACGCACCCGGAAAAACACTGCTGCCATGATGTCCCCTTCGACGGGCAAGTAGGTAAGATGTCTACCCCGCACCTGAAGACCTCCGCGCTATTCCGAGATAAGGAACGCATCTTCCCTGATATGGATACTCGCTGCTCCACCCATGCCAGGTCCCGATCTTGAAAAGAACAAATCTTTTAAATCTAAAGACTTAAAGTGTAATACAAGAAATGATAGTGCATGGTACTTAAAAATGAAAAATCCGTTAAAAAATCCACAAATCAAAGATCATCCATGCATACACTAGAAATCCCGTCCAAATCTAACAAACACAAATACCATTTCACATTTTAATGGGTGAACACACTTGCAAATAAAATAAAATTTTGTTTTCAATTTTTTTTTATTCTGATTTTATCCGAAAAATGGGTCTCTGCGTATCTCTTGGTCAGATTTTTGAATAAATATAAATATATTTAACCTCATTTCAAAATAACCCTAATAATTATTTAAACCCTAACTTTACTGTTTCTCTCTTTTCTATCCACTTTGATCTCCTCCTATCCACTTCAAATCACCAAAGCCAATTTTGGAAACTCTTTTATTTCATCTACATAAAACATACATTGAAGATTGAAGAAAGTATCACCACCACCACCACCACCACTACCGGAGATAGACCAAGAGGATAGACACGGTTTGATGAACAACACATTCTGATTTTTAAAACTTCTTTAATTTTTTTTTTATAAACCAATGTACGTGTGTGTTTTTTTTATAAAAATAAATGAATAATGAAACTCTTTCTATTGGTTTTTTAAGAGTGGTTTAACATTTTTATTAGATTTGTGCATGTTAGTATTGATTTAACTACATGAACTTGATTAATCTGGAATTCAGAAGACAGATTTTTATTGTTTTGTCATTGTTGTCGACCTCAAAACAAAGTTTTTGCTTGGATTTATTTAAGTTCATACCATTTGTAGGAGAAAAAAATTAAACATTAATTGTATAGATTTGGTGCAGATTTATATTTATTTAGTGGCCGAGTATAATTTTATTCCAGGAGAATCGGATTTTTCATTTACTCTTGATTTTCAAGTTGAATTTTATTTAGTCAATTATGTTTACAAACTGTTGGTGGAAATTTTTATAAATCAAGAACAGTTTTTTTTTCCTGTCATTACAATATCCTGAACACTGATATTCAAAAAACTAAAAAAAAATATGTTCTTGATTGACTGCAGATCAAATTGGATGTTAAAAAATAGGCCTTTCTGTTTATTTTGGTGGAATTCAGGAGAGGTGACCCTCTAAACATGGATTTCCCCTGCACCATTGAAAATTGGGTGAGTCTAACCCATTATGGTCCAGTCCAGAACATCAGTGGCTCATCCAGCGGTGGTGGTGGCGGCAATGTAGGACCATATGACCCACATTTTCACCGGACCACCACCACCCCCGCAGCCAATGCGGCCTTCCCAAATCCACCACAGATTTCTCAGATGTCACAGTGTGAGTGCTATTTCTCCTGCTTAATAGAATTCAAAGTTTTGGTATGGTTTTCACTTATCGTATGATTTTATCAGATCATCCAAAACCATCAATTACATGGGATCTGAACATAACACCTCTGACCCCAGAAAAGGAGGTTCAAGTGCAATTTGATGAAGTTGTGGACTTGATGCCTACAACGGAGGCTGCTCTGCCACACCCTATGGAGTTACCAATGGAAGAGAATATGGACAAAAATGGGATTGATTTGAGCAAGACACTGCCACAGAAGCTCCCCCCAAAGCGAAGGAAGTACACGCCCAAGGTTGTTCACGAGGACAAGAAGCCAAGGGCTCAGAAGGTGAAAACTGAGACAGCACCAAATGTACCCAAGAGGAAGTATATCCACAGAGTGGCGAATTTCACAGAAACCCAAGCTTCACCCATCAAGCAATCAAATTATGATTCAGGTGTTCCAAATATCAGTAGATCATCAGTCCAATCTGGTGGGCAAGGAATGGAGGTTGTGCTGAGAACTCTTTAAGAGAATTCGCATTTGACCTCAACAACCATCTAATCAGGCTGATCGACGACTATATTTGGTCACCATCAGCAAATTCTTCCAATGTGCCTCAGGCTGATCCAAGGAAACAACACAACAGAGAGAAACTGAATGATATCGCAGGGCAGAAGAGTACCATGTTAGATAATGTGAATGCCATCCACAAACGACAGCCAGTCACTCTTGCTGAGGCAGATTTTCAGCTGCTGCAGGCGTATAGAGCGATGGGCTATTCCAATTTCCAGAAGAGGAGGCGGACGGAGAGGATTTATATCGATCTTACAACTGATACCACCTCAAATTGTGACAGCACCATCATAAATGACAACATGGAGTGCAGTCCATCAAGTTATGTAGAAGGCCATAATCAGGAGGTCTGGAGTGGAGGAGCTGGTACTTTGATGAACCTATTGCCAATGCAAAACAAGCCGATTGCCTGAATAGTTCAGTGGCATTTACTCCGCCACATAATCCAACATCCTTAGGTTTCACCCCGGAGTATAACCAAACCCTAACTCAGCCACAAAGTTCCACCTCGACCTCCCTAGCTTTCACCACCGAGTGTAACCAGGCCCAAATTATCCCTTATTATCCGACCACAGTAGGTTTCACCCCCCTGTATAACCAGGCCCAAATTATCCCATATTATCCGACCACAGTAGGTTTCACCCCAAAGTGGAACACAAAACAGAAGCCTCAAGCTCGGGTTTCATTGGACAGTGAGACAATCCGGGTGCACAACCACCTGATGCTGACTGCATGTGGTGATGGCTCGGAAACTATGGATGAAGAGAAGGCGAGATGGTGGGAAAAGGAGAGAGAGGTCTTCCGTACATGCACAGACGCTTTCATTCGCCGAATGCATGAGATTCAAGGTATCAACCTCCACTTCTTGTTCATCATTGATGTTTGTTCTCTTCCAAGTGTACCCTGTTTTGATCCTACAATAAGCAAAATATATCATATTATAGTCTCGCTAATTTACTGAGCCTAGAATAAACTGATAGATTTATAGGGGAAGTTATAGTACAAAAAGACCAGATTCCACATCATACAATAACATGCATGTGGTGTTCTTCCCATAATTTTTCTTAACTTTCTAGTGCATCCCCCACCATATTGTTCAAAACTACATATATGGTTATGTAAGAGATTATAACATAGTTGAGTCGTGTAGCATCATTGAGATAGACCTTGACCAAAGGACATAGAGAAGTTTTTTTCCCAATTAAAAAGGAGGGAAAATGAACAAATTAAATACTATCAGTAACTGATAAAAAAAAATATATCAGTAAAAAACAAGTTCATAATGACATGACAAATTAGACTGGCACGTGTATTGAGTCAAAGATTTAGAGATTTTCAACAAACAGAATAGCCAAGTCATGAATCTCACTACTGAATCAAGGAATGAACTGTACATTATATCAACCTTGAAAAGCTTATATGAACATTCACTTTTATATGTATTCAGAATATAAAACTAGAGTCATGTGATACTATGAATCCTCAACTTACACTTGACCGTATCTACAATCCCAACAAGAACTTCCTGGACGCATATAAATGACAACAAACTGCATGTTAGAATTTATTTTCTATTTTTAAAACTAACGGTGTTAGCAATAGCATGTACCCACAGCATTCTTCTATTACCTGCAGGGGACAGAACCTTTTCACCATGGAAAGGATCTGTCGTTGACTCAGTGGTTGGAGTCTTTCTTACTCAAAATGTTTCTGATCATCTCTCAAGGTATGATATCTATGGAATATTGCCAGTGTATTGTTACTTTCAGTACTCAAATATTAATTGGTACCTTTTCAGCTCGGCTTTCATGGCACTTGCTGCAAAATTTCCTCTGCGTTCAAATAACGCAAATGAAGCAAGCACATCTGCTGAACCACAGGAAATCAGTATTATAGAGTTGGATGACACCGGAAAGTGGCAAGACAAGTTGTGTCAAGGGGGGTGCAGCCAAGAATCCATGGTACAGCACAATGTTGAATTGGTAGGGCAAGGGGAGATCGAAAAAGACAGTGATTCAGATGTCTGCAGAAGACTAGCAGAGAAGGGTTTTCAATTGTCACCTGAGAATGGAACAGACATGCCCAATCTCTCAAGTTTGGCAGAAGATGAGAATGGGAGATCACCGGAAGATGGGGATTTATCTCAAAACTCTGTCTCGTCATCCCAGAATTCTTCAGAGTACCCAATTGTTACTGTGGACCAAATGGAATCAATCCCAGAATCCAACCCTGAAGCGGAGGAACTGCCAACTGGGAATTCAGGTTCTAAAACAACTACCACTTCATTTATGAACCTTTTGCAGATGGTAGAAAACAATGAGTTCAAAGAAATACATGCCAATGGAAGTAGGAGCAACTGGGAAGAAACATTCATAACTGCTTGCCACCAGTTAAATTTTCCAGGGGATCCACAAAGGAGACCAAGTTTTGATCTGAATAATGTAAGTAGCACATTTCAATCCGAATGTAATTTTAATTTGCCCCTCATGAGAAGCTCAGATGATCCAAAATGCACCATTGATGTGCCTTACACCAGCAACCATTTGCATAGCGGTCAACAACCAGGAAACATGGATACAGAATATAGAAATCTTCTTGAAGGATTAACTCAAAAGCAGGGGAGTGTACTGAAGGATCGCATGTCAACTTTGCGCAACAATTCAGAAAAGAATTCAGAAGAGAGCTCAAAGTTAATCCATTCAGAGTGGAAGGGATCTGGATCTATTCCAAAAGAAACACCCAAAAGGAATTTGAAGGGGAAGAAAATAGAGAGTGATACAAAGATGTCATTTGACTGGGACAGTTTAAGAAGAGAGGCATGTTCTAAAACTGTGAAAAGAGGGAGAAGCAAAAGTACAAGGGACTCAGTGGATTGGGAGGCAGTGAGAAATGCTCCTGTCCAGGAAATCTCTAATGCAATCCGAGAACGAGGAATGAACAATCTGCTTGCAGGAAGAATTAAGGTAGAGAGGATAAAATTTCATTTGATAAGCATCGAACTTTTGAATCACAGTTCATCTTAGCCAATTTCCATCTTTTATCTCTTTGAATATTAAAGAAAATCAGTATTGAAGTTCATCATATGACATATATATTACCAGGATTTCCTAAACCGAGTTGTTCGAGACCATGAAAGTATTGATCTTGAATGGTTAAGAGACGCACCCCCAGACAAAGTAAAGTAAGTCCTATTGTACATTAACAGCATTCGAATCAGTACAATGAACATTCAAACTAATCTCTACTTTATTTGAACTACCATATGGAACAGTCTTTTGTGAAGGGACATCTGAGACATTACAATTGAAATGAATGAATTTTTTTTTTTTTTTTTTTGCAGGGAGTACCTACTGAGCATATATGGACTTGGACTAAAGAGTGTTGAATGTGTCCGTTTATTGACACTTCACCATCATGCTTTCCCAGTAAGTTCTATAGATTAAAAAATTGTGTTTGGAAACAGAATATTGCAAAAAAGAAAAAGCTCAACTTCACCACATTGATCCCTCTCACCACCATGTTGCAGGTTGACACAAATGTAGGTCGTATTTGTGTGAGACTGGGATGGGTGCCTCTGGAACCACTGCCTGGGTCCCTCGAGTTGCATCTTCTTGAGATGTAAGAGACAAACACTGTTACATTGTCCATTCTATAGCTAAGCGTTGACCTTTATCTTACTTTTAAAAGGTATCCAATATTGGACTCAATTCAGAAGTACCTTTGGCCCCGGCTATGCATACTCGATCAACGGACACTGTAAGACCTAAAAACCTATTTTCCATTATTGCAGAAAACATCCATATCTGATATGACATTTTAACCTATCTGTCAAGGCTATAGATTTAGTCTTACTCACAAATGGAAAGCATTAGAAACAGATTTAAATGCTCTAACAACTTTGTTTGCTGCAGGTATGAGCTGCATTACCAGATGATCACATTTGGGAAGGTATGTGATTATTTTCATCCAACAAATAGACCCCCAACAGACATGCAGAAGCCGAATTGAAAATTATTTGGTTATAATTAAACAAGAGCCCTATATTTTCTGCAGGTGTTCTGTACAAAGAGCAAGCCAAACTGCAACGCATGTCCACTGAAAACAGAATGCAAACATTTTGCCAGTGCTTTTACAAGGTATGCAACTAGACTGAAATTCAAAAAAACTGAAATTCAAAAAAATGACCACTTTCCTTCTAGATATATAAAGATATGATATACAATGCAATGACAACATATGCATTTATCAAATTATAGTTACTTTAACATGTGTTAAGGCATGCCATGAACATGTATAGTTTTTGTAGGTCATTTGACTCTCCATGGAAATAGATGGGTCTATTATCCTATATTAGAAAATACATGTGATTAGAACTGCAAAAGAATGGAAAGCTTTGTGCTTAGAAATCTGATTTCCTAAAGTTTGGATTTTGAAAGTGATGTAGACATATACTGTACTCGTTTTCATTGTGATGATTGGATAAAAATTTCTTTTGAGGCTAATGTAGCATTCCATATGCAGGGCGGAGTTTGCATTGCCAGGACTAGAAGAGAAAAGTTTAGTGAGCTCAGCTGTTCCTTTTGCTGCTGGTCAAAATCATAGATCAGTTCCCAATCCAGTGGAAGTGCTTCAAATTGAGCGGAACCCACTCTCACAAGAAAGGTTTGCAGCAAGAAATTGTGAGCCTATTATTGAAGAACCTACAACTCCAGAACCAGAACCAGAACCAGAATGCGTAAAGAAATCTCAGAAAATGACATCGAGGAAGCTTTTTGGAAAGAAGATCAGGATGAAATTCCACCCATTATCCAGAACTATGAAGCACTAAAACAGAATATCCAGAAGAGCAACAATATGGACATAGAAAACTCTGGCCTATCAAAGGCTTTGGTAGCTTTAAACCCTATTGCTGCATCCATTCCCATGCCAAAGCTGAAGAATGTGAATCGACTAAGAACAGAGCACCTAGTGTGAGTTCAGAAGTCAAAAAGCAATGTGCCAATGAAATAATTATTTTACTATGAATAGTACTACTGGGAAATGTTGAAGTTAATGAACAGATGAATATTCCTTGGTAGAAATAAATAAACATGCCAAAATAGTTATATTTATCCTTTAACTCTCGGTTTACCTACAGGTATGAACTTCCAGATGGGCATCCCCTTTTGAAAGAGGTTAGTCAATCTATACCATAACGAACAAGCTCCAGCTAATATTTGCACAAATTTTCATTTTTAATTTTTTTTACATAATGATAATTATAGATGGACCGCAGAGAACCAGATGATCCTTGTCCATACCTTCTCGCTATATGGACACCAGGCAAGTATATGGTAACATGTGTGGCATTTATGTGTATAATCAGCAGAAATAACAATCACATGAAATTCATTCAGGTGAAGCTGCACAGTCATTTCAACCACCAGAAACATGCTGCAACTCGAAAGACTCGGATACCTTATGTCATAAGGAAACATGCTTCTCTTGCAAAAGCATACAAGAAGCGAATTCCCAGACTGTCAGAGGCACGCTTTTGGTAGGGAACATGCAAAAGTTTTATTTTGTGCCACATGCATAGTTTCTTCACATTATTTTTGCCATTAGAAATATTTCTTGCCTCCAATTTCATGCCCAAACTTTTCCCACAAGCAGATACCATGTCGAACAGCAATGAGAGGGAGCTTTCCACTCAATGGCACATATTTTCAGGTTAATGAGGTAAATTCAAATAACTATGAGACCAGCCTAACAATCTATAATTGCAAATAGCCTCCTGTACTTGGTCCAAACAAATGACAAATGACCATTGTTGATAACTTTATGATGTGCAACCCTTTTCTAAAAAGACATAATTTTGAACTTCATCTTCATAATGTACATAATACATGATAAATTTAGAAAAAATGTTATCCTTGTGCAGGTTTTTGCAGATCACGAATCAAGTCAAAATCCAATTATTGTTCCTAGAAGGTTGATATGGAACTTGCCAAGGCGGACAGTATATTTTGGAACATCAACACCTTCAATATTCAAGGGTATGACAATTAAAAAAAGAAAGAAAAAAATATTTCAATTTCAAACTTATCTACATACTGCCAAAGCAATTTCATGAGAAGTTGACATATCTTTTGTTTAAATAGGTTTGCATACAGAGGATATACAATACTGCTTCTGGAAAGGTAAGCCATGAAGACATATGATGATATTCATCATGCCTTGCCAAAACATCACAACCACCTTAGGTACCATATATCAAAATTACACAAGTAATAATATCTTAAATATGATTAGAAAATGTAGGCCAACCTAAAAAGTCATTAAGAAGCTCATTGGCATGATCAACTAAAGTGATTACATATTTACATGTTATATCAAGGTTTCTTAGACACATCCCTCAATAAAGTTTCATATATCTGGAAAAAAAAGTAAAAGGAACCCTAGAGAATGCAAGTATTGAGAAACCCCCAAGTTTTGTATTTCATAGGATTTTATTTTGGTGATAAGGAATCCTGGATGCACATAATCACCCACAAGCCCTACACATCATGTAAGACAAGATGGATTTGAACTCGAGACCTATGAGAAGCAAACTCATGGTTCTATCCAAAATGCCAACCCCATGTGGGTTATTCCTTAAGATTTTCACACTGTTTTTTAAACTGGGTTTTTCATATATAAAAGATTCTTCAGAAGGATATATGCAAATAAAAACTTCATGTCATCTTGGATCTTTAAGGTGTTATACTATCAGAGTATCTATGTCCATTTTCTCCCCCACAATCCAACTCTTTTTCACATACAGGGAACCATTTTTACATCCTTTACCTTAAAAAAACAGAAGATGAGCTCCATGAGTCCTGTCCAACACCTCTGCAGCTGTATTTAAACTAATTCTTGATGGTATTCAATATCCAAACTGTCTTTTATGGTTTTTCTTAACTTTTTTCCAACCACAAAAAAACTCATCCAACTTTTTCTATATACCTGACAATCATGATTATTTTTATTATTGACACTGGTGATTTCTTCCTAAAACCAAATGAACATCCATGCAATTATGGCATCTGGGAATTAATTCTTTATCTAGGTCAAATATGCAATTGGGACACTCCATTTTCAAGATGCAACACTGCCACCGACAAGGACCATGCCTCAGTTTATGAAAACATTCTCTTATCTCAATAGATAAAGTTAACTAATGTTCACTGGAGGTGAACCAGATCATGTTCTAAAGTTGTCAATCAAATTTAAAGAACTTCAAAGGCATGTCATCTTTGACTATAGAAGTGCGTATTTCAGTTCTTCATTAAGTTTATTGGAAATTTGCAGGGTTTGTTTGTGTACGAGGATTTGATCAAAAGACAAGAGCACCTCGCCCTCTAGTTGCCAGACTACATTTCCCTGCAAGCAAGGTGACCAGAGATAAAAGGGCAATGGCAAAGGAAGGGTAGATAGTATTATCTGACCAGGATTTGAAGGATGGATCATTTAGCAACAAAGGCGGGCCAGAGAGGAGTTTCTTTTAATTTAGATAATACTACATTTCCCTGCAAGCAAGGTGACCAGAGATAAAAGGGCAATGGCAAAGGAAGGGTAGATAGCTGACTTATTATCTGACCAGGATTTGAAGGAGGTAGATAGCTGACTTATTATCTGACCAGGATTTGAAGGATGGATCATTTAGCAACAAAGGCGGGCCAGAGAGGAGCTTCTTTTAATTTAGATAATAATTTATAAGATCCCTTGTAATTAGCCAAGTTTGTAGTCTGTGCAGTATAAACGCATCCATATTCCATTGGATGCTTAGAAGTGAGCAGTTGCTTTTTTAACCCCCCCCCCCCCCCCCCCCCCTTTTTGGTGATTGGGAGCCATTCTTCATAAACAGAGAGTGCGACACTCAAAAAAGCACTTATGATAAATTATGTCATACAAAGATCAATTCAGTTGTTACTTAAAACTGATGACTGTAACCCTCCAGAATCATGCAATGAATTTTTCGACTGCAGTATGTATTCTCATTGCTTCAGTTTGATGCAGAAAATTTGTTTAATTCTACCCATAAGATATAATATGACAAGTTATTCCGCAAGAATGAAAAAAGGAAAAAAAAAAAAGAACAATTCTGGAAGTGCTCATACGAAAGCACGCCATGTTGATGTATACTCTCCTAATTTCTTCAACCATTCATGACAACTTCAGATATAAATGAAACAATTGGCAGGCTGAACATGAAAAATTAACAAACCTACAATATGACCTGTGACACCCATATAAACTTAGAAGAATATGTTAAGACGGGACCACAGAGGATATCATTACAATGGCTGCAAGGTCAACCAAGTAGTGTACTTCATATTCTTTAATGAGTTATTTACAGTGAAAAGTTTTAAAACTATTTTTTATCATGAAAAATAACTTGGAGGGTTAGGGTTTTTTTTAGGGAAATACAGGAGCAATCTTATTAATCAAAAATGCCCCCAAACAAAGGAGAAAAGTGATCTCCCAATATAAGCCAGTGCAAAATGATAAACAGCTTACTAATAGAAAATAACTAAACAATTTTGTCATATGCAGTTATGATGAAACAAGACTTGTGGTTGCTGGTCCATTGAAGTCATCTAGTACGTGTCAGATATTTGCTATTATGAGACACTTGATAGAAAATTGCATGTACTGAATGATACCGTTAATTATCCAATATAATTTGCTGAGAGGAGTGTAAGAAAGACACCATCAAGTCAACAACAGATCATTTCATGGTGAAAAAATTGTGTGCCCTGCAGGCAACAGAATAAAAACATTAATGTGGGCTTGATGAAGTGGAAAGCACATTACAGGTATCTGCTATTGCAAACATCATTTACTTTTAGTGATGCAAAATAAATTCTAATGTTCCATACGTTATCCTTTATGCGTTTCACAAGTTCCAGCAGCCTGTTGGGATTGTAGATCTCTAGATGAAAGTTGTATTTTAGGTAGTTTCTAGTCTACAACATAAAATCTTTCAACGTACAACCTACTAAATTATATATTTATGCAAAGGCGTATGGATCTGCTTCACAGTTTTTCCTATATATTTACCTTTGTAGAAGAATACACTTTCTGTTGTTTAGCCTGTTGAAATGAAGTCATAACCTTTATATGTATACATGTAAGAATAGATATTTATATAAGCATTCTGAATTTATGTCTTTGAATTATTCTTCTCCAATTGAATGAATTTGTTACATAATACAAATGTAAAATTCACCTTGATCCAATATAGAGAACTTGAATGAAACTGAGATGCATCACTTGTCTATTGACCTGTCTGTAGGAAACTTTTTAAAGCTCCAACACAATATATGTGCTTTCTCTTTGAAATATATTTCCCTTTTAAGTTTCTGTTCTGTATATAGATATTTTCCATACCAGGAACTGTTCATTTGTCAATTGCTCTTATTGAACAAAAAAATCTCACACATTCTCTATTCAGGGTTTCATCATATTGATGCTATGCATGAAGCCGGTGCATTGGAATCCCACACATGACATTCGTATTTTCTTTATTTTTTTTGAGAGAGAGAGATGGTAATAAGTGGGTATAGATTGAGGGAAAATATTGAAATTAATTAATATCCTGGAAGCACCACTAGTGTGTTATCTAAAGTGTAGATCATGGTATGTTCTCTCTCTGTCTAAAAATCAGAGGGTTAGTAAATTTCACATTGCAAATCTAACACTTACATATTTTGTCTATTCCTATCATACCATTTATTATTAGACGGTGCACTCCTAGTTGTTATATGTGAATATATTCTAGTAGGCTAAGTAATTTTGTCAGATTATAATATTACAAATCTTGTCTTAATGGAGAATCAGAAGGCAGTATATTGGAACAGTATAAACATCAATCATAAACAAGCAGTGGAGATTAATACCCTGAATTTGATGCATTTGGGCAATGAATGACTCTAACTTTGCTCTTCTTTTCATTTTCCACATTCTCCTCATCCATACCCTCCAAATCATTACCGCTATCAGTTACTTAAAGCATAAAATACACCTGATAAGTAAAAGTAGATCAAGATATTTTTTCAAGACATCACTCTAGAAATTCTTGATAAATAAAAGGATCAAAATCAGATACTGTCACATCTCTAATAACAAAAAAAGGCCAAAATTAACAGCCCAGACACTCATATCCACATGTGCACCATGCTATCAAACCAAAAATAACCCTCCCACACCCCACACACACAACAACAGCAAAGAATGAAACAATTAAAACTTGTGGATCAACAATTTAGGCCCCATTTGGATCTATGTTTTGGTATATTCTGCATTTAAAAAGCAAAAAACTCCCAAATACAAAACCAAACACATTTTCAGCGTTTAAATTTTCAAATTACCATCTTGTTTTTTAGGCCAAAAAATCTTGTGATTAAAAAACTAATAAAACAAAAATTTTCAAAAGTTGAGTTTAAAATGCAAGATTCTAAGAATCTCATCATTCCAATCGCACGTCCAAACACATAGCTGTTACTTTTTTTTTCACCACTCAAAGTCCACCACATGCAAACCCACTCAAAAGCCACAAAACACATAAAGCAAATAATCCACCGAATAATTAACAAGTGTAAACAAAAATGATACAATTAACCAAACCAAATCAGATATTGTTAACATCTTAAAAAAAAAAAAGCAATCAAACTAATTAATGACCAATCCCACTATCAAACAATAATAACCAAAAAGTGAGGTTGGGTGAGAGCGTGAATCAATACCTAGGCTTTTAAAAAGAAAATTCAATCGCTTGACAAAATCAACCCATCCAGATCGGATACTACTTCGTCTCAGATGAAAACAGCGATCGAGGATCATCAAGAACACATGAAACGGAAGCTCCAATAGATCACCAAAGAAAGGGAAAAAAAATGATTCATGGTTTGAAAGAATTGGAGAGGAGAAGATACCGAGATCTGAATCGAAACCCTAAAAAGCGAGAGAGAGAGAGAGAGAGAGAGAGCTTGAGCGTTTTCGGATTTTTGTGTTTTCCCGCCCTTCCCCGCCCTAATTTGTTTCGCGCTCGCTCCTTTATAATTTGGAATGGTTATGCACAGTTATAATGTTTTAAAAATTGAACAGTGAACTAGAAAAATTACCGGATCAAGACTCACTGATTCAACCGTATGAATATATTAACTATCAACTAAATAAAAATATGAAATATTTTAGAAAAATTTTGCATGAAATTTTATTTAAAATCATAACATGATTTAATATATGAAATCTAAACTTTTTATTATATTTCATATTTATCAAGTAAATAATTATAACTTATATGAAAAAAGAAACGATCGGTTTAATCAAGCAGTGCCGGTTTGCAAAAACCATTGGTTCAACTGGTGGGATGATTTAGCTTTTATCGATATTTTATATCATTGAGTTTTAAGGATAAATTGAACCGGAATTCAACACTGAAGAAGGTTTAACCGATTCAATGGGTCATGTTTTAAAACACTGTATTTTACAATTGCAAACCACACTATATTTATTTTTTTAAATAATATATCGCACCTAATATCTAATGAGGTGTGTATTATAAAATAAAACGTATGTAATTTAATGAAGTAGTATCATTTATTAAAAAAATGAAAATTTTTCAATGCTATATATCTCAATAATGTTAATAAGGCATATAAGACAATATTTTGTATTGTAAAAGGAATTGAATGTAATAAAGCTCTTTTATTTTTCATTCCGGGTGTTTTTGAAAAATGTGAGATATAATACTTTTTCTATCTAAAAATGTAGTTCACATGTATATTGATTTTTTTAAAGTAATATGCATCATCTAATAAGATACATATTTTTATAAAAAAATCAAATACATATACATAAGACTAAAATCGGTATTGAAAAAATGATTGTGTAGTGACACTCTTTTATCAAGTTTCAAAAGTTGTGGAGCTTTCGAATTGGTCTAAGGTGGGCAATATTATACTATCATTTCTATAGTTTAAAATGCAATGTCCTACATCTACTTACTATAATCGATTATATATTTTGTTAGAAATTCTTTATATTTTTTATAAATAATATTATTTAATTGATTAGATTATATATTTTATAGTTTATAAAAATATAAATTTTATTAAATGAGGCATATGATTAAAAAAAAAAAAAAAAAAGTGGACTGTGTTTGAATGGTTAAAAGGATTCAGTGTAACATTTACCATGATGGACTAGGTGTCTTCTTGCACCTCTTAAATGTATTTGCACCCGGTACGAGAAATCAAGATTCATTTAATTTTATCTTATTTATTTGTGCATCCTTAAATTTGCATGTCCCCATATTCTTTAAGATTTAACAAAAGTCACGTTCATATGTACCTTTTCCATGGTAAACCAATATGGAGTGATGAACCCCGGAGGAGGAGATATCCGGTGAGAAGAAGTTGTGTTCCATAAACAGAAATAAAAAAGGGTTTTTACATATATACTTCTGTTATGATCATTGATTGCATAAATACTCCTGTTAGGATCACGAGTGCAAAAATACTCCTACTAAACTAATAAGTGGTGCATCGGTACCCCTGTGGTTAGTCCCCGTGAGCTTTGGTAAAAAAATGGTCGTTTTACTCCGTTAAGTACAAGGAAAAGTCAATAATGACCTTCTCCTTCTTCTTATTTAGATAGCTTTAGTGAGGGTAAAATGGTAAAATACATATACCGGTTAATAAATTAACAATGGTGGAGTCGTAACTGCTTACGGCGGGTAACGGATGGGTACCGATGCACTGCTTATTAGTTTAGGAGGGGTATTTTTGCACTAGTGATCTTAACAGGGGTATTTATGCAACCAAGGATCCTAACAGGGGTGTATATGCAAAAAACCCTATAAAAATTTGGAGAGCGTGCAAACAAATTCATTTTAATTTGAGGGGTATGCTTTATAAACCAAAAATAAAGTTTTAAATTTAAGAGATCTACTTAGTTGATTGCCTTACACGATTTTTTTAAAGATAATGTTAGATACAATTTCAAATGCAGTCATGCAGACAACATGTTCTAAATTTTTAAATATAAATCTCTCTTGTTGAGATATATGTTTTTAATTAAAAATGTATATTGTTCAATTTTAAATTAAATTATTTCATTTTATCAAATGTAAAAATAAAAAAAAATCTTGCTGGAATGACTAAAGAGATACATGAGACTGCACTTGAGACTATAAAAAGTAAGAAAAAATCCATATAATCCCCTATAATCTGGTCTAAATCCATATAACCCCCAATTTTTATAAATCCATATAACCCCTTGTTTTACTTATATCTCTTTGGTGGGTGATCTTGTATATGTGTTTATGATTTGAATAACTATTTTTCTTTTATTAAAATTAAAGGTGTATGGTATTTCAAAAAAAAATTTAAAAATAAATGTTAAACATCTCAATTTTTAAATCACGTGTAAAAAAAAATAAAAAAAGAGAGAAAAATCCATATAACCCCCTGTAATCTGTCATAAATCCATATAACCCCCTACCCCGTTAATTAGATGGACGGAAAGCAGACGGATGGGGTTTTATGGATACAGATGGGTGATTACAGGGGGTTATATAGATTTAGACGAGATTACAGGAGGTTATATGGATTTTTTCCTAAAAAATAATGCATAAAAACATCTTTTTTATATATTTATTTAATAGTATTGGGATGTGTTGTTAATCAGTGTTGCACCCCCAATTTTTAAACCCCACATATACATATATATTTCGAAAATATCCTTTTTTGATATATCATGAGCAACATTAGAATCTCTATGTATTAAAACAAAAAACCTAAATCCATTCAATCACTGAAAAAAAATCAAGAAAGATATAAATAGGCAATTCATTCACATGGTTTCTCATTCGCAAAACATACTGCAGGAATTGGAGTTAAATCTAGCCGATTGTTGTCGATTCATATAGATTGTGGAGTTGAACCCCTTTGATGTTCTTTTAATTTTTTGATGTAAGTTTTATAAAGACGTTGCGTTAAACAAACTGATCAAAATTGATGAGATTTCATTCCGAATGAAATAGAAAGAATGGAAACTAACTTCTCAGCAATTGACAAAAGAATTTGCAAATGAAATGTCCATGTCAAATCTATAATTATATCCATATCACTCAACAAAATTGTGAAGACTTTTGTTAAAGTATATTAATAAATTCAATTGAATAAAAACCATTTTCAATTCTTACCGCGTGTGAACCCTTTCTATGTTCTTTTAATTTTTTTGATGTAAATTCTATAAAAATGTCGTGTTAAACAAGTTGATCAGAATTGATCGGATTTCATTCCGAATGAAACGGAAAAAATGGAAACTAACTTCTCATTAATTGACAAAAGAATTTGCAAACGAAATGTCCATGTCAAATCTGTATCTATATCCATATCACTCAACAAAATTGTGAAGACTTTTGTTAAAGTATATTAATAAATTCTATTGAATAAAAACCATTTTCAATTCTCATGTTGGTTGAGATTGAATATTAATAAATTAAAACCCCTTTGTACTATCCTAATTTTTCAATAAAAAAGTATGCAATTTAAAATATACTTGTTTATAAAAGGAAGAGTGAATTTTCATTTTTGTTTTTTTTATCTTCTATATAATCAACAATCACTCGTATTTATTTAATTAAAATTTAGGATTGTGATAAGTCATAAATATATTTTAATATTTAAAAATTAGATTTAATTAAATCATATCTATATATTCAAATTTTAATAATTCTTCGGTTTAACTACAGCTGTTTGGAATAAAAGGGACCCAAATCAGACGGCTATGATCAGCAGTTCCCATAAAAAAAACACCCACAACACGTTTCCACAAATGACCGCGTAATCTGTTCATTCAATTAATCAACAAATGACTAATCAGTCCCCGTAAACACTTCCTTAAACTCCACACAGTCAAGGGTATTAGAGTCTTTTCAAACACCAGTGAAGGACAAATCACTGGACATTCAATTAATAGCGAAACCCAGTTCAAGCGACAACGAAAACGCGTCATTTGATGCGCTCGAGTGCACTTAGTCGTCAGTACTCTCGATTCCATGCCACCCCATTCACAGAAAAATCCATTAAATGTGATGATTATGAGATTAATAAAAGAGTGTTTGAAAAATCAACCAATCTTATATGAGATATATTTATATGGGATGCCCACTTCATTAATTTTGGACTGCATAGGACAAATATGGTCCACTGTAATCATTTTACATGAAAGTGGATGCCAGACATGAGTATCACAAAATCAAAGAAAAATCATGTTTTGAAATAAAGGATGAGTATTGTATATTAACCATTTATTTCCAACAGATATGAATTTTAAAATTATAATGCATGATTTCCTACCCATCTAATTTATTTAACAAGTATACCCTCTCTTTTTTTAAACAATTAAAAATATATTGGTGAAATATATAATGTTAGAATAAAAATATTAATACATATAATTTGATCCGCTAAATGAAAATCTTGTAATATTAATATATCGATTTTTTTTCAAAACTGTTATACCAAAGTTACCCTGATTGTAATAAAATCGTATAATTTTGGACTGAAATAATATTAACATATCGGTTGGAGTTGTTTCAACAAAAGAGTCATGAATTCATGTTCAAATATTTTCTTAAAAAGATATTTATATATAATTGATAAATAATTAAATTATCAGCGGAGATGAAATTTATTAAACCTATCAAACAAATTTTTTTGATAGAATTTATTGAAAACAATTAATTTAAATTTCATAGATCTTTTTACATTTTTTGATAATTTTATTTTATCACAGTGATAAATTATATTTTGAAAAATTTGAAATCATCATATTATATTATTATTTTTATAATACAAAAAGCACATGACTGTCGGTACTACCGAGTTGATGGAATGGTCGCGGATTAGCGAAAACCATAGTTGTCGCTGTTTTGAAACCAAAACACACTCCGACTCTCACTCACTCTCATCACTCATAACTATTATTATTTTTTTATTTTCATATTTAGTCCTTCATTTCTTTTCTCAGTAAGCTCAAGCAGCTCAGCCCAAAAAATAAAAAAATCTCAAAAGAACCCTCAACAGATCGACCCTTCAAAAACAAATCCCTAACATTATCTTTCATCGCAAAACCCTAACTCTACAACTCCAGATCGATCCGACCATGCATTGAGAGAGATGGCGAGCTCCACCGCCACCAACAACCAGGCCGCCGCCTCTGGAGGCGGCGGCGACGCCTCGAGACGTAACCGTCCGGGGCCGTGGCCACCGGCACCCGACCCCCCTCCGCCGCCGTCCTGGGCGAGGAGGACGGGCTTCAAGGGGAGGGTGTCGGGGGAGACGAACGCGAGCGACTCGGGCCAGATCGGACTGATACCTCCGCCTCCGCCTCCGCCTCGGCCTGTTAGGGAGCCCGAGGTCAAGCCGGATCTGGAGATGGGCCGGTCCCAGCCCGTCCCTCCGCCCTCTGCTTCCGTCGCCGCCCCCGCCCCCGCCCCCGTGAATGGCGAGGCGGGGGATCAGAAGAAGAGGAGAGAATCGGACGGTGGAGGAGATGGCGGTGTAGGTGTGGGGAAGAACGGCGCGAGCGCCGGGCCGAACGGGCCGGCCCGCACGGATCCGCCTGTGTCGAGGCCGAGGCCGAGGCCGATGCGGGAAGAGGAGATAGTGGACGATGATGGATTTGTGGGTAGAGTCCCTCACATCAAGTACGAACTCAGAGACACGCCAGGACTCGGTGAGTGGCCTAAATTTTCATAAAAATGTGAACTTGGAAGGTTTTTCTGCTCAATTAATGATTTTGTTGGGTTTTTTTTTTGATCTGCAGTTCCAATTGCGTTTTATGGATTCCAGCATTACCTTTCTATTCTGGGTTCTTTGATATTAATCCCTCTGGTCATTGTTCCAGCAATGGGTGGTTCTTATGTAAACATAAAAAGCTCTCCTTTATTTTTTGTGTGATTCTTCTTTGTTTGGAAAATGTAGATGGTTTGATTGAGTGGGGGCATTGAATTGCAGGAGGACACTTCAATGGTGGTGTCGACAGTGTTATTTGTGTCAGGGATAACGACACTACTCCACACCTTCTTTGGGTCGAGGCTGCCGTTGGTGCAGGGGCCATCGTTTGTTTATCTCGCCCCGGCATTGGCAATCATCAATTCTCCTGAATTTCAGGGATTGAATGGCAATGTATGTCTTTGTGACATTTTATTATGCTATCATGTTATTTCAATTTTTAAATCAATTTCAATACTTACTTGGATATTGTTTCATGCTTTTGATCTGTTGAATAATAATAAGATTTCTTGCATTGAGCTTCTCTGAGACTTACATTGAATAAATGAGTCGATTACTAAATAGGTGACTGCTAGTATGCACATGAAGCCTTCCATGGATGACCATAACATGATGGTTTGGACTATCAAAATGGGGATATCCATGAATTTTCAGTGTATCAGTGGAAAATATTTTTGCAAATTAGTTCAAGCATTTTATGGTCATTGTTTTTATTAAGATAATCATCAGATGCGTAGGATAGAAGTTGGAGTCAGTGGAAGTGAAGCATTGGTCAGGAGTTATGACTTAGGTTGCATGTGGTTCCTTGATGTCTTGGTTTCTCACTTTCTCATTACATTTCTAGATAGTGGTGGTAAAGCCTCCTTTTGTTTTCCGTGAAAAGCTACTGAGGACAAATTGCCATTTTTTGGGTCCAATTGGTGTGTATCTAACCTTTAAAATACATTGTCCCATTGATAGTTGAGAACATCTGGACATCTAAAATACCTGGGGACATTTTTCTTTTTGGTTTTAATCACTCATGAAGCAAATCATACTTTGATGTGTCGAAACAAAATTTCATAATTGGTTTCCCTTTCACTTTTTTGGTGATTGCATAAAACATAATTGCTTGTGTACTTCTGTGTGTATATATCGGTCACTTGAAGCTTTTTGACAATTCACTCCAGTGTGTTGTGTATTGGAAAACCTCAATAGGAGGGAAATGAAAAGTATGTAATTTTTCATGAAACTTCAGAGGATTTGAGAGACCTCTTTAATGCATAACATAGAAAGGTTCAAGTTTTTTCTTTGATTATTCCATCACAAATTAGAAGTCATCAAGTTTTTTAATTCCCAAAAAGTTCACACTTTCTTGTACTGTTATCACATAGATTTGATTTTGTGGTTTTGTTGATAAGCATTATCCATAAAAAAAAATACCTCTTATTGATATATGATAATCAGTAAACCTCTAATAGACGGTAGGTTTTCATTCTTACAGTTTTATTTTCTTTTCTTTGCTTTTTGAGGGAATGGCTTACCGTCCTCTCTAGATTTCCATTTCTTCTGGGCAACATTAATTTTGACATTGGAATGGATTGAACACCATGAACCGCAGAGTGGTTTGGTTCGGCAGTGTGCATCCTCTTGATAGCCTTTGCTGCAAGCAATAACTTTTATTGCAAATCAGTGTTTTCATTATCATTTTTTTAAAATATGTCCATTCATTCACAAAACTATTTACATTTGCTTAATCTGGTATGCTTCTGTCATTGTTTTAAAATATGTCCAGTCATTCACAAAACTATTTACATTTGCTTAATCTGGTATGCTTCAATCATTGTTTTTTTTTTCCCCTCCTTTTGCCCTTGCCTTGTTTCTCCAAGCCTTGATACCATGATATTAATTCCCTTCAATATTTGATATATTCTCCTGAACTAGTACTGAATATGGGTGAAATAACTAGATCAGCTTGATTTAAAAAAAAAGTTCAAAAAAATTTCTTGGGTTTTTTGAAAACCGCCATCACAATAACTTTATCACTGATCTGAAGAATATTTCAAAGTTATACTTGCGTCACAATATGTGGAAGTAATTCATGTTTGTCATTCTTAATGTATGCTAATCAATATTATATATTCAGTATTATGGCAACGATCAAATTAATTCGCCATACACAAAGGTAAACTGTTTTTTTTTTTTTCTTCCCCAGAACTTTAAGCACATCATGAAGGAGCTACAAGGAGCTATAATAATATCTTCTGCATTTCAAGCAGTAATGGGATATACTGGAATCATGTCGCTGATTTTAAGGTTTGCTTTCTTCGACCTGTTGGCTACAATCTGTTTTTTGTAGCTTTCGCAACTTCTCTAATAATAATTTGTTTCAGGTTTATTAATCCAGTGGTTGTATCGCCGACTATAGCAGCTGTTGGGCTTTCATTTTTTAGTTATGGTTTTCCAAGAGTTGGTACCTGCCTGGAAATTGGTGTTGTACAAATATTGTTGGTCGTTATGTTTTCACTTGTGAGTGGGTGGTACCCTTGTCCAATTCTTTTTTGTTTAAATTATATGCTCTTTGAACTTCAACATAATCATCAATCCCTTAATACTAATCAAATTCATTTGTTTATTCAACAAAAAAAAAGAAAAGTCAAATGCATTTGTTCATTGATTATTCATTGCTTAGAAGTATCAACCTTATCTTTAATACCTGGTCAATGTTTGCAGTATCTTCGCAAGATTTCAATATTCGGTCATCGCATATTTCTAATTTATGCGGTAAGACACCACAATATTTACTTAAAACTTGTTGTTGAAAGTCCCTGTCAGCGATGATGTCATATCTTATGGAATATATTGCAGGTTCCACTGTCTCTGGGGATCACGTGGGCTTGTGCTTTTCTTCTTACAGAAACTAATGTTTATAGCTATAATGGCTGTGATATAAACGTTCCTGCCTCAAATACTGTATCTGACTACTGCCGAAAGCATGTCGAGAGAATGAAGCACTGCCGTGTTGATACTTCTCATGCAATTAAAGCTTCCCCCTGGTTCAGATTTCCATATCCGTTACAGTGGGGTACACCTGTCTTCCACTGGAAAATGGCTCTGGTTATGTGCGTGGTTTCTATTATTGCATCAGTTGATTCCGTGAGTTTCCTTTATCTTTCTCTCCCTCTGCGTGTGCAGACTTCTATTTTTCATACACTTTTTTTTTTTTTTTTGGAATTTGGAACTATCCTTATTTTCCTTTCATATGTGTTCTAGTTTAATGCATTTCAAAGAGTTGCTGTACTGATATGCTTTTCTGTGGCATGGCATTCTTTAAAGTTTGAGCAAGCCCTGTATAAATGTTCTTCTAGTTAGATCCAGTTAGTGGATTCCTGTACAATTTTTTTTCTCACATATATGCATTCTTAATTAATGAATGGTGATTAATTTCTTTTAAGCCTCTGATTAATAACTGCTATCACATAACCTCCTAAACTGTATACTGAATTTTACGTCCCTCTTTGTAGGAACTTTAATTTGGTTTTGTTAAATTATACAAGTGTTGAGCTGAGCTCCATTTGTTAGGGAAAAAATTATTTTTAGGTTGCCCTCACGTGTAGCATCCATTACTGAAGTTAGCTGTAAATTGGATTTTGGATTGATTAGGACATGAAATGGCTGAAATGTTCATGGGTTCACCTCACCTCTCATTGTATATGAGCCTATAGGGATCTTGGCTAGTCTAGCCCGCCACCCCCTCAATGAGCTTGATGTTACAACTGCCCCTCTTAATGGCTCATGCGTTACATCATGATTAATCATACATCGCCTAGTGGGGGAGGATAATATGTGCTAATATGTGAGCACAACCTTTACATACGAAGTCGTGTTTTAAAGCCGTGAGCCTCTTAAATGACAAATCAGACAAATCTTGTTGTGTAGGCCTGGGGCGTTATCCGCATTATGTTTGGTAATAGAGCTTGTCCACTATGCGATGGTGGGTACGACCCTATGCATGAACGTGTGGTCCATTAGGGTGGTGGTGGGTTGGGATAGCCAGTAGGCCCAACAGTCCAAAAAGATCTCTTATGTAAGGTGATCATGTGAGGATGATGTGAGTTCTTACACCATAAGTTTAGTCCCACGTCGCCTAGTGGGAGAAGATAATTTGTGCTTAGAGGTAGTTAAAAACTGTAACTCCACAACGCTGGAATATTCTACAAGTATATATACAACAGTTAACTTACATGTATACATACACATGCATCACATTGGTTTATGTAATTATAATAGTGAAATTGCACATCCAATGGAAGAGATATAATATGGAAAATACTTGGGCGGAATTGCGGCCTCGCTCCAAGCTTGGATTATGGCTCTCCTTGGAGGGGATACACCACTGAGCATAATGGGAAACAATGGAATAGGGTGTAACTCCTAAACCTTGGGTTTCATTGTATATAGGCCTTAGTCTATCCGGGACTCCTCTTGTATTTTTCTTTAATTTTGATATATATGTCTTGACTCTATTACCTTTTCTTTTTGGAGATTCCTCATCTCCTTTGTTTGAGGGCAACATGTTTAATATGATGCTCCAATCTTTCTTTTGAAAAAAGTTCTTGGACTATATTTCCTTTCAGAAGTTGCTAAAGAGTTGCTATTTCTGTCATTTTAAGAAAAGTAAAGATGCTACACTATTGTTCCTCATAGTTTTATGTGGAATTATTATTTTAGGTTGGATCATACCATGCATCATCCTTGTTGGTGGCTTCCAGACCTCCCTCACCTGGGGTACTTAGTCGAGGAATTGGTTTGGAAGGTGTTTCAAGTGTTTTGGCTGGTCTTTGGGGAACTGGAACAGGGTCTACAACCCTTACTGAGAATGTCCACACCATTGCGGTCACCAAAATGGGAAGCCGGAGATCTGTTGAGTTTGGCGCCTGCATTCTGATTCTCCTCTCTCTTATAGGTGAGTTTCATTTATTTATTTATTTTTCTAAATTTTCCTTCACATTAATGTGGATGATATTACGTTGGCCAAGTCTTGTTTGAAAGGTTGTAGTGTAATTATCTATAAAGATATAGATTCATTCTTCTTTTTTACCCTGCTCTTTTGTATCTTTTGTTCCTCCTCAACATGTCTCTACTTTTATGCTAAAGGGTATATAATTGACCACGTTGGTACTGCTGTCTTCTTTGTTCCATACAGGTAAAGTTGGGGGCTTCATTGCTTCAATACCTGAAGTTATGGTTGCTGCTTTGCTTTGTTTTATGTGGGCCATGCTTGCTGCACTGGGCTTATCAAACCTTCGCTACAGTGAAGCAGGAAGCTCCAGAAATATTATCATAGTTGGGCTCGCTCTATTCTTATCCTTATCGGTGCCTGCATATTTCCAGCAATATGGCATTACTCCTAATGCAAATTCATCCGTGCCAAGTTATTTTCAGCCATATATAGTTGCATCCCATGGACCTTTTCGCAGCCAGTTTGGTGGGGTATGTATCTGTTTTTTTCTTGATGCTCATTTCATGTCAAAATTATATTTTGTAATCCTCATTTTGCTGCTTGAGAGACCACTTTAATTGTCTGGGGATAGACTTCCATGTTTCTTCCTTGATTGCTTTTCTAACCAAGATAGGAGGATTTTTTGAGTTCTGAATTACAACATGCACATGAAGATTGATCTATAACAATAATCAAATTTACACAGAGAACAACATGTCAAGATGATCTACTTAATTATTGTATATGACCTTTCCTTAAATGCTTTATAAGCTACGGCCAGCAAACAATCCTTTTGCATTGGCAGGAGTTTTTCAAGATAAAGAACTCATTTGCCCACTTCAAAATATAATGTCCTATAATAAGTGGGAACGATTAGTTCTGATTGAAAATCCACCAAATTATGTAAATTCTTATTTTCAAGTCTTTCTATAGAAGAACAGGCAGCCAAGTGACTTTGTTTCAGCGAACTCGGGAATAAAAGGTCGTCGCTATTTAAATTTCCCGTCATATCATGAAAAAGGTACATGAGAGAAATTGATTGCAAATATGTTTCTGTTCTCATATTATGTCAGATTTGTGCAGTGTTAAATGGCAGTAATGTGACTAGAAGCGAAGAGAATGAGAGAATAAGCCTGATGAAAGAGTAGATGCTACAAATGTGGCCCCAATTAAAATTATGTCATGTAGAGGGGGTCAGGAAGGAGTAGGATGATTTATGGATAACGAGGTTCAATATGGCAATTGGTGTTATTTGTTTGCACCGTAATTTTAGCATAAATGTGGCCAAATATCTGATATACATGGTTGGATGAAATTTTTGTTTTGGGTAATGAGGTTCAATATGGCAATTGGTGTTCTTTGTTTGGACTGTTAATTTTAGCATAAATGTGGCCAAATATCTGATATACATGGTTGGATGAAACTTGTGTTACTTATTTAGGATTTATTCCGAATTAGCCAACATACTGAACTGGCTTCTTTTATTATAGGACATAATGATGCCTGCAATGTGAATATTTTTTGGTTGACACACCTAAAAATAAACATCAGTGTTCTCTTGCAAATTCACTTCTTAAGTTAGATGTCTCTTCCACGTGCAGGTAAACTACGTGATGAATACATTGTTGTCTTTCCACATGGTCATTGCTTTCCTCGTCGCAGTAGTACTTGACAACACAGTCCCCGGGAGTCAGCAAGAGCGAGGGGTTTATGTCTGGTCTGAGACAGAGGCAGCAAGGAGAGATCCCGCGGTTGCCAAGGATTACGGGCTGCCTTTCCGGGTGGGCCGGGCTTTCAGATGGGTGAAATGGGTTGGCCTATAATGCCCAATAGGGTATGTCTCATCACATCCATTTCTACAATCATTCTTGGCTGATATTGTTCCTTGGAAGGGATCTCCTGTGCATTGTAATCATAAATGACTGAGAGCTGGCCGGAGATGGGTTTGCAATTTAGTTTAATTTTATGTTTTTTGCTCTGTTTCATCTTTCTTTTTTTTTACTATCTATAATTCTAAGTAAAACATTGTATTTAGCCTTTTTGTTGGTCATATCAATTGCACAATTCTTTCTCTTTTGCAGCCTGTGTTGTTTCAAGGGTTTCAAGAAGTGGTTGGGCATCTTCTCTCCAGGTAGTAGTTTTGCTGATCGTTATTGTGCTGTGATTGTCATTAGACAGCCTTTTTATTTTCCAGTTCACTGTACATAATGTAAAAGAGCAACACCTTTGAATTTTATTGTTTTGTATAAGTTCTTTTCATGGTAGGTTTTCCAACTGGCTATTGTGTGGTTGAAAATTTTGTTTTATATAATGCTAGGAGTGGCTTCATTGTCAGGGAAAACCAACTGGGGCTACTGGACATAATTAGGTGCTTATGTCAGCAAATTATAGATTAGAGTAATTGTAGCACAACACAATTTCCACTTTTATAAAATTGCATGTGAATCCTCCAGGAACATTAGGTGGGCACAAGAAAGTGCACATTGGCAGCTACAGATAATCCCAGCAGCAAATAAAAGACTGATAAACTAGATGGGATAATATAAAATGTTACATCTCAAGAGTGACATAATTGCCACTTGGTTTGTCTCATTGGGAGGCCACACATCTTCAATAAAGATGATGGATTTTAATAATATCCTATGGTTTGTAAGAGAAATTAACAAATAATAAACCAATATGAAAATTTTCATTCCATACTCTCCACGATGTTGCTTATTAACCACTTAGCTTGTCATTATATTCTGTTGTTTATTAAGTGAAAATTTTTCTTTTGGTCATTCTATATGATTTATAGAATTTGAGGCAATCTTCTATCGTTTCCTTTAAAAAAAAAAGTGAGAAGAGCAAATTATTATTTTTATTTTCACATGTCAACTTTATGCCTCGTTTAAATGGAGAAATAAATTATTATGAGGTTTATGACTATTTTAATATGAATAAGGATAAAATGATTTTTTTGTGGTTGTGTTTTGAATTGTTCTCATTGATAAATGTGATAATAAAGTTGATAAGTTGTAGATGAAAATTTATAAAAGATAAAAAAATGATAATAATTGATTTGACTATGAGCTTATATATTTTTTGGGGTTAAATAACATGAAATAACTAAATTTCACGGGTTGAAAGAACTTCATATACTATTTTATATTAATTAATTTTGATTAGTAGATTCTCATTTATTTTAACATTCAAAACGCTCATTTTGAGAATTAATTTTTACTTATTTTAGGGCATATAAGTTGACTGCATGCTAAGAATTTTCGTGGTGTGGAATTATCACATGAAAAATTCATGTCATAAACTCGGCAGCCAGAAGAAAAAGCAGTCAAGTGTTCAAAACTTGACTAATGCACATTCACCTAATTATATTTGGTGGGTCTCTTCATGTGGTTAGTTGTATGCACAGCACCCTTGGCTTTACACATAGAAGACCAAGTCTTGCTTTATGCATTTGTGAAATTATGATACGCTCAGTCTTTTGTATGCACTTTAGTCACATCTCTTACATATTAGTGAAATATGTGATTTTTTTTTATATGAGTATATTTCAATTTTTATAAATATATATATTCTTTATATCAGGCAATATAAAATCAAATGGAATTGTGCTGTAACAGTATTTATTTGAAAATCTATGAGGCAATAACTTCCTTTTAAAATGTTGGTCTTCAAAAAATAACCCACAAACTTTTCTTGAAATCTTATTAACACATGACAGAGACAAAAAAAGAAAAAAAAACTACCTGACACTGTTGTTGCACATCCATCTTACTTTAAATACATTTCATGACTTTATATTAGTAATCACCTTCTTTCTTCACCTGACTTTATTTTTCTGATAAAGTATGAAACACTTAATTTTATAAAAACTAAGGTATATATTCCAATATAATGCTTGTATTTTGTTATGGAGAAAAAAAAATCTCGCTGTATGTAAATTATTTAAAAATTTAATTTACAACGAAAAGAAGAATTGCTTGGCATTTAATTCCACGTGGAATCTTATTTCATTTCGAAAAATGAATTAATAACTAAAAAAAAACTAATTTGGTGCAATTTATATCACCTTAAACACAAAAAATTATTGGTGCGTATCACAAATTAATTATATTTTGGTCACTGGAGCATGACTTTACATGCAGTCATCCAGGGATATCTTGAATAATAAGCCCCCATTTGGTTCAAGAATGATACATGATATATTATGCAGATGGGCCACCAAAAGAAGTCTATCAATTAAATTACAAATCAATGGTTACGATCTTGAAATCGCATGAAATTTTACATGATGAAATATATTGAGGAGATTTTTTGGATTAATTGTTATACAACTAACAATTTTTATTTTTTAAAAATTCATTCATTTAGGCCCCTTTAAATTAGTAATTTTTCTATTTTTAGTAATTTTTAGATTTGTGATATCTCAATTATAACAGATCGGAATCGATCTCCATCATTTTCTATGATCATTTAGGATATCATAGAATCCAAAAAATTAGTTTTTGAATTTTACTATTTTTAGTAATTTTTTAATTATATGTTATTAGTATAAATAACAGACTTGTAAACTAGGATTTTCAATTTTTGTTAATAATATTTTGAATTTTTTTCTTTTTGAGGCTTTCTTCCTTGTGGATTCAAGAATTTATTGTGAATTCAAGGAGCTTATGAGATATCAACGCTTGTTGGATTTTTATCCGTTTTTCGTTGTGTTAGAGAATAGACTCAAAATAAGTGAGAATTAGTTAGAATAGTCTCAAAATGGATGTTTGAAAGACTGAAATAAATGTGAATCTGTATGTCAGAATGAATTGATATAAAATGAGATATGAATTCTAGTCAATTCTTGAAATTTGATTATTCTAGGTTATTCAATCCAAAAGAATACGTGCATCCATTGTCAAATCAACTGTCATCTTCTTTTATAAATTAAATATCAAATAATAGTTGTTGTTTTTCACATTTTATAAATATTTGTACACACCTTATTTATATTTTATCTAAATAACAAAAACTTTATTATTATTATTATTATTATGTTCTCAACAAAAACAATTTAAAACACAACCAAAATAACCTTATTTATACTATAATAGTCATAAATATGATAATAACTTAATTCTCCATCCAAACGGGGCTTAAAAGTTACCTAAAAACGGAAGGGTGCATCTATTTAAATATTTTGGATAGATGAGATGAGACAAAGCTCTTATCAGTGATTCAATTAATATTACATAATTGGGTTTTTAATTTTCATGTCTACTCAATTGTTACCTTCTCCAAGTCACTTTTTTGTCGGCGTTTTTTCGAGGTCCCCACCGTCCATTCACTGATTCGGATCCCACCATCAAATCTTGGCCGTCCAAATCGAATCGATGTTCCTCCAATTAAAGATAGATCTGCAGACAGGGTCCATCTCATCATTTTCATTAATTCATTCAATAGTGCTATTGTTTTACTCATACACCCTTCTGACGCTTCTTATTTTCGAATATGTCCTCCTAATATCTAAATTGTTGTAGACAACTCCTCAATTTCTTTTGTAAGGAGTTTTTTTTTTTAAAAAAAACGAGATATGTTAAATACTTCCATAATACAAAATAAACAAAAAAATTAGCTCAATATTTCATATATGGGTTTAAAATTATATTCGGCTGGCTTTGAGTGCTAAATTTTAGTCCATGTTTGGGTAGCGCATTGAAATGCACTACAATGGTAATGCATTACATATACTTATTTTATATATCTTCTATATGGACGGTTGTTAATTTATCATGAGAAATAAATCTTTTTATTTTACGGATTTAATTGACTAGAAAATAAAATAAAAAGAATAAAAGACAAATTTTATCATCCTATAGAGATTGGACCTATCTTATTTTAAGTTGAATAACTTTAATTGGACTTTACTAACATATTTATCGACTTTGTTATTATGTTTTAACTTGAGCTATCCAGTCTCCCTATTCTAGACCATCAAATAATTTTTTTGCATAAGCCTTATTCAACTACCCCATTTGAAAATAATTTTCAAAAAATTATTCCCATTCAATTTTTCATATTTGTTCATTTTTAACCATAAATATAATTAAAAATTGATTATTTGAAAATTAATATTACAAAAATAGAACCAATTTTTCCTAAATTATCAGGAATAAAAGAGAAACCGCCAAACTTCTTGAGTAGGACATGCGTTAGATTTTTCAGGGGCATGTTCACCAATAATATTTTAAGTAGGACATATATGAGACCAAGTAATAATGAGAGAGGGTCTCTTTCTAAAATAACCCAAAAAAATAACGAAAGGCTGTAACCTCACACGTGTCTGCAAAGTCCGGCACAAAACACACCTACCCACCCAAACAAACACACTCAATCCCTCACAACCGTCAGATCAAAAACCAACGGTCAAGATCAAATCCTCTCCGATTCAATCGCTCACTGTCAGTCCAGGAGGACGGCGTCCCCCTCTCATCATTTCCCCGCTTTTTCTCCACGACCCCTATTTTATATTATATTATATATATATATTATAAAATAATTAAAAAATAAGAAAAATTAATCCAATCAGAGTTAGAGTTAGAGTTAGGGTTAGGTGTGACATTGACCAAACCCAAACCATCTACCCCAACATTACCGTATATAAACCCTCATAATCCCCTTTTTTTCATTTTCAGGTTCCCAATCAGAACTTCAGATCTTCAAATTATTAAAAAAAAAAAAACAATTGTTGTTTTTACAATCAGAACCGAAGATGCAATCGATCTCCAATCCCTCTTTCAAAACCCTACCAGATCCCTCTCACCACCGCCGCCGCCGCAGCCACAATTACTCCCTCCGCGTCCTCTCCGACCTCCGCCCCTCCCTCGCCGGCGGCATCGGCAACTGCCGCTCCGACTTCCGGAGCTCCTGCGCCATCCTCTCCAGCAAGGTCTTCCTCTCCCAGCAACAACAGGACTCCTCCTCCTCCTCCTCCGACAACGCCGGTGACTCCTCATCGGCGTCCTCCTCCGCCGCCGCCGCCGCCGTTAATGGCCATGTGTCGCTCGATCTGGTCCCGGTCCCGGACCAGAGCCTCCTCCCGAAGCCGCTGACGATCGCCGACCTCTCCCCGGCGCCGATGCACGGGTCCTGCCTCCGCGTCGCCTACCAAGGCGTCCCCGGCGCGTACAGCGAGGCCGCCGCCGGCAAAGCCTACCCGAACTGCGAAGCGATCCCCTGCGACCAGTTCGAGGTGGCGTTCCAGGCGGTGGAGCTCTGGATCGCCGACCGCGCCGTCCTCCCCGTGGAGAACTCCCTCGGCGGATCCATCCACCGCAACTACGACCTCCTCCTCCGTCACCGCCTCCACATCGTCGGCGAGGTCCAGCTCCCCGTCCACCACTGCCTCCTCGCCCTCCCCGGCGTCCGCAAGGAGCACCTCACCCGCGTCATCAGCCACCCCCAGGCGCTCGCCCAGTGCGAGCTCACGCTCACCAAGCTCGGCCTCAACGTGGCCCGCGAGGCCGTCGACGACACCGCCGGCGCCGCCGAGTTCGTCGCGGCGAACAACCTCCGCGACACGGCGGCGATCGCGTCGGCGCGTGCGGCGGATCTGTACGGGATGCAGGTCCTGGCGGACGGGATCCAGGACGACTCGTCGAACGTGACGCGGTTCGTGATGCTGGCGAGGGAGCCGATCATACCGCGCACGGACAGGCCGTTCAAGACTAGCATCGTATTCGCGCACGATCGGGAGGGGACGTCGGTGCTTTTCAAGGTGCTTTCGGCTTTCGCGTTCAGGAACATCAGCCTCACCAAGATCGAGTCAAGGCCGCACCGGAACCGTCCGATCAGGCTCGTGGACGACGCGAATGTGGGGACCGCGAAGCACTTCGAGTACATGTTCTACGTCGATTTCGAGGCGTCGATGGCGGAGGTGCGGGCGCAGAACGCGCTTTCGGAGATTCAGGAGTTCACTTCGTTTTTGAGGGTGCTCGGGAGTTACCCGATGGACATGACGCCGTGGGCCCCGTCTCGGTGTGATTGATTGATTGATTTCAGAAAAATTGTTTCTACTCTTTTTTTTTTTTTTTGATTGATGAAGGGGGGAATTGTTGTGTTATAATTGTTGGTGTTGGACTGTTGTCTATGAAGGGTTGAATTGTTTGGAATTGAATGTATTTTTATTTTTTAAATTTTAAAAAGGATATATGAATAATTGATGATAATTTGATGATGGATGTGTTTGACTGACTGGTAATAAGGATTGGAAGAGGGGAGGAAGAAGAAGCGCTGAAGGGGAGGGGGGGGGGGGGGGGTAGGTGGGAAGAAGATGTGGTTTGATGGTTTTGTTGGTGGGTGTGTATGTATGCATGAATGTTGATGAGATGATGTTGAATTAGTACATGTTTAAATAAATAATAAAATAAAGGTAAAATTATTTTAGGTTATTGAAATATTTGAATTTTTAGATCTCTAAATCCCATTTAATATTATTTTGATCAGGTCCTTTTGTATGAACACCGTTAAGTTTACTATTATATTTTTCATTTTTATCTTTTCTTCACCGTCTATGTACACTGTTAATAAGTTTGTGCACATTGTTAAACTTTCTGTGTACGCTATTAATAATGCAACAAAATAGGGTAAAAAGAGAATAAAATAATAATGCCTCAATTAAATTAGAGATCTAAAAATAAGTTTAGATGCTCCAGGGATTTATAATTAATTCAAAGGTTCTTGGAGGACCTGAGATTAATTTTACATGAAACAAAATGTATATTTGAATTGGATGGATACATTTTATATACGCGTCTAAAAGAATATATGTTCTTAATTTTACCACAAAAATGATATGAGTGGCCCAACATGATGGATATAATTGTACTGGGGAATGTATCAACGGACCGGATACGGAGCGGATTGAATTGAAATTTTTTTTTATATCCGATGGATACATTTCCGTATATCCGACGGACGGATAATTATCCGAAATATCCAAAATAAATAAATAAATAATTAAATATAACAAATTTTTATTTAAAGTCTTAAAATTAAAAAAAAGTCCTAACTTTACAACTATTAGAAAGAATAAATAAATAATTAAACATAACAAATATGTTCAAAAATTGCTTAAAATTAAAAATTCACAAACACAAGTCCTAATTTTACAACTATTAGAGATGAACCACTTTAATACCAATGGTAGATATTAAATACTAATATTAATATTTTTTTAAAATACGGATTTTTATGAGTATATGTATCCGCGAAAATTTTCGGATACGGATTATTTTTTCGGATCATGATTTTTGGATATATTTTCTGCATTGTACTGGAATATTTTTTCGGATGACAGGCTTAGTGTACCATGTGATGACATCACAATATCACATGTGTGCAAAACCTACTTTGTGTGGGTCAATGAGGGTTGGATACTTGGATGAGTACATGTACAATATTATTTGAATTTAACATCTGGTTTTATTTAATATTAGTATGAAAGCATTTTTTTTAATTAAAAATGGTTTATGTCACCTATGGAACACTCTCTCACATGTTCTGAGTTGTAGACAATGAAACTATGCAAATTGGATTGTATGTTAGGTACTCTTTTGAAATCAATTGACAAACTTTTCTAAATTGTTTTCATATAATTGGCTTTGGATTTTGGTTTTTATTTGTTAAAAATGAATAAAATATCATGAATAAAATGGTTATTTAAAAGTAGTTTCATGAAACACGCTTGAAGTGTGATTACTTGTCATGGTTACAATTGTACAATAGAAGATTTTTTTTCTTACATTGTATCAAACATGCTAATTAAGGACAGTTTTATG
Organism: Acorus calamus; assembly: GCA_030737845.1. Lineage (NCBI taxonomy): Eukaryota > Viridiplantae > Streptophyta > Magnoliopsida > Acorales > Acoraceae > Acorus > Acorus calamus. The sequence continues at coordinate 29,514,082 of CM060870.1, read as the reverse complement.
CAAACAAGTCCCCAATTACAAGATGAGGATAGAGTGCCCATATAGATATGCTTGAATTAAAATGGAAAGTGAAGATCTAAATGATGAGACTCACCGAACTTAGAAAAAAATAACAGTAATAACTGATGAGGATAAGAACTATCTTATTAATGGAATGTGGATATTGGAAAGTTGTATAGATTTATGATCTCTGTCCTTGGATTCTCCAAATCTCTTTTTTTGAGTTTTAATATTATCAATAATAATAAAGTACTATGAATTTTTTTGAATTTTCAAAAAATTATTGAAATTGGCTATATCTCCCATACTTGAGGGATGTACATACTTTTTTGTTCATCAAACTGTGAATTTAATACATTTGTTATCTATGCATTTATTTAGTTTAGATGATTCATCGCATATTCATAATTAAAAAAAAAGCTAATATGAATTGTCAATGTTGCATTCACATTCAACAAAGAATTTTGGAAAAATTAATTAGGGTCCATGGAGTCACTTGTTTATTATTTTTAGATTCATGAATTTTTTCAATTTTTTTAGGTTCCAAATGTGGTGAAAAATTATCTTTAAGTTCATCCAACCGGATGCTGTTCAAAAATACCGTAAATGCCCCTAGCCCAATTATATTAGTACATTATTAACACTTTCGAATGCATTGTTAAATATCTCTAGTACATTGTTAACATTCACCAAGACATTGTTAACCTTCTCATAATTTGCTCCCCGCCTAAGTATTTCAGTACACTGTTACACTCCTAGTACGTTGTTAAGTATCTTTGGTGCACTGTTAACACTTCCCAGTACATTGTTAACCTTCACGTACTTAGACGATGATATTTTTGATATTTTTTAATAACATCCAGCTGGAGGGACTTAAAGATAATTTTTCAATGTCTCTGAGATTTAAAAAAAAACTTAAAAATTTCCAAGGTAAGGAATATTCCATTTGGTTAACCTTATCTAAAAACACGGTATACAAAAAATCCTTACAATGTGTTAAAAATATGAAAAATTCTCTATAAGTGACGATTTTACCCCTCCGGATAGAGTTTTATAATCTATTAGGAGGGGTACAATCATCATTTATAAATGATTTTTTTACATTTTTAACACATAATAATTGTAAAGGGTTTTTGGTGTACTGTGTTTTCATTCAAGGTAATCAAACAGAATATTCGTATAATAATCATCTTTTGTCAAAAGAAGTTTAACTAAGGGGGCTATTTAGATTTATATAAGTGTTTTTCAATTTCAAAATGTTATATGAACTTCAGACAGTTTACAGTTATTTGAATTTTTATCTAAAGTATATTGACGTGTATCTTATATAAACGACCGGAAGAAAAACATGCGCCAAAAATTTAAAAAAAAAGAAAAAGAAAGCGCGTCCACATTTAGCGGCATAACTTGTTGAACGAAATTGACAAAAATTAATTGTTGATTTGGCTTTGTTAATTGTTTTCTTTTTTAAATAAGCAGATGTTGCTATCACGATTTTATTGAAGATCTTATTGACTTTGTTAATTGTTGATTTGGAAGCATTGCAACGTGAAGGTTAAGGAAATTAAATATCACAATCAACCGCAATTACAAACATGTTTTTTAATTTTAATCAAGGTCTGATTAGGTAGTTGCCTCTGTTTAAACATCAAATACAAACATGGGAAGCATTAATTGTCAAACACATCCAATGCATTTGCCTCTGTTTCTACAATTATTTATAAAAAGGACAAGCAATCTAATGAGGCAAGCTAGATGGGAAAATTAAAACACTCTCACTTTTCAATTTGTTCCTTCAATCCAAAACAAAGTGGTGTCTGACAAGTGACTTCCAAGCCTTGCGCAGAGCTAGCTCTTCCTCTCACTGTTTCTAGGTGTGGCGATCAGCCTCCGCAGCTATATGATTAAACCATTTATTATTATTAGACATTTATTTTGGCTTAGGTAAATTATTAGTCTATTATATGATTGAGCAGACTCCTCCAATCACTATCAAGCTTCATACTACAATGGAAATTGATATGTCCAGTCCAATGCACAATCCCATCTATCCATTTTACTTAAAATATATACTTGCTATCGAAGTATGTATCATTATAAAATATATTAAAATATACTAGTGTATTTTTCTTTGATAAATGATTTTTTAAATGTTTCTTTGAAATATGCTAGCACAATGTATTCTGCACTATTGTTGTGTAATGTGTATAGACAGTTGGGGAAGAGCTTCTGGACTGCAATGGAGCTGCAAAACAGATGGTGTATCGGGTGTATCAACGCACTATTATAATAGGAAAATGTTAAACTCAGTCACATTCACCAACTAAAACTCAGACATCACATGTTTTCATTTAAAAAAAATAGTAAAAATCATCTAATTAATGAGGTATATGCTTTGATAAAAAAAATGCATATCGCTTCATTTCGAATTGAATGAACCTATTTTTAATAAGTGTAAGAAAATATTTAATGCAGTATATACAACATCTAACTAGGTATATGCTTCACTGGATTTCTAAAGTGATATATAAGACTGTGTTTTGAACTGAGAAAAAAATCGAGTGTAACAGCACTCATTATAATATCATGTTCTAGCTTATGTAAATTATTGGCCTATCAATGGATTGGGCCAGCCACAATTAGGTCAGCCTTATATATGGCCCATGGTTTAATCTTCTTATTTGTGTTTATAAAACTTTATTTATAACGTGTATATCTACTTCTATATAAAATGGAAACCTTCAATTTATTAGAAGAGATTAGGTGCACCTAGAAGAGCAGGTTTATAAGACATTGAATGACATGGACTGATCGATCTCCATTGTTTGACTTTGAAATCTCATTTGGGATTAATAAATATGTCAATGCTGAAATCAGAGCATCCACTTCATTTTTATAGCTCAGTTTTGTGGATGCCAATATAGTTGAGTACTTGAGTTATATATTTTTGTTCTCAAAACATACAATCATCACCTGATTGAGAGATCCTTATAACCCATTGTTTGTCTATATGACTTGACTGAACTTTCAAGGTAATCTAAAGGTGGTGGAGAAGGTTTGTCCTTACTTTTTAAACGTGAGAAGGATGACTTGTTTTTTATTAGAAGAACTACGACATATTATTTGACAAAATCCAATCCTGTGCATCAGATAATAAGTCAGGGAGATTCCAGCTTGAGACCTATGGCAAAGGATGGGTTGTTGAGGTCCACCACTTGCAATGATGTAGATAAAGATTTGGGTTTTTTCCATATCCCTGTTATATCTCGATTTTGTCAAAATACTTATAAAATTCATAAGTTATGCACCCATACCTTTGTGGTCAACATGCGTAAGCTGGGGTTAATTTTCAACACTAAAAGGTCGTTAGCACCGTTAAAAACCGGTCAAAAGGCCAAACTAACCATGTTTTCATCTCCAACCTTTCTCTACCCCAAATTGATTTCAGCTTCTTCTTTAACCTCCCACCCAATCTTCTTTGCTCGGACCCCATTCTGCTTGGTTTTACCAATGCTCTTCAACTACCAAGAGCGCCTCTCAAGGTTAGGGATTTGCAACTTCACAGGTTGAAAGAGGAGAAGAAGATGGCTGATTTGAGTTTTCACAGATGAATTGAAGAGTGTTAGGGTTTGGGTTTCTTGCGGACGGATTGAAGAGAGAAAGAATGTTAGGGTTAGAGTTTGGTGGATTTAGAAGGTTAAAAATTGTAGTTTTATAATTGCACCCCTCATGGTTAACTAATTAATCAGGGTTGGATACGAGACATCAACATCGTCTGATGGAGGGGTATGAATGCACAATTTACGAATTTTTAGGAGTATTTTTGGATGGATCATTTAAGTGGGGTATTTTGACCAAATCAAGATTTAGCAAGGGTATATATATACACGTATACACACACAAAAATCCCTAAGCCCATGTTTGGATCGGGGATAACACCCCGGATAAAGTATGCCAGAATAAACCCAGATAAAGTGGTATATGGATACCAATCAATTCCTGGAATTAAAGTTATTCAAGGTTATTCCACCCAAAGAATATGTGGGCCCACTGTCAAATCAACTGTCATCACCTCTTATAAATCACCTGTCAAATCAACTATCATTACTTTTTTACCTTTTATAAATCTTTATCCATACTTTATTCACATTTTACCCAAACAACAAAACATTTATTCTTACGTTTACCAACAAGAATAATTCAAAATACAACCAAACACAAAATCACTTTATCCTTATTTATATTCACTTATGCTTGGATAAATCTATACCCTAGAATAAAATCTATCCCCATTCCAAACGGGGGCTAAAGATTTTAATGAATATCATTTGTTCACGGGTTGGTTTAATTAGAGTTGGTGACTTGTTTATAGTTTCTCACACACTCACATAATCTTTGTGGGAGGGAAACAAATCCAAGATTTAAAGCTTACTTGAACACAAATATCACTCAAACAATATAATGTGGATTATCATTTATTTGTCAGTTGTCAGTATTGCTTCCTAGTACGCATACTTGTATTGGAGGTTCCGGTTTGGGGTGTTTTGGAGAGGAGATAATATACTTGAATTAGAAGATATGTTTTGAGAGGTGATTAATCATCTTTTGATTTTTGTAATACCAAAAAACAAAATATCTTTTTTGATTTTCACAAAAGAAATAAAAATAGTAGAGTTCAAATAAAAAAATATTGTTATAGACAACAATATGAATTCAACATGGAACCACCTCTTCTTAACTTGATAGGATGTCATGTGTTTTTATGATTATGCAAAATTAACTTAGATCGAGATTGAATTTTTATATAACTAACGTTTGGTTTGATGGAAAATAACCACTTTTTTTGTTTTTCACTTAAAATAAACATTTATTTCTTATTTGAGTGTTTGTTTTAAATGTTTATTATAAGTACTTATTAACGAATGAGTAGTTTTTAATAAGTAAATAGTTTGACATTTATTTAAAAAGTAGTTTATCTATTGATTATTGAAAGACCATTTTGTACCAATCTTTCCATTTTAAAAAAAGTGGTGAATCAAAATCAATAAAAAAATATTTAATAAAATGAACATAAATATCATTCTATAAACATCACAAATAAGAATTTAATTTTTTTATCGAATCAAATAGTTTTTCACTTCAAATATTAGTGTTTATATTATCTGCACTTATAAATCAGGACGTAAAATCAGTAATCCACCGAACTAAATGCCTTCGTATGTTTTATACTGATCCAGATGTGTTTGTGCATGCATGAGAGAGTGAATGGGAAAAGCAAAAGCACTAGCAAGCACTTTTTTAGTAGAAAAAAAAGAGAGGCAAAACACAGAAAGTGCCTTCTTTCCTCCCTCGAGATGCTCATGGTCACCTATAACGATGCCTCTTGAAAGCTTTTATAAAAACAAAGCATTATTGAAGAGAGGAGGCACCTGTTCCTCCCACATTGCCTCCACTCACCAGGACATTGATTCTCCATCATCTCTTCAAAGCTTTAAACACTCTTATTCATTGCTCTTTCTCAAAGTTCAATCATTCAACCATTTTTGCAATGGCATCTTTCACACCAATTGTTTTTATGAAACATATTAGTGTAATCCACACAAAGTTAGACATGGGTTTCTCTAATTTATATTTCTCATGTTACCATTGTTTATAAGTGATTTCATGTGTTTGGGATTTAGTTGGGGTATAAAGTCCCAGAAAAGAAGAGAAAAGCATTGAGCCGTATATCATTTAACCTTATTGATTGAATAAGCACTCAGTATTCAATAGAAGACTGACATGTGGAATGTGATATTTTAATAGTTTTTAATACAAGTTTGTTCTTTTATTGGAGGCTGACCACATCTACCCTAACTGGATCCCGTCCCTCGTTGGCCCGATCATGAATTTTTCTCATTTTTTGTAAAGTTCCACTTTAAAAAGTGAACCTTAATCTCTCTATTGGTTCCCCCTCATGTTGATTACCTTTTGAATGCTAAGCTTTCTTCAATTGAGTAATTAAATCCCCCTGCTCCATGCATTTTACCCAATAAAGAAGTATGCAATGTTGCTATGAGGGTATCTATTGCACACACCCACACAACTGCAATAATTTGATCTCTAACTCCCAATCAGCCTCTCTAAAATCTATGACTGTTGGATATATAGTACATGAACTGTAGGGGACAATTTATGAATAATGCCTACATGAATTTCACAAAGTTTGGTGGATTGAAACGAATTATTTTTTGACTTATGGAGACTTTGTGAACATCTAGGTCTTGAGACCTATCAGAAAATCCAAAATGTACTCTATGCATAAGAAATATAGCCATATCTTCAAGTTGATTCTTCAAAGGGAAGAAGACAATATATATCATAGAAATGGAGTCCAGATGATTCCCATCCATATATTCTTTTTTCTTTTTAGGACCCTACAGCAAGTGAGGCCTCAATTATACACACAGCACGGAATGTTGTCAGAAACACTTGGTCACTTATTCAAATAATTAAATAAATATTTTATATGAATGCTTATTCATAACAATCTCCTGTCAAACTTCAAGTCTTACTTTTGTTGATAGGATAAAATTTAATTAGAAAAATAAATCATATTATTACAAAATCTTAAGCAGATATATATTCACACTGGACTAGCTGAATCTGAGGAGTTTGTAATTCCAAAGTTGTTTAGATACTTTGGTATTAATATAATCACACAACTCAAGTTAATTTAGTCATAAACACGTGTCTCTTGGGATTGTTTAGTGGTTTTAGTGGGAAGAACATTGTGAACTTGGGCTGATAACATCAACCAGTACATACCTAACCTCAATGGATTCCATGCAGACCTAATTTATATTATGCACTCTTAGCTGTCAAAACATAATCAATCAAGTCATTATCATCATGGTTCAGTGTGTACGAAGGGCATTCATGACTTCTTTTAATTTATCTTATCCGCCGACGCGCTTGGGGTGAGTCTGTGTCCAATGACCCAAAATTCGATCAATTTAGTATAAATTGATTTTGAATTAGTAATAAAAAGACACATCATCCTATCATTTTTAAGAGTTAATTATCATTTTATTATTAGTCTACATGAGATCAAGTTACTAAGTGGGTCATAGTTATGATTGTTGGATCTTTTTTCCTTAACTTGACATCAGATTAAATGGGCATGCTTATTGTATACCTTTGCTTTGATCATGAAATCAATTAATTCATTTACACCCACAAATCAAACACAAGTGTTGGGAAGTCCATTAAGTGTCTTTGACTGTGGTGGAACTAATCAAGACCACCACAACCACTTTATGGCAGTTGTTCTCCCAATGTCTTGTGGTCCAACAGTTGACTCCCTCTCTCTATCTCTATATGTGTGTGTGAGAAAAAAAAACACACATAAATATTACATGACCAAGTGTTGGGACACATAAAAGGTTCTCCACAAAAAGTGAGGTGGTTCTGTCTGTTTTGGGAATTCATTTAATCTGCTCAAGCTCTCAATTTTTATTTTTAAATTTTTGGCCTCCTCACATTGCATGCATTTATATCTCCAGCCTTCACATCCCCTCCTCTTCTTTTTGTGTTGACTCTCTCTCTCTCTCTCAATTGAAACTGTTTAGATAGCAATGAAGCAAAGCTTTCACTTTCATGGCCTTCTCTTCTTCTTTTTGGTCATCCTCCTATTCATCCACACCACAACAGCCAGATATCATATGGGACTTATAAAAGAAGGTAAGACCATCAGTAGTATGTGTTTTGATTTTTTCAAGTGACATATAACACCAATGTTTTTTCTTCTCCAACAGGTAATACTAACACTGAGAGACCACCTCAAATGGGTCATTCAAAAGAGGTGCAAGAAGAAGAAGACTCATTTGTAAGGCTGATGGTCTCTAAAAAAACTTTCTGTTTTTTCACTACAATATGGTTTTCTTATTATATTCTGTTTGGTCTTATGTTTATGGTTGTTATTGCATATCTCAGATGATGGTATTAGAGGACTGTGTTCGCAATGGGGGGGATGAATGCCTCAAGGAGAGATTGCTTTCTGAGGCTCATTTGGATTATATATACACTCAGCAACAGAATCCATGAAGACTGATGAAAGGGAAAGGTTGAGTGAAGAGCACATGATGATGGTCTCACTTTGTTACAACTGATTTTAAGCCCTTCTGTGGTTGCAAATCGATCAGTGTTTTCTGTATGTACTCTGTAGTACTTAAAATGGGCTATTATGAATGAAAGTGCAATTTAAGCCCCTCTCTTTTGTTTGTCTTGCATTTGATTTGGATAATTTTTAGGTAGTGTTTGCAAACATGTTTAAATGAATATGCTTTTGCAAGAATCATGCTTAATCCAAGTGTGTTTCCTAAGTCGCAACTTTTGAAAAAGTAGAAATATAGCTTTTAGATATAAGCAGTGAAAAACAGTTTTTAGTGAAAAACAACTTTTAAGTGAAAAACTCTTTCTGAAGTTGTTTTTCAGATGCTACCTTAGAGTTCAATGATCTAACTTCATGTCATTTGAAACACTATCAAGGATAATCGTGTGAAACTAAAATAGTTACTTCAAATGATATGATGTGATGTAATGTAATGGATCACACTTGCAAGACAAATACTTTGACAATTAAAGTCAATAAAGATTCGAAAAAAAATCATAGAGAACAAAGACTTTCTTCATATGTTTTTTTTCTCACTTTCTTGATTTGGGGGTTTGAGTTTACTATCTATAACTTTTTTTATTATCTTATTCTTGTAGATTTGGGAATATGTTCCTTGATTTTTAGATCTTATATTGTGGACCATATCAAAGTTGATGAGAGGGAACTATTCAGTTATACTGATCAAATGTAACTTGAGAACCTATGTAAATTAGGTTTGGAATCAGTCAGTCCATTCTTGAGCGATTTAAACAAAATTTTATTGATCTTATTCTGCAGCAAAATTATCAAAATAGCCCTAAGTATTCAATAATTCTGACTACATCTTGTCATCTGCAAAACATATATATGCACTTCTTTAAGGGTAAAAACAAAAATAAATCTTTGAACAATCAAAATAACAAAAGTGTTAGGAAGTTGAAAACACTCATGTTTAATATCATATATAGAATAGATTTTTTCACAATTAATAATGATGATGAAACCCAAGGATTCTTATAAATTTGATTTAAGTAACAAACTTTGTTGGCTAATGGAGGACATTTAGAGTGTTGAGAAAGACTCAGACTCAACACACACAGCCTGCATTTCTTTCCTCTTTATGATGTCGGTCACAATGGATTTCTATGTTTTTATATATGTTGTTGTCCCTAAAGAATCTTCAATTATTTAATTCAATGAGAAGGTGTGATGTTCTCAACTGAATACACATTCAACCAGACATCCCTTCAACAACCATAGTTTTTTTTGGACAACTTGGTCATGTTGGGTTTATTTGGTGCCATTTTTTTTGGTTCACTGTAGTGTTTGAGTTGGACAAACATCTAGGAAATGTTTCCTAAAGAGTCTTAGGAAACTCTTAATAGTATATTGCTATATTATTATATATGATATAATCTTCACATGATCCATGTAGTAAGGCTAGATGACATTTCAATGAATCCTGAAAGTCATAAGTGGATGGTGAAGCACACTTTTCCAGCAGTTGAATGCTTGTTTTTTTTGTAATTTTTTTTTTTCATCCTAATCTGCAAATATTTCCGTTCCTAATCTATAATATTTTTGGTCCTTGTCCCACGACTTACATATTAAAATATGATTTTGGTTATTTAGTGCCTTTATAAAATTATACATATTTTTTAATAAGTACATACCTTATAACAATATATATACTCCATCGGATTAAAAGCATACATTTTGTAAAAGAATGATCATATACTAGGCTAAGCTTGTATGTACTAGGTTAAGAGAGTGTGAGTGCAAATTGAAAAAAATAAGTCATACTGATACACAGTCTTTACAATCCTCAATATGTATATGCTTTCTCTAACCTGATATATACTAGGTCAGACTAGCATACACTTGATTACAAAAAAAAAATGTTGTTAGGGACAATCAACCAGACAATCCTGTGTACAATCTTTGAACAAAATAGTACATATTTCTATGAAAATGACATACACCAAATAATACATATTTTTATGAAAATGACATACACCTTGATTATGTATTGCATGAATTCATTGGATAAAAAATTTAAAAAATTGCTAATGAGGTATATACCTCATCTAAAAATGTATATATCATTGGATGACTTCAAGATATGTAGACTGCCATGTGTACTAATAACAATGCTCATCGAAAAATTCAAAAAGGTATACATCTAATTGATTCGAGTATATACTTCATTTTATAAAAGAAGGTTTATACCTTCAAAAAAATTTCAAAACATATACCGATTGCTGGAAAAAAAAAGGTGAAAAAAATCAAAACATCTTAGGACAGCAAAAGTGATTGTAGAAATGACTGTAGCCACCAAGCCTGGAGGAAGCCTGACCCATGGCATGGCCACCTCTGCATTCCCATACTCTGCTTTTTCTATGAACCCAATGTTCCTAAGGAAATATATCTACCGAGTGCATTCATATAAAGCTTATGAGATGTGGAACTTCACAAAACAATCCTTCACCGAAGACGAGTGTTTTTTTTTATCAAGCTGCAGAGCTCTCAATCTGACTCAAGATCTCATTTTCCATTGCAACTATGCAAGCAATAGCGAGTGACCTGGGGATTTAGCAGAACCATATATCATCAAAACAATAAATATAAATTGTTCATAATTGATCAACCACAAAATAATTATCATTCATAAACCTTGTTTCATAATAAATTACCCATGGAAACATGAAAAAGTATACATCCCTCGATGGAAATCCACAAATTAAGTTATCTCAATCATCTCTATATATCATTGAAAAATTACATCAAAACATTTAAGATAGAACACACAACATAATTAGTCTCCCATGTTAAAATGTCATAGCTCAAAAAAACATGATAGTCATGCAAATTTCTGTTAGTCATTTACAATGATCTGCTTCTGGTTTATTTCTAGTTTTCTATTTCTTTCATGATATGAAGATACAATGAAAAAATGAATAGAGATTCAAAAGATTTGCTCCACAATTCACTGTGGCACAAGAAAAATAAGCTCCAACGAATATGCATTCGCGAGTCTGGTTAGGACAAATGTACCTCAATGCAGAGCATCACGCTCCCTGCAGTTTTAGTGTTGATAGGTGGATTTGCACAAACATTCGGCATTCAATCATTCGTCTGATCCTGGAAAAGGAAAAAAGAAAACAAAAATATAAAATTATCAACTGGTAAATGCCGTGTTCAGAACTTTCATTTCACAAAAGTAAAAGATTAGCAAATGGTGCCACCCTGGAAGCCAGACCCTCTAATGATCAAGAGGCTTACTTTGATCAAATTTGGCTTTAGATTATAATTACGAGAACTAGGAAGAAAGAGTTATATATTTTGTTCCCCCCATATGAGATGCATCCAACCAACAACCTTGATTATTACATAAGATTTAAGAAAAGCAGTAGAAGATTTAAGAAAAGCAGTAGACAATAGATAAAAGAGCAAAAGATATTGAAGGCCAATAAGTGACCTAACTTCAAACATTTTTTTTTATAGGTAAGCTGTGGAACTTGAACCCAAGATCTCATGGTTGCAAATTTTATTGTTAGCAATTGAGCTATAAGTCCAACCCCCCATAACTTTGGACTAAGATTCGCAACCTAAAAGTTGACTTTGTTGCTCTCCCCATGTAGGTTTCCATCTAGTGAACCTATTGAGCTCTGTTGCTAGGGAATTAAAAAAAAAATGAAAAAAGAGCTGAGTGTTTGTTGAAAATTGCCAGATACGTAGAAAGCATACCAAGTATTCCTTGTCTTCTTTCAACTGAGGAAGGGAACTTCTTGATACACACATTGCATGAACAATAGGGCCATGTTCAGTATCTTCATCCACTTTTCCTATATTGCCTTCCACAGACAGTCTTGTCATGTATACTGTTCCCTTGTACATCCATTCATCTCTTTCAATGCTGTAAGCATCCTCAAATATTTCTCCACACAATGCGCATATACTTTGGCTCTCATCAGCAGGAACCATAGGTTCATTTTCTTCCACTGGAGTTATTGTGTCTTTGATGGAGATGGAAGACACTGGTCCAAATGGTGCCCCCACCCTTCCAATAATCCACTCTTCCAAGCCAGAATACCAATTCCGTGAAATTTGGTCATCAGTGTTGAGTTCAGACTTCCTTGATTCATGCCACTCCATGTGTCCACTAAGCTGTTCTGGAAGTTTGAATCGGAAGCCGCATGTGCTGCACTGATGTGGTTGATCATCAAACAATTCATGGATCACTTCTGGATGAAACTCCCGTATGTGTTGAGGACGAAACTCAATGCCCACCGATACTCTTGTCTCCACTTTCAAAGCTGGAAGAAGTGTAGAAGATGGAGAGGCACTTGTTGGAGCTGAGCTGGATTCAACTGGTATTGATATCACAGCAGGAGGAATCTCAACATCTTCATGATGGAGGCGATGAGGCACAGAAGGTGCAGTTACCTTTGGGACCTCTAGAGAAGATGAGGTTATCAAGCCCTTTGAGGCTAAATTGTCCAAGAGAGCGGAAAGTGGGTTTGGGACAGAAGTTGTGTTAAATGTCTGTGATGAGGTGCTCAGAAGGGCTGGAGGAGGTGGAGGGCCGGGTGGAAGAGGAGGCAATGTGCCAGTGAAAGACGATGCATTACCATGAGAACTTGGGGCTAATACAGAAATGCGTGGTATTGACACGGAGGATGTTGTCGCCAAATGAGCAGGAGGAGGTCCACTTGGTAGAGGGGGTTGAAAGGCACCTGTTGTTGTGGTACTTCCAACGAGTCCACTCTTCATGAGAGCAGCTAACACATTACTTGGTTCTGCAGGAGGGCCTGAAGAATACCCAGAAGAGTGGGGGATACCGAAGATTGAAGATTGAGGTGGACAATTCTGTGATGATCTTTGTGTGTGTTGAGAGGACTGTGGCAAGGGTGGATGCAAATTCTGCAGCATGTGTGGCTGCTGGAAATTTTGGGAAACAGTGGGAAGGTATGGTATTTGACTTCTTCGCGGCAAAGAAATATTTTGTAGATGGTCATTGTCAGCTGAACAATGTGTCGTATTCACCAAAGACCCTAATCGTGATGCAACAGCACCTACAGAAATCCCAGTTTGATTCAGTCCTGTCTTCTTTGAAGATGAACTGGTGTTGGTTGATAAACCCACACCAAGTGCAGCCAAATGACCCTCTGATTGACCTGAACTTCTTGAAGCCATGTCCAGACGATTAGATGAAGGTTGTGACTCCTGTGATGACCACAGTGATGATCCTTGACGAGCTAATGCAGATTGACTTGTGGATAATGAATCTGGCAAGTTCTCCCCTTGAAACCTTGATCCGACATCTTTTTGTCCACGAGTATGAGAGAACCGCTCATCAACCCCCTGTATATGGAGAATTTATATCAGTAAGGCAGAAAAGTTTGACAGCTGTGTCCATGACAAAGCAGTCTACAGAGCAAACAAATGATACACCCAAAGAATTTAAATTTTTGCGAATTATATATACCAACTGGTTGTCATCTAATTCATAACTTTAAGTTAATTTATACAAATGAAAGTCAGTACAATCCTACAAACACTCACACAAGAACCTGCAAGAGATGTCCAGATACAGCTATGGGGCATGCATTTATGGTGGAAAGAGGTTGGGCTAATAGGAGAGAGTCTTTGGTTTGAGTCCGGAGAGCGGCAACTTTATGTAAAAAAAAAGGAAAAAAAAAAGGACCATATCCAATCACATCACCCAACCCTCCCCCCTATGATGGGTAATGACTTTTTTTGGCCAATTAAGGCAATGAATACAAGTTATCTTCTACTAAAACTCAATAAACCAAACAAAAATAAAGAAGAAGAATACTCTTAATGATGGGAGTCTGGCTTCCCCTCCGGACGTCTTCATTGTGGAAAAGGTGTCTACATTGTGTTTAGCATTGGAAGCCTCAGCCCCCAAAGGAATACATTTGCCTCTTTGCGAGCTTAAAGTCTTTTCCACACCATCATGACCCCGATTGACTTTCAATGAGCTATTATCAATCCCTCCACGATCCATAAATCTGGAACTCATATCGTCCCACGTGTACTCCTCTTCCTCAGAGTTCTTCCAACTTCCAGATGTCACTTTACCCCTACTGGTTATGCCTTTGGTTGGTGGTGGCTGAACAGAAGCTTCTGAAGATCTGAATGTATGGTAATTTCCATATGCATGAATGGCATCCAAACCATTTCTCTTGTTGACAGCAATATCTGAAGCATCCCTACCAGGTCCACTCCAAAGTTTCTCGGGTCCTCGATCAGCAATCTTCTCACTGGATATTCTTGCTCTCAAGTCTGCACGTGGGGGAATATCAGAAGACGAATCATGATCTCCATACAATGAAAGAGAGTCTTTACCATGAACAGGTTCATCAGATACATCCTTATGATAATGCTGAATAGTCTGCAGAGAACAATAGACAGATATGATCAGGCAATATGGATGTCTCAACCTCCCTCCCAACTTTGGATATAGTAGTAGCAGAATTTGTTTTTTTTATATATATTAATAATAAAATGGCAGTAGTTGTAAAGTCCACGGAAGTAATCATCTAGGTATAACTTGATTGCCTGAATTTTAGCAGGCGGTTCTGTCCATCGTCCAGTACTTGCACTAGTAGCTGTCTTGTCAGGCCTTTCTGAATCATCCACAGAGGTCTTCATACTCCCAGTACTGTCACCACTAATATCTTTCACCTTATCAAATAAATAAAGGAAAATTAAGAAAGATCAGATATACGTGGATGAGGTGTTCTCCAAAAAGTTGAATATAAGAAGTGCAATTACAAACTTTAGGAAGAATGCCAACAATATCAGTGCTTTGAATTTCAGTATTTATTATGTGGTCCATTATTTATACACCAAAAGTATATGGGAAAATTTGATTATTGGTGTATAAAATCCCATTGGATGTCTAGATCACAAATTTATTTCTATTTATTCTAAACTTAATATATAAAAAAAGCATTTTTCCATAGGAAAGTTGGAGTTAACTTTAACTAGATATAGCACCATCCCCATTGCATATAAGATAATATAATATGACATACCCTATTTGACTGTTGAAGGCGCTGCCTAGCTTCAAAATATTTGGCATTTACATGTATGCTGTGTGCTGGCTGTTGTGTTTGAGGCCTGGATGCTGTGGTTCCAGATGATGAACCATTTGAGATGTCTGCAAAACCTAGTTCTCTCTCAATGACGTGAAGAGGAGCTGCGGGAAAAACCCCCTTCCAAGTTCCGAAAAGATGCCTCATACCCGGATGTATCAAAGGATCAACCTGTTTATATGCCTTGCTGAATACCTGCAAGTAGTAAGACCACGAGATTACATTAAAAAACAAATATGACAGAAAGATCAATGTGGATGAAGTGATCATAAACGACAATGTAAAAAGTTGATCAGATATTCTAACCTCAGGTAGTCTGGCAGCAAAGCATTTGATGTAATCTTTTCCAATGTTCTTAACAATACTATCTAGAAGATAGAGAGATGGCAGCTTTTGCTCACTAGGGACCTGCACATTAACTGTAAGATCAGATAAAGCACATCATTCAAAGTCTCAGTAAAACACATCATATTTTCAGACATAGAAACCAATCTAAATATAATGATCATCCTGAGCAGAGAATAGAGATTACATAATCTCTTACATAAACATCAGACAATAAAAACAAAGGGTGAATCTAACAATGGTGGTTGGCAACAAAATATAGGGAGGCACATGTACAGAAATATTGGCAGTCTCGCGCTGTTGTCGTTTCTGATAAATCTCCCATCACTTTTTTTTTGGATAGATCATAGTTCATCCAAAATTTCCAATTACAAGGAAACCATGGCTTGAGTGTCCAGCTAGGCCTCCACCATCAGCCACCCACACTTTTGTACAAAGAGGATGGGAAAAAAAAACATAATGTAAGCAGCATTATTTTTAGTTACTTTGATCAATAGAATATGATATTTTACATGAGATGTTGTATGACAAGTCCATAATTCAATTCAGCAGGGCACATATTGTTTTTACATGGTTCCTTCCAATATCTGTGCTTCATTACTCCTGGAAAGATAATCTTACTATAACAGTGAACTAGCCAAGTCATGTAAATGTAATGTATTTCAAGCCTTCAGCTTTCACTTTTTTTTTTTTTTTGAAAGAAAATGGTAGGCTGATCAGCTGATGCCCTTACATTAATAAGAGAAAGAGCCCAATGGGAAACACTTATGAAAAAACAAAAACAAAATGCTCGGCACACCCTCCGTAGAGGAAAGATATACCTAGGGTGTATCCAAGCCAAATCAACACCAAAACATTACTACCCCTGTATTACATGTCTCCCACCCTGAAGGCAACAAACCTTGCCCCCACATGATGTTTTAAAATAGTTCGGGTATTCCGGACCATCTTCTTGTGACAAAACTTTGAAGAAACACAATCTTTTTTTAAGATCAGAAGAAAAAAAAAAGAATGGTGAAAGGAGCGGACTATCCCGTACACAATTCTTCCTGAGTCTTCTTCTTATACATACAGATACATACAGAAAAATTTCAATTCCAAGAAAGCAAAATTCTGGCCTATCAAGAACACCATTCTCTAGTACTTAAAAAAAAAACGAACACCATTCTCTAGGATATACAAAGATCTTGGGAGAGCATTCTTCAGAACTGAAGGGCACAGAGAACATACAAATTGTAAGGTAGTGAGATAAGCTTGAATAGGATGGATCATTTCAAGCATGGGGATTGAATGTATCTTTTTTTATTGTTGTTTTTCGATTTACTTGTTATTAGAAAGACATTGTATTTCTACTTTATGATGTCTACCAACTCATTAGAATTCATTGACATCCAACCTTTTCACCCCAAAAAAGGATTAGCCAGACATCTCTATTCCCATCATTTTAACAGAAATGCCTTAAAGAGACAAACCTACAAAACCTCAGCTTCGACAAATACAAGCTTCAAATTGTAGTATGACAACGAATCCCCCCAGCTTAAATGTCTCACGTAAAACCCAAATCAATTTTGGAATGAAGGATTGTCAAGTGCTTCTGAGACATAGTCTAATCCCTTACCATAATTATAATACTACAAAGATGGCAATGTTCAATTGAAGCACAACCGGTTCTCTGGGATACAATGAAAATTAAAAATTAAGGTATAAGTGTACGTACTATGATTGTCATGTGAAATATCTCTAAAAAATGATTGTCATGTGTAAAATATGATCAAGCAAAGGATCTAATTCCAAAACCAAAGCAAAACATCCAGAACCCAGAAGCGTAAATAAAGGGTTTGGGCGCGCGTGCTACCCCTTGTGGTCGACGGAATCAAAGAATGCTTGGAATAAGTCACCACTCAAACAATTGTCCACTAACACACGCAAATTGCTGGAAATGGTGACGAAATTCCTATTAAGAAATAAGTAACTCAAACTCCCAGATATGTAATGAGTGTTGAGTGATTTCCATTGTCTTCATCCTAAGAAACCATTCAATGGGATTTTCTTCAGTTGAAACAATGAAAACTGAAGCTTTTATTTATTTATTTCTCACACTAATACAGTATGATGTATTGACATAAAAAATCTAATACAACCCAGTGTCTATACCCATTTCATTCAATACAAATCATTGCACAAAACAGAACCCATTTGTCATTTCTTCTTCTCCACTCTAAATCTTACAATTCCTCAATTTTCTTTTTAAAAGAAACACAAAGTTGGCATCTTTTGGTGGAAATTCACCTCGAGAATGTTAGAGCAGATGGTATAAGCGATCCCCTTAGCATCCCGTGTGTTCTCTCCGGCGATGATCGTGAGGTTAGTAATGATGGGCTTCGAATTGAACGTCAGCTCCGCCAACGCCGTCTTATACTGCTCCAACAGCTCTTGCTGTTGCTGAACCTCCCTCTGCCGGAAAGGGGGGTTCCGGTTACCGGCCGACGACAAGGAGGCGGGGAACACGCTTCCATTCGACGCCGGAGGTGGCGCCGCCGCATCGGAGAGGAAGCGAGACTTCTTCGGCCCACGGGGGTCCACCGCCGCCGCCGCGGCTGACCTGCGGGAGCCCTCCATCTCCATGAAACCCTAACCCTAACTGCGTCTCCGGCTTGGCATGGCGATGCGGCTGCGTCTGTCGAACGATGGTGATCCAAAGTGGCGGTCATGGGATCCGATAAATGGCGGGTGCCTCCATTTCGAAACCCTAAAAAAACCCTAATTTGAGAGAGGGTGACGAAAAATAACAGCTTTGTTTATTTTTTATAATTTAAATATATATATTTGCTAACTTTATGTACGTACCACTATATATATGTTGATACATATGTACATAATTATTATATTTACAGAATTTTAAATCATACAAAAAAAAATTCATTCATGATAAAATTTGTATGTCATATAATATGTGTATTGTACTAACTATTGACATAAATTTTTGGTAGATAAAAATAACATTACATATGTGATGTATATAGAGTCCAATTGACATAAATTTTGGTAGATAACTGTTATTTGATATGAACAAAAAAAAAATATTTACAATATATTAAATAAAAAAAGTCATTCATAATATTTGTATGTCATGTCAAATATATACAAGCATATATATTATACTAAAAATAAACTGACCAATTTTTATATAATCCAATTAAGATAAACTTAATAGATATCTTCAATTTTGAATTATTAAAATTTGGATACATATGATTTATTTATATCAAATCTCAAACTATATATATTTTATGATTTGAAATCTTAAATTTTTAAAAAATAGAAATGTGCAATAGAAACCGGTTTAATTTGAATCAAAGGAGAAGAAATCGCCTTTCAAAAATGGCATAATTTGTTTTAATTTTTTTTATTACAATCATGCCACAGTGATTTGGTGTAGATCTAACCGTTCATTCGATGAACTCTAATATAAGAAAAATATCATTTAGCCCATAATAGGAATTAAGTAGCATGCCTATTTTGGAAGACAGGAAATGGTAACAAAAACTTCCAATAAAAAAATTAAAAAATATGGCAGCTGAAGTTAATAAAAAAAAATAGCAAACAATAAATCAACAATTTGTGTTAACAAATATGAACATATGAAAACATTTTATAATGGTTGATCAAACTACATTGAAAAAAAATATACTTTGAAAGAAAAAAAAAATCTAAGACCAGATGGATGATTATGATTTGAAACAATTCTCAATGATGAAGAAGTCGTGAATATGGAGGACACCAATCAAAATGTGGGTCTCATGCATGTCCCGCCGTCTTCGTGGCTCTCTATTGGTGAAACAATGCGCAACATTGGTCAACAAGTTGTAAATGATTTTGATAAATGGTACAACACTCAAATCGTCGTCCCCGATAATGACACCAACAATGAGGAAGTTATGGGTGTTGAAAATACTCGAGAAGACAATGACACTAACAACGAGGAAGTTGTGGGTGTTGAAAATGCTGTAGAGGAAGATATGGAGCTTCAATGTTGGACGTCAGAGGAGCATGCGTAAGTAATCTTTTCTTCTTTTTCTTTTCTTTTATCGGGTTTAATATAAGTTTTAATTTTGTCAATCATGTAAACCATAAAATTTATCTATACTTCTATCTTACAAAAAATAAAAAACAAAAACAAATACAAATTGAATGAAAGCATTATTGAACGATTTTATTTTTCTATATTTATTCAAATTATTTTTAAGATAAAAAAATTGGTTAAAAGATACACCTATTATCTAATAAGGTATATTTAGATAATTAGATTGTAAATACGGTCATGGACAATGAATGATGGTGTTATATAATGATGGTATTATATATAGGGAATACGTATACTTATATAATAGAGGTTTATTTAAATTATAATAAATACACTGTACATAAGAGTGAGCGTGTGTGTAATGAATTTAACATATATAAGCATATACAAGGAACAATATAATAACCAATCTAAAATGTTAGCCTAAATATGAATTTCTTAAAATAAACTATTGAAGTGGATTTACTGTTTCCTTGTATTTGATGAGTATTCCAGTAAAACATAAATATCAAATTATTTAGTTTATAGTGTACAATGTATAATGTGTGTTTGTTTTATTCCTCTCCAATTTGACAATACAAGTTCTAAGAAGTTAAGTTCATGCATGTTTGTAACAAAGTACTGCGTTTTATTCTAATAATGAAAGGCTCAGACAAATTTAGTTAATTATGCCATACATAGCTACGTGCTCTAATGTTTAAAAAATAACTCAGATTGGTTCATCAGACTGCTTATTATTACCTTAGTCCATACACATTTTTAGTTTGGATAATTTGTTACAAATTTTATAATAAAAAAGCTAATTTTAATCATCATCGCCGATTTACGTTAAAATTTTTACATTTATTTTCAATACTACATCTAAAATCTTACAGTGATTGCTATACAACCAGGGAATTTCATAAAGAACTAGAGCTATGTGGAATGGGGGATTGTAAACAATTCTTAAACGATGAAGAAGATGTGAATGCTGAGGACATCAATCAAGACGTGGGTCTCAAACATGTCTCATCATCTTCATCATTTTTTATTGGGGAACTAGAAAATGGTCAAGATGTTTTAGATGAATTTGATCGATGTATGAAAGAATACATTCAAACTTTCTTCCCCAACATCGACACCAACAACGATGAAGTTGTGGGTATCCAAAATGGTGAAGAGAAGGAGATGGAGGAGGAACAACTTGTCATCTCCAACGACACCAACAACGATGAAGTTGTGGGTGTTGGACATATTAAAGAGGAGGAGATGGAGGAGGAACCATGGTTCCAACGGGTGGATATGCCTTCCGTGACAAGAGTGAATGGTCGGAGGTGCAGAGAAAGCCTCAACGTTGGACGCTAAAAGAGCACGAGTAAGTATCTTTTTATATATATATATAATTTGATTTAAGTATTTAATGTTGTTATCAATCATATAAGATCTGAAATTTATATATGCTTCTATTTTATAAAAAAAAATACAAGCTGCATGAAAACAGTGTTATATATAAGGATTTTATTTATTTTTAAATTAACGATTGAAGTGGATATACCAATATACTGATTACTTGTATGTAATGAGCAATCAAGTAAACCGTAAACATACAATTATATTTTAGTTTATAGTGTATCATCTATTCATTTTTTTTCCGCCCGGTTTGATTATACAAGCTCCATAGGATAATGCATCCATTTTTTATTTTACATATTTTGATGGTTGTTATACAATAGGGGTTTTCTTGAAGGGCTAAAGAAGTATGGAAGGGGAGATTGGAGGAGCATTAGTAGAGATTGTGTAAAGTCAAAGACTCCATCCCAAATCGCAAGCCATGCCCAGAAGTATTTTATAAAGATCTCTAAATCCAACAATGACTCCCAATCTCAGAAAGATGTCATCGTGATTGATTGATGGAGAGAATTGAGGACCACATGTACAGATGTTTAAATTTTTATTTAATGACAATTATTCATTAGTTTTTAATAAGAGAAATGATGAAGTTCTTAGCTTGTATATAAGTAGTGTTTAATGAGAGAAGTGATGAGCTTCTTATCTTGTTTAGTTTTAATTTGCGGTAATGTAGTTTTTTCATTCCCTCAATATCATTATGCTTTTTCTATGACTATATTCCAATAAATTATATGCATGTTGTTTAACAACATGGAAGCTTGCAGCAAATCCAACATCAAACAAAAATAAAATAACAGAATAACACACATATTGCATGGCCTAAGCTTTTATCCACCGGACAAAATCCAATAGCATCCATAATGTATAAAAGATGAGATATAAACTTATGAGAGACTCATAAAAACTCAAATGAAATGTCCCTTGCTCTTCTCAACATCTCTTTTTTATTCTTTACATTATTTGTCGAACTAACCATGAAATTTCATTGTATTTATAGAAATAAATCTCTAACTTCTTCCTTAAATAATTTCCTAACAAACAAATCCTTCTTACATATTTTATGGATCCACATTAGATATTAACTAAGATAGCATCTTGACTAATATAATCAACTAGATTCCCACACTAAATGACTTCATTATAACCGTCCGATGTTAATACAACATATAGAGATCGTAACCCCAACAGTAAACTAATTTTTTTTTAAATACATGTTTCCATATATCAAAATATATACTTCATAGGTGACATGAAATTGCACGCATAGCTAGCTATAAGAACCACATGTAACATCAATATGTCCTTTGCCATCAATGGCATGGTGAAACATAACAATCTCAAATAAAACATCAATGTAGGTTAAGTTAAGCCCAACTCACTCAACTCACTGGCCGTTAAGATTCACTCCAAGGCCCATCGATCCACGATCAGTTTGAACAGGCCCAGCCCGTGGGTCTGGAAAAACTAGGGACAGATGCCTCCATTTGGTTTTTCAAAAGAGCCTTGATACACTCATGCGAAAAAAATATTCTATTACATATATATTTTATTTTATATACTTGAATGAAAAAATATTATTATTTTAAACGGTGTGGATTGCATGTAGAGAGAGGGCTTGTTCATGCCCCCCATTAAGTGTAGAGAGAGAGTGTCCACCCCTCTATTTAGTTTTCAATATTCTTTTATGATAGGCCCGCCCGCAGGCCTGAAACCCAAGCCCGGGCTAGTAGGGCCTGTTCAGGCCCAAGCCCGTGGACGGGCCACAATCCGATCTTGCTTGGGCCTGTTTTTCACGGCCCGGATCAACCCAGCCTGTTGCCGATGCCTAATTATAGTAATATATATATAGAGGGATGATTAGGTGCGGCGAACGGCGGGTGCGGCAGCGATTACGGGACCATCGCATCGTACGATCGGATGCGATTCACATCGACAGATGCGATGGACCCGTGATCGAACGGCCCACGTCGTGGCCACACTCGCCGTTCGCCGCACCTATTCACGAGCGCGTGTGTGTGTGTGTGTATGAATACAAAAATAACATGGTCATCATTCATGAGATGAATAATAATTCACTCAATCAGCCGACTAATTCACTCAATCTCCAAATCTTTACATTTCAATTAATAAAGGTAAATAACATGGTCATCACTCATGAGATAAATAATAAGCAAGAATACATTACTTCATTACTTGGTTGTGGACGAATACTTCTACAAGAGATCCTTTGGCAACTCTTTAGTTCTCGGATCTCTGCTATCCTCTGAACAAAAAAGACGATTGAGAAGGCCTAAAGTTTCCTGTTATAAATCAAATGAACATGGAGAAATCATGCATTGTGTATTTGGGTACCCATTAGAAAGCTATACAGAGAATGTTTATAATTTGGAAACTCAATTCCAACTCAACACAAATGCAAGACAAACTCAAAAAGAAAAAAAAGAAGACCTTTTTGAGGATCGCAATTCCAGTACAAAATAACTCCATGTAAAAGTGGGAACATAAATAGTTAGTGGGCTCCAAGAAGACCTGAACATACACACTAAAAGAATGCATGCCAAAATACACAATGCACTAGCAGATCTCTCTACACCTTCAGGCAAGCCGTTTAATTTCAGCTTGAACAGACTGAGTGGTTGGAGGCTTGATCAACGGTCTCAACGAAATAAGATAAAGCTACATGTCACACCAGGATCTCCACACATGCAGCTATTCCTCTCCCAACAAAGAATTCAGACAGGCAATATGATGGGGTGAAGAGCCAACCAACGATTGGAATGATGGTAGATATATATACAGCTATTCTTCTCCCAAGTTGAAAATATTGAACATATTTGGATATTATTTTGTTAATTCTTTGTTGAATTTCACTTGCATTAGTTTGCCAAGGATTGTGACAATATGAGGTTCTTATGAGGACTAAGGCTTAAACCAAAGTACTATGTACACGTGATGCACTTCTACTGCTTCCACTTCCACTTATGGACACGGGCCTTTTTTAGTTAATGTATCCATTGGAGAGGCTGAGGGAGGCAAACAGTTGCGACGCAGAGGGGATAGATCTCCAAAGGCAAAGGTGTCTCAACTCTTGGTACCACATTGGTTTTGGCGACATGGATGACGTGCAACCAGGTGACATTTGGAGTTTTGTAAATCTTGTATTTTAGATTGGGGGAAATATTGTGTGGGTGCAAGGGAGATAAGATTTTATGATGGCAAATTAGCAATGTAAACAGGGAAGTAGGGAGGTCAGCTGTTGATGGGAGCCTGGTAGACCTCCTACCTTGGCCCCATACAGTCTTTCCTGGTGTTTTTGATGTACTTTGTTTGGGCTTTCGTTCTTAATATACTAAGGCGTCGGCTACCGTTTCCTTTAAAAAAAAAACACACACACACATCTGCTGTTTATTATGCAAGTTTTGTGTGTCATTATTCATTTATTTGATTATTATTATTATTATTATTATTATTATTATTATTATTATTATTATTATTATTATTATTATTATTATATTTTTTTGGTTGGGGGGTGGGGGGTTCATTTATTGGGTACTAGTTGATCTTAAGTACCATGGCAATAGTCCTACTTTGTAAGCATTCATGAGAGATATTGCAAAAATTAGGAGACTCTTATACAAACCTGTGCTGATTTAAGTTACTCCAGGGCTGCTGTACTTTCATAAGCTCAGATAATATCAATCCAATACTATAAACCTCAAACTTTTCATTTGATTGTTCATCACGTAGTACTTATGCTGCCATCCACTCAGGGTGGCGAATATGAAATGCCATATTTGTAAGTTAAATTTTGAAATAATTAAAACAGTTAAATGAATAAACCAATTAAAATAAATGCCACATTTTCATGAAAAACTCACAGTTCCAGCAGCAGACTTTGATGAAAGATATGTATTTGCCTTTAACCAGGACAGGCCCCAGTCACAAACCTAGATTAGAACAAGTATCAGTAATGTCTAAAAAGAGAAGGTAGCGTTGAAGAGACAAACTTGCGAAATCTCTATTCCTATTCATTTGAACAAAAATGCCTTGAAGAGACAAAACTGTGAAATCTCTGCTTTTTGGAATGATGGATTATCAAGCGCTTCATTTTTATCTGAGACACAGTCTAATCCCTTACCATAACTATGATACAGCTATGAAGATGGCAATGTTCAATTGAAAGCTTCAGCTCTCTTAGATACCATGAAATTAAAAATAAAGGTAAGACTGTACTATGACTGTCATGTAAAATCTCTCTAAAAATTTGATTGTCATGTAATTATGATCAAACAAAGGACTTATTTATTTCTCACACTAATACAGTATGACATATTGACATAAAAAAATCTACTTCAAGTATACAACCCAGTGTCCATACACATTTCATTCAATTCAAATCATTACACAAAAACAGAACCCATTTGTCATTACTTCTTCTCCACTCTAAATCTTACAATTCCTCAATTTTCTTTTTAAAAGAAAGACAAAATTGACATCTTTTGGTGGAAATTCACCTCGAGAATGTTAGAGCAGATGGTGTAAGCGATCCCCTTAGCATCCTGTGTGTTCTCTCCCGCGATGATCGTGAGGTTAGTAATGATGGGCTTCGAATTAAACGTCAGCTCCGCCGTATCGGAGAGGAAGCGAGATTTCTTCGGCCCACGGGGGGCCGCCGCCGCCGCCGCCGCGGCTGACCTGCGGGAGCCCTCCATCTCCATGAAACCCTAACCCTAACTGCGTCTCCGGCTTGGCATGGCGAGACGGCTGCGTTTGTCGAACGATGGTGACGGCAATGGGGATCCAAAGTGGCGGTCATGGGATCCGATAAATGGCAGGTGCATCCATTTTGAAACCCTGAAAAAAAACCTAATTTGAGAGAGGGTGACGAAAAAGAATAGCTTCACTTATTTTTTATAATGTCATATAATATGTGTGTGTGTTATATACACTAAAAATAACATTACATATGTTTATAGAATCCAATTGAGATAAATTTTGGTAGATAACTATTATTTTGATATGAACAAATGAAATATTTAAAAATTATTATTAAACCACAAAAAAAGATCATTTATAATAAACTTGTATGTCATGTAATACACACACACATATTATATTATACTAAAAATAACATGAAAATTCTTTATAAAATCTAACTGAAAAAAATTTAGTAGATATCTTTAATTTTAAATTATTCAAATTTAGATATATAAATCTGATTTATTTATATCAAATCTTAAACTTTATATATTTTATGATTTGAAATTTTAAATTTTCAATCAATAGAAATGAGTATATAAAACTGATTTAATTTCAATTAATGGGGAAGAAATGGTCTTTCAAAAATGTCATGATATATAAATGTCTAAATGAGTAAATATATAAATATATTTACTATTTTTTTAAGATATGCTTTACCCACCATTTAATTATATCAAAATCAAACTTCCCCTTTTAACTATATTATATTTAAACCAAGCTTCCCAACACTATATATATGTTAACATCTCCTTCAATTCTCATCTCATTGGATTGAAATGGAAGAACATACATACATGGCTTGGACTTGGGTTAGGTTGCCAGTCGGAGGAGTTGTACGTGCAGAGGAGGAAGAACAATGAACGAAAGCCACAACTTCAGCTGTTGTTCCCATTGGAGTCGAAGAACGATGGAGATGAAGAAGTTGTGAAGAAGGAATTCAGACTCACCAGAGAACATATAAGCCTTCTCGAACAAAGATTCAGAGAACACAACACTCTCACTCTGGTAAATCACATCAACGCCATCGTTACTTATGAAATATATATTGATCAATGTGGATGATTTGTAGAACCAAAAGCAAGAATTGGCTGAACAGTTGAATCTACGCCCGCAACATGTAGAAGTTTGGTTTCAAAACTGAAGAGCGAGGTATGTCTTGTATTTTAGCATAAGGGCGTTTTTGCCTTGTTTTTTAGTCTTTTCTGTTTAGGATTAAGAGAGATTATACTTTCTTAAGCGATTGTTGTATGATTTACCTCGAGATTGTCTTTGTAATTCTAACTAATCGACTCCCTCCTTATCCATGAACGTTCATAAATTGATGAACTACGTCAATATGTGTTCTGTTTATGTATCGAAATCTTAATTTATTGTGATTTTAGAACCAAGCTGAAGCAAAAGTAGGTGCACTACAAGTTCTTGAAGGAGTGTTGCAAGAGCCTGAGCGAGGAGAACCGTCGATTGAAGAGAGAGGTGTAGGAACAACATTTGATCAAGCTCGGCGGATGGCCTTACCAAGAGCACCTCTCAAAGGCGACAATGTGTCCGTCATGCGAGCGGAACTCGGTCATCAGAGATGGAAAGACCAACAACAATTAAGGAATCTCCTTCTGATATGGCTTGTTAAGAGGACTTGAATTTAGTTTGCAAATAGATTCACTCACTGATTTGGACGCTTCGCAACACTTCTTTAAGAACTCATAGTGCACCTCCTTTTGCTTCAGCTTGGTTCTAAAATCACAATAAATTAAGATTTCGATACATAAACAGAACACAGATTGACGTAGTTCATCAATTTATGAACGTTCATGGATGAGGAGGGAGTTGATTAGTTAGAATTACAAAGACAATCTCAAAGCAAATTGTACGACAATCGCTTAAGAAAACATAATCTATCTTAATCCTAAACAAAAGAGACTAAAAAACAAGACAAAAACACTCTTATGCCAGAATACAAGACATACCTCGCTCTTCAATTTTGAAACCAAATTTCCACTTGTCGCGGGTGTAGATTCAATTGATCAGCCAATTCTTGTTTTTTGTTCTGCAAATCATCCACACTGATCAACATATATTTCATAAGTAGGGATGGTGTTATTGTGATTTACCAAAGTGAGAGTGTAATGTTCTCTAAATCTTTCTTCGAGAAGACTTGTCTGTTCTCTGGTGAGTCTAAATTTCTTCTTCGCACCTTTCTCATCTCCATCGCTCTTCGACTCCAATGGGAACAATAGCTAAAGCTGCGGTTTTCGTTCATTGTCCTTCCTCCTTTGCACGTACAACTCCTCCAGTCGGCAACCTAAGCCAAGTCCAAGCCATGTATGGCATGTCTGTTCTTCCATTTCAATCAAATGAGAAGAGAATTGAAGGAGATGTTGACATATATATAGGGTTGGGAATTTTAATGTAAATATAGTATAGTTAAAAAGGGAAGTTTGATTTTGATATAATTAAATGGTGGGTAAAGCATATCTTATAAAAATAGTAAATACATTTATAATGAAACTAAAATCAACTAAAATAAAATTAAGTTAATCAAAATATTATAAAAATCTATATATGATCTTAAAAACCCCAAATTCAAATTTCACTAAGAAAATGTGGATTAAGAATTGTCAATTATGACAAATTCTAATAAAACTATAATTTTAGGATTTATTTGAAATCAAATATTCTACAATGATTTTTTTTAAAATCTGTCCTACATTAGTGGAAACATAAACTCAATTATGAATATACTAAAAATAGTAAATACAAAAAAATAATGACAATAATTTATATATATTAAAATAAAAATAATTTAATTAAAATATTAAAGATCCTAAAAATCCTAAATTCAAATTTCACAACTAGAAAGTGATTATTATGATTTTAAATATTGATAATTATTGATACAGTTAATTATCATATATAACAAATTCTCTTAAAATTGTAATTTTAGACTAATTTGAAATCAAATATTCTATATTATTTTTCCTTCAAATCTATCCTACACCATTGAAAACACAAACTCTTAATTCCAATACATATGCTTGATCAAATATTCTACAATAATTTTTTTTCAAATCAGAAAGTTACAAATATTCTACAATAATTTGAGATTTTAAGGATCTCTTATCATCTTAAGATCTTGATCTTGTAAAGATCTTAATAATCTTAAAGATCCTAAAAATCCTAAATTCGAATTCCATAACTAAAAAGTGATTATTATATTTTCAAAATTGATAATTATCCATATAGTCAATTAACATATATGATAAAGAGGGAACCAAAAAAATCTCATAAAAGTTACAAATACCCAAATAAGCCACTTTTTAAAATTATACCTAAAAATGTTTCATTTCATAATTTTGGAAACACAAAAAACTAATATACCCTTATGTAATTAGATTTTTAACATCCTTCTTAATACTTATTAGATTATTCCACAACAAAAACCTATTTTTCCTATAAAACAACAATCTCACTCCGCATGACCCAAACCTACTAAAATAGTAAATACATTTACAATGACACTAAAATCTACTAAAATTAAAATAACTTAATCAAAATCTTATAAAAATCTATACATCATCCTAAAAATACTAAATTCAAATTTCACTAAGAAAAGGTGGATTAAGAATTGTCAATTATGACAAATTCTAATAAAACTATAATTTTAGGATTTATTGAAATCAAATATTCTACAATGATTTTTTTTAAATCTGTCCTACATTAGTGGAAACATAAACTCAATTATGAGTATACTAAAAATAGTAAATACAAAAAAATAATGACAATAATTTATATATATTAAAATAAAAATAATTTAATTAAAATATTAAATATCCTAAAAATCCTAAATTCAAATTTCACAACTAGAAAGTGATTATTATGATTTTAAATATTGATAATTGTTGATACAGTTAATTATCATATATAACAAATTCTCTTAAAATTGTAATTTAGACTGATTCGAAATCAAATATTCTATATTGTTTTTCCTTCAAATCTATCCTACACCTTTGGAAACACAAACTCTCAATTCCAATACAAATGTTTGATCAAGTGTTCTACAACAATTGTTTTATCAAATTTGTCATATATGAAAATAATTTAGGATTTTAAGGATCTTTGAGATTGTTAAGATCTTGATCTTGGTAAGATAATAAAAATCATAAAAATCCTAAATTCCAATTCCACAACTAAAAAGTGATTCTTATGATTTTAAAATTGATAATTGCCCATATAGTCAATTATGATATATGATAAATTATGGTAAAGCTTTATTTTGAGACTAATTTGAAATCAAAGATCATATAATATTTTCCTTCAAAATATGTCTCTACACAAGTGGAAAAAATAAACTCCCAATTCCAATACATATGTTTGACCATTGTTTGGGTGTGGTTTAATTTATGGTGACGTAATTTTTTTTTTTCAATTGTATGTCATGAAATGTATGGTATAATATTAATTAATCAAATATTAGGTCTACGGCCTTCAACAAATGAGGTGGTTTGATAGTCAACCATTTTAATTTTTTATTCTTCAGTTCAAGTTTTATGTCTTAGGACTCGTTTGATAATTCTAATTGAAAGTAAAAAAAATTTACTTCCTTGGAATTCAGTTCTGGAGAATAGTCCGTAAAAAGAAAAAATTTACTTGTAATATCTAGGAATGAGCATAAGAATGAAATATTATAAATAAAAATTTTCTGGATATTAAGTAGTGAGAGAATTTGAATTAATGTTTGTTTGTGTTACACTTACCTAAATAGACTTGTCTATATTTGTCTTTCTAACTGTATGCAACTACATATTCATTATAAATTTTTTCATATAACCAATTTTTACATAATATGTACAAAAATACACAAATCTTGTATTTTCTGTCTGATAAGCTGTATATATATAAAAAGTTTTATGAAGTATAGTATTCACCTGATCATAGTGTATGGATTATTCATATTTTTGTGATATTCATTTGATTTATCACTAAATAGCTGCCAAATGATCTCTTGCAGAAATATCTACATTCATCCACAACCAAGTATTGAAGTAATGTATGCGTTTTTATTATTTTATACTGAAAAAGCATAGATAAGATGATCATTTGCTTGGTTTGCTTCACACACATGAACAAAATAAAATAATAATAATAGTCCCATGTCGAGTGACAGTAAATCTAAATTTTAACGTGAACATAGGAACAAATACACATATGTTTATGAACTCAATAACATCCAAATCATTGATTGTGTCCATTTACAAACTCTAAATGAACATATCAACAACTAATAAATAAAAACTACATTATACATGTTCATAGCGCAAGGAGAACCGTCGATTGAAGAGAGAGGTGTTGGAACTCCATTCAATCAAGCTCGGCAGCTGGCCTTACCACGAGCACCTCTCAAAGGCTGCAATGTGTCCGTCATGCGAGCGGAACTTGGTCACCGGAGATGGAAAGACCAACAACAATTAAGGAATCTTCTTCTGATATGGCTTGTTAAGAGGATTTGAATTTAGTTTGCAAATAGACTCGCTCACTTTTTTGGATCTTTTATTTGGCTTATGAACATATATTATGTAGTTTTTATTTATTAGTTGTTATATGTTCATTTAGAGTTTGCAAATTCAAGATAAATGATTTAGATTAGAAACAGTTCTTAAACGATGAAGAAGTCATGAATGTTGAGGACACTAATCAAAATATGGGTGTTATGGACGTCCCGCCATCTTTGTCGCTCTCTATTGATGAAGCACTGTGCAATATTGGTCAACAAATTGAAGATTGTATTGAACAATGGTAAAACACTCACATCGTCGTCCCCGATAATGACACCAATGACGAGAAAATTGTGAGTGTTGAAAATGCAGGAAAGAAAAACGACACCAACAACAGGAAAGTTGTAGGTGTTGAAAATGCTGTAAAGGAAGAGGTGGAGCCTCAATGTTGGACACCAGAGGAGCATGCGTAAGTGATCTTTTCTTTTTTTTTCTTTCTTTTTATATGGTTTAATATAAGTTTTAATATTGCTATCAATCATGTAAGCCATAAAATTTATCTATACTTTTATTTTACAAATAAAATAAAATTGAATGAAAACATTCGATGGATGAATTTATTTTTATGAGTTTATTTAAATTCAATTTTAAGATAAAAAATTATTTAAAAGATACAACTATTATCTAATAAGAGATATTTAGATTGTATATATATATGATAATGCACATTGAATGATTGTGTTATATATAAGGAATACATATACTTATATAAAAGAGGTTTATTTAAGGGTTTTTTTTGCATGTATATCATCTAAAAACATGCTATTTAATTTTATACCACTCCACATACCATATTTATTTTTATACTATTGAAATATATAGAACTTATGTATATTTTGTTTGGATAACTTTTATAATTAAAAAAAACTAATTATAATCATCATTGTTGCCTTACATTAAGGTTTTTACATGTATTTTTATACTATACATCTAAAATTTTATAGTAATTGTTATACAACCAGAGAATTTCTTAAAGAGCCAGAGCTAAGTGGAATGGAGGATTAGAAACAATTCTTAAACGATGAAGAAGCTGTGAATGCTGAGGACATCAATCAAGATGTAAGTCTCAAACATGTCTCATCATCTTTATCGTCTTTTATTGGGGAACTAGAAAATGGTCAAGATGTTTTAGATGAATTTGATCGATGTATGATGTATGAAAGACGACATTCAAACCTTCTTCCCTAACAACGACACCAACAACAATGAAGTTGTTGGTGTCGAAAATGGTGGAGAGAAAGAGATGGAGGAGGAACAACTTGTCATCTCCAACAACAACACTAATAATGATGAAGTTGTGGGTGTTGAAAATGCTGGAGAGGAAGAGATGGAGAAGGAACTACAGTGGCAACAGGTGGTTATGTCTTCTGTGAAAAGAGCGAATGGTCGCGGGGTACAGAGAAAACCTCGCAGGGTGCAGAGAAAACCTCGCCGTTGGACTCCAGATGAGCATAAGTAAGTAATCTTCTTTTTTTTTAATCGAATTTAATAAAAAATTTAATATTATTATCAATCATGTAAGCTATAAAATTTATCTATATTTCTATTATATATATATAAAAATACAAGTTGCATGAAAACATTTTGTTATATATAAGGATTTATTTTTTAAAATAAATGATTGAAGTGGATATACTAATATATTGATTACTTGTATTAGATGAGCAATCCAATAAACCATAAACATCCAAATATATTTAGTTTATTGTGTACCATATATTGTTGTTTTTACCACCCAGTTTGATCATACAAGCTCTAAAAGATAATGCATCAATATTTTTATTTCAAATATTTTGATGATTGTTATACAATCAGGAGATTTCTTGAAGGGCTAAGAAGTATGGAAGGGGGGAATGGAAGAGCATTAATAGAAATTTTGTAAAGTCAAGAACTCCATCCCAAATTGCAAGCCACGCTGAAAAATATTTCATAAAGATCTCCAAATCCAACAACTCTGAATGAAGGATGTCATTTGAGGGCCATATGTACAGAGTTTAGATTTTTATTTAGTAGCTATGACAATTATAGACTGATATTTAATAAGAGACGTGATAGACTTCTTATATTGTTTATAAGTAGTATTTATGATAGAAGTGATGGACTTCTCCTATCGTTTAGTTATAGTTTGCTGTAATATTGTTTTTCCATTCTGTGACTATATTACAATGGATTATTTACATGTTGTGTAACATCGCAAAAGCTTGTAACAAATTCCAGATCAAACAAAATCCAAGAACATCCACAGATGAGATATAAAGATGAGGGACTCACAAATATCCAATGAAGTTTCCCTTACTCTTCTCAACATCTCTTTTTGATCTCTACAATATTGTCTAACCATAAAAATTCCTTGTATTTATAGAAAGACATCTCTTAACTTCTTTCTCAAATAATCTCAATAACAAACAAAATCTTTCTGACAATATTTTAGGAGATTCACATTAAATATTAATTAAGATAAAATCTTAACTAATCTAATTAACTAAGTGTCAACCGTAAATGATTTCATCATGTTTGTCAATGTTGATACACCGGATAGAGACAACTCCAATATACACTAAAAATTTAAAAATGTTACATGTTTCATTGGTGATATGGAACTGCACATAGAGCCAGAAATAAGAACCACATGTAATAGCAACCTGCCCTATGACTGCAAAAACATGGTGAAACTAAACAATCTCCAGCAGCCACGAGTACAAATAGAAACATCAATGTAGTCATGTATATATGAAAGATATGAATACAAAATCACTACTAAATATAACTAACTAGACATATAAAATCAGCCGACTAATTCACTCAACCTCCAAATCTTTACATTTAAATGAATACATGGTCAGCACTCACACTACAAGAAAATTGAGCATTTGCGACGGGTGAAAACCGTCGCCAAAGGT
Organism: Acorus calamus; assembly: GCA_030737845.1. NCBI lineage: Eukaryota > Viridiplantae > Streptophyta > Magnoliopsida > Acorales > Acoraceae > Acorus > Acorus calamus. The sequence goes on along the minus strand of CM060870.1, from coordinate 29,479,796 downwards.
TGCTCAAACCGTCGCAAATAACTTTGCGACAGTTTTGCTTGCCGTTGCAAAAATTTGCGACGTTTTGTACACACCGCAAAGGTTTTTTGCGACGGTTTGATGGTGTCGCAAATAGTACTTTTGCGGCTGTTTCTTTGCCATCGCAAATAGTCTTTGCGATGATATAGTGGCCGTCGCTAATAAGCCCATATGACTTTTAATTTGTTTGCGACAGTACCAACCTGCTGCAAATAATATTTTATTTTAAAATAGGTAGCTAATAGTGCTATTTTATTCAAATCACCCTATAAAAAAATTTGCTAATACTAAGAACAAAATATACATTTCAAATCAATATTTTTTTATTGCTTTATGACGCTAATTCAAATCAAGATTCATTCAAATTAATCTTCATTCCAATAACAAAATTTCAACCTCATTAAAATCATAAAAAAATAAACACAACATGAGTTTCTACTTATTACATGACAAATTAAATCCTTCCTAAGTACCACGAGTGACAATGGATAGTAGCCTTGTAGAATTTGTTTTGGAGTTTCACCAATGAAGCCTTGAGCATGCAAGAACAAGCTCAAAAGTTATGTATAATTGTTGATTCCAATGAGAATAGTTAAAACATTAGATATGTAAAACCAATAAAATAAAATAAAATTAGTCATGTATATAACGATATTTGAACAACACAAAAGATTGGAATTCCATTAAAGATGTGAGAGATGTTGGAAGTAAACAATTAAATAAAAATAAGCTTGAAGTTCTAAGATGAATCAAAGGTTCCAATACTATATATTGATGACACACACATTAAATATATTTTTGATTCTATAAAATCAAAACATATCTGTACAAGTGCTAGCCACAAATAGAAACATCTCAACTACAAGATATGCATTTAGTGAAATGGTTAGTATAATTCAACATTATTTACTGGAAAATTTTAACATGGTTTGACTGATGCTACATCACTGAAACTACTAATACCAAGTCTACATACTATATAAACAATTGCAACAAGTTTTTCAAAAAATTGGTGTGCCACCCTATGATTTTAGTATTTTAGCTATTTAATTCACAATGATTAAGAGGAAACACATTCAATGCCAAGCATTACAGAGCCAAAACAAGCAACTCTATAGATTTTTTTTTAGTAGTCATTCTTTATGTTATTGAATTGATACGTAACACCGAGGTCCATATAAACCCCAAAAAACATCAATCTCAATTGGAAGATAACTGGATATGACACAAATGTGGCTGAGTAAGCACATTCAAGCCACCAAGTCAATGACCACAACAGGCATTCTCCTAGTGCTGCAATGCTAGAAGCACAAAACTGAGCACACACTTCATAATTGCTCATCATAAAACATTTGTTATCACTAATCCTGGAAGCCAAAAATAGTTACTCACAGATTCAATAGGACTTGTTGAGAAAAAGTTCTCTCTCATACCCGATTGGCCCTCTTTCCATTTTCATAGACACCACCTCATCCTCTCAAACCAAATTAAACCTCCACCAAAATCAAATTAGTAGTACAAAAACATATAAAGCGAGAACAGACACCACACCACTACAGTTGAGAGCAATAATTGCACTTTCAATCATCAGCCATTCAAAGAGGAGAACTTGCTCAAAATAAGAAATCATTCAAGATGATAGTACAAGACAAAATCTTAACCGAGCACAGAACTTGATCAATGTGAGTGTTTTACTGTTTTGGACATCCCCTTGTCGCCAATGTAGTTAGAATTCACATAAATCACCATTCATATAAGACTGATAAACTCAACATCTTTTTATAAATATAATAAACTGAACATCTTTATATATGACAATTTAGAATAAGATAGTGAAGTAAAACATCCGAAGAACCAAAGTATCCAATGAGAGCAGCAGCTAATCTAAGGTGTTTTCTCCTTTAGTTTCTACACAACATTCACACACAAATCACCGACGAGATATTCACAGTCATCAAGGTTTTTGAGTTGCCTTCAAGGTATGGCTGTAAAAGATACGTTAGCTTTGAATTCTGAAAGGGTATGTGTGGCTCTTTCTTTGCAAGCGCAGAAATAACATCACCCAGCGAGGATAAACTTTTGTTTATTGCCTGTAAAAAAACAGAAGTTAAATGATAATTCTTCTACAAAGTACCGATAGACAAAGTACAGAAGTTAAATGTATCCTTCCTTGTCAACAAATACTGAAATACCATACCTTGGTCTCTTCCAAGCGATTTCCAATTGCCTTGCTCTTGGAAAGTTGTTCGTTCCTAGCTAAATCAATGAGATTTAGCACATCTTGCACTTTCTGTCCGGTGCTTTGATAGACAAGAAATGTTTTAGTAAATAAATATATATACTTCTGGATGGTTTACAATAATTTGACTTACACTCATGCCCAATATCTGCAGAGTGAATATAAAATGGCTTCTGGACGATTGTTCATTCATTTGGGTCTTGCCCACAGACCTAAAAAGGACACATGATTTAATTACAAAGAAAATCAAATTTTATTTTTCACATTGAAAGAGAAGTATCCGTTTTGAGCAGTTAAGCGCAACAAGGATGAGACTTCCTCTGAACTGCGCACATGCTTGACGTTAGATCAGATACATGCGATATGCCATGTGCATGTTTAATGTTATGCTTCGCAGTGCCACCAGCACAGGTTGCACATATATCACAAATTGTTTCATTGTATATTTTCAAAACTAAGGCCTATAATTATTGAAAAACAAGTTACTTAAGCATAAAATCTGACAAACAACATTATTCAAATGGAATAGACAGCACAAGAATGTACAGAATCTACCTGTATCATATATTTCCAACCTTGCAATTTAAGTGTCTGACTGGCTTGAAATATCTGATCTATTGATCGTGGTACATCCTTTGAGAAAGCTGACTGATGTTAGGCACTTGAATTGTAAGGTTGGAAATATAAGATATAGGTAGATTATGTACATCCTTGTGCTTTGTCTGTTCCATTTGTATTTGAATGTGCTGTTTGTCAGATTTTATGTCTACGTAACTTGTTTTTCAATAATTCTAGGCCTCAGTTTTGGAAATATACAATGAAACAATTCGTGATTTATGTGCAACCTGTGTTGTTGGCACTGCAAAGCATAATATTAAACATGCACATGGCATGTCACATGTATCTGATCTCACCGTCAAGCATGTGCGTAGTTCAGAGGAAGTCTCATCCTTGTTGCGCTTAGCTGCTCAAAACAGGTTCTTCCCTTTCAAGGTACTTCCCTTTCAATGTGAAAAATAAAATTTGAGTTTCTTTGTAAATTGTAATTAAATCATGTGTCCTTTTTAGGTATGTGGGCAAGACCCAAATGAACGAGCAATCGTCCAGAAGCCATTTTATATTCACTCTGCAGATATCGGGCATGAATGTAAATCAGATTATTGTAAACCATCCAGAAGCATGCATTTTTATTTACTAAAACATTTCTTGTCTATCAGAGCACTAGACAGAAAGTGCAAAGTGTGCTAAATATCATTGATTTAGCTAGGAACGAACGACTTTCCAAGAGAAAGGCAACTGAAAATCGCTTGGAAGAGGCCAAGGTATGGTATTTCAGTATTTGTTGACAAGGATACATGTAACTTCTATACTTTGTCTATTAGTACTTTGTTGAAGAATTATCATTTAACTTTTGTTTTTTTACAGGCGATAAACAAAAGTTTATCCTCTCCGGGTGATGTTATTTCTGCGCTTGCAAAGAAAAAGCCACACATACCCTTTCAGAATTCAAAGCTAACGTATCTTTTACAGCCATACCATGAAGGCAACTTGAAAACCTTGATGATTGTGAATATCTCTCACCGGAGGCGCCATCTGCATAGGAGTCTCTTTGTTCTCTGAGGTTCGCGGCGAGGGTGAATGACTGTGAGACTGGTATCCAGAGATAGTGACCGCTTAGATTGAAAAACTACTCTTTTTGTTAACTGTCTTTTCTAACATAGAACCAAAGCCGAACACCAAAATCATCTGGTTTCAATGATCCAACAATCAGTCAAAGTGAATCACTAATATTAATGAATCAAGAAATATATTTTCTGGAAATGTAGGACCTATACATTTTCTGGATAAATAATCGAAGATCAGAATGCCATACAATTCTAATTGCCTTGCTTAATGTTATACTGAACTCTTCTCTATCAGTAGCATGAATGTTTAGTTTCCTTCTCAATGTTTATTGTGATGGAGCCGCAGTATAAGTCTAGCTCCAGACATCTTTATCATCAAGTGTTAAGAGCGGGTAATTACATCATCTGGGGGATACAATACAATACAATGGAATAGTCCGAAAAAAATGTTCATCAATATAAGTCATCAAAAAAATGCCAACTATGTCTAAACTGTTATTTTTGTTTTTTGAATGAAGAAGGGAATTACCCAAATTTGATCATGTAATAGCTTAGTACTAATTGTTTGTCTAAAACATCCACTCCAATATCAAAACCAACCCATATAAAAATCATGTAGTTTACTCACCAATAACAGCAGCAGATTTGATGAAAGAAATGTATTTGCCTTTAACCGGACAGGCCAAAGTCACATATCTGGATTAGAACAAGAAGTATCAGTATCTTATAAAAAGAGAAGGTAGTGTTGTAAAGAAAGCTGGAGATAGCAAGGGGAATACAGAAATTTAGAAGAGAAGGAATTCCAACCTTATTGCCGCATGAATAAGATATAAGAGTTAAAAATACGAAACTCACTAATTGGCTGTTTTAAAAAAAATTGATATCCCTGAGATATAATTCTTTGGTCCAATAAAGGCTGACAAACATTTTCCCCGAGAAGATTGTCCAAGCATAGAACAGAGATTGCAATATTTCTTATATAAACATCAGACAATAATAAGGGTGAATCCAACAATGGTGGTTGGCAACAAAAATGGCAAACACAACAATATAGGGAGGCACATATACAGCAATATTCTAAGCCTCTCGATGTTGTCTTTTCTGATAAATCTCCCACCACTTTCCTTTTTAGATAAACCATGGTTCATCCAAATTTCCAATTACAAGGAAACCATGACTTGATTATCCAGCTAGGTCTCCACCATCAGCCACCCACAATTTGTACAAAAGAGGATGGGAAGAAATACATAACATTAGCAGCATTTATTTTTACTTCAATCAATAGAATACAATTTTTACATTTAGTGCTGTATGCCAAGTCCGTATCTCAGTTAAGCACGGTTCATATTGTTTTTACATGGTTCCCTCTAATATTTGTGTTTCCTTTCTCCTGGATTTATTTATTTATTTCTGAAGAAAACGATAGGCTGACACCGTCATTATATTAATAAAGGAGAAAGCCCAAATGGAAACCGCATGATAAACACAAACCCAAAGAGTAACACGGTCCATCCAAAAGGGGGGACCGAGCCATAAATAAGGCAAAATCAGAAACAACTCTTGAATAATAAAATGACCCCCCACAATAACAATTCATACAAATTGGAAGCTAGCATGTAAGCTTGAATAGGACAGATACTTTCATGCATATGGAGTTGGATGTACTCTGTGATTGTCATTTTTCAATATACTTCTTATTAGGAAGACAGACCTTTCTTCCCCCAATAAAAGGATTACTCAGACCTCTCTATTCCCATTCATTTTAACAGAAATGCCTTAAAGGGACAAACCTGCGAAACCTCTTCTTCGACAAATAAAAGCTTCAAATTTTAGTATAACAACGGACCAGTACAGCTTAAACGACTCATGTAAAACCCAAATCAATTTTTAGAATGAAGGGTTATCAAGTGCTTCATCATTTTTATCTGAGACATATATAGTCTAATCCCTTACCATTAACTATAATACTACTACAAAGATGGGAATGTTCAATTGAAGCACAGCCAGCTCTCTGGGATACAATGAAAATTAAGAATATGGTAAAAGTGTATGTACTGATTGCCATGTAAAATATCTCTAAAAAATGATTGTCATGCAATATATGAATCAAACAAAAGATCTAATACCAAAACCAGAGAAAAACATCCAGAAGCATAAATAAAGAGTTTGGGCGTATCCATTGCAGTCAACAGAATCAAGGAATGCTTGAAATTGTGCTCTGCACATTCAGAATAAGTCACCACTCAAACAATTGTCCACTACCAAATGCAAACGACCTAAAATGCTTGGAATTATGCTCTGCACATTCAGAATAAATCACTACTCAAAAAAATTGTTCACTACCACACTCAAAATGCCCAAAATGGTGGCTGAATTCCTATTAAGAAATAAGTAACTCAAACTCCAAGACATGCAACGAGTGTCAAGTAGAGTGATTTCCGTTGTCTTCATCCTAAATAATCATTCAATGGGATTTTCATCGAATGAAACAATGAAAATTGAATCTTCTATTCATTTATTTATAACACTTATACAGTATGACATCAGAAATCTAATACAACCCAGTGACTAAAGCCCATTTCATTCAATACATTACACAAAACAGAGCCCATTTGTCATCTCTACTTCTAAAAAGAAACACAAAGTTGACATCTTTTGGTGGAAATTCACCTCGAAAATGTTAGAGCAGATGGTATAAGCGATACCCTCAGCATCCTGTGTGTTCTCTCCCAGATACAAAATATTGAACATATTTGGGTATTATTTTGTTAATTCTTTGTTGAATTTCACATGCATAAGTTTGCCATCGATTGTGACAATATGAGGTTCATATGAGGATTACGGCTTAAACCAAAGCACTATGTACATGTGATGGACTTCAACTGCTTCCACTTCCTCTTAAGGACATGGGCCTTAATTATTTAATGTATCTATTCCAACATTTGCTGTTTATTATGCAAGTTTTTTGTGTCCTTATTTATTTATTTATTTATTTTTATTAAAAAAAATTTGGGAGAGCGGGGTGGGGGGGGGGGGGGGGGTTCATTTATCAACAGTCAAGGAGATTATTGGGTACTAGTTGATCTAAAGTAGCATGGCAATGGTCCTACTTTGTAAGCATTCATGATAGATATCGCAAAATTAGGATTGTTCATCCAAAACTATAAACATCAAACTTTTCATTTGATTGTTCATCATGTAGTACTTGTGGTGCCATCCACTCAGGCTGATGAATATGAAAAGCCATATTTGTAAATCAAAAATTGAAATAATTAAATCAGTTAAATGAATAAAATAATTCAAATAAATGCCATGTTTTCATGAAAAACTCACAGTTCCAGCAGCAGACTTTGATGAAAGAAATGCATTTGCCTTTAACCGGGACAGGTGAAAGCCACAAACCTGGATTAGAACAAGTATCAGTGTTGTCTAAAAAAGAAGGTACTGTTGTAAACAAAGCAGGGGTAGCACAAATACTAAATGCGCTGCTGTATCTGATATCAATTTCTAAACAGGGGAACTTAACGCCACAATATTCATATTTACATAGATAAGAAAGTTTTCTGTCCAAGCACAAAATTGATATCCCTGAGACAGATTTCTTTGGTCAAATAAAAGCTGACAAGCATCTTCCCCGTGAAGCTTGTCCAAGCATAGCTCAAAGGTACTGGAAGCCACACATCCTTTTGTAAGTCATAGGAATCCTAAATGAAAGTGTAAATTATTTTATGTAGCTTACATCCAAGCTGTAGTGACAAAAATGGACTTCACATATGCAAATCGGAGTCCATAAATTGCTTATCCTCACATGAGAAACACAAATGAATATTCATTGATCATTTAGATTGAGAGGACTTTTGGCCTATCAAGAACACCATTCTCTAGGATATACAAAGATCTTGGGAGAGCATTCTTAAGAACTGAAGGGCATAGAGGAAATACAAATTGGAAGCTAATGTAATAAGCTTGAATAGGATGGATAATTTCATGCATATGGGGTTGGATGTACTCTGTGATTGTTGTTTTTCGATATACTTCTTATTAGGAAGACAACCTCCCCCCCCCCCCCAAAAAAAAAGGGATTACTCAGACCTCTCTATTCCCATTCATTTGAACAGAAATGCCTTAAAAGGGACAAAGTTGCGAAATCTCTGCTTCAACAAATAAAAGCTTCAAATTGTAGCATAACAATGGACCAGCACAGTTTAAATGACTTGTGTAGAACCCAAATCAATTTTTAGAATGAAGGATTATCAAGTGCTCATCATTTTTATATGAGACATATATAGTCTAATCCCTTACCATAACTATAATACAACTACAAATGGCCCGAAATGGTGACGAAACTCCTATTAAGAAATAAGTAAAACTCCAAGACATGCAATGAGTGTCAAGTAGAGAAGAAAAGCCATTCAATGGGATTTTCATCAAATGAAACAATGAAAATTGAAGCATTTATTCATTTATTATTTATAACACTTGCGCAGTATGACATCAAAAATCTAATACAATCCAGTGTCTAAAACAAATTTCATTCAAAACAAATCATTGCACAAAACAGAACCTATTTGTCATCTCTTCATCTTAAAAGAAACACAAAGTTGACACCTTTTAGTGGAAATTCACCTCGACAATGTTAGGGCAGATGGTATAAGCGATCCCCTTAGCATTTTGTGTGTTCTCTCCGGCGATGGGCTTCGAATTGAACGTCAGCTGCTGAACCTCCCTATGCCGGTCATTGGCCGACGACGAGGAGGTGGCGCCGCCGTATCGGAGAGGAAGCGAGCCTTCTTCGGCCCACAGGGGTCCGCCGCCTCCATATCCGGCGCGGCAGCTGCGTTTGTCGAGTGATGGTGGCGGCGATGGGGATCCAAAGTGGCGGTCAATGTATCTGATAAATGGCGGGTGCCACCATTTCCAAACCCTAAAAAAACCCTCATTTGTGGTCTGCATAGTCTGCAAATATGAACACATAAATAACCGAACTAATAATGGCACGACAGAAAACCCTAAATCGCGCTCTCCTTTCTTCGTCTCCATCTCCATCTCCACTGGCAGCTACGGTGACTGGTCGCGAGAATCCTTCCAAACCAGGGATTCAGGATCCGGCATCGAAGCCCCTTGGAAAGGAGACCTCAGGTGAGACGGAAACTTCTCTTCCCCAAAAGACTTTAGAGGTTCCTCGTCCATCCTATGCAGATGCAGTTCAGAAGGAGGCAGGTTCTGCCCTGTCTTTCAATGTTCCCCAGGAGCTCCTTAGCCGATTGCATCGTCCGCAGGACAGAATTTACATGCCGAATGAAGATCGATTGATGGCAAATCGGAATAGATGGCAGCATTCTCTGTATGGTAAATTTCTGGGACCTCGTATACATATTCATTATCTGAGACGTCGCTTAGCTTCTCTTTGGCCTGTTCAAAACTCCTATTTTGTTGGTGACTTAGCTAATGGTTTCTATGTATTTAAGTTCACCAATGAAGAAGATCTACTTGCAGTATTAATGGGAGGTCCTTGGATTATCAATGACCACCTGCTTAGCCTCCAGAGATGGCGAGATAATTTTGACCCATCGGAGGCTACTTTCGAGGTCACTCCTATATGGATTAGGTTTCCTAATCTACCGCTGGATTTTTGGGATGGAATCACTCTTTCAGAATTAGCAGCATATGCAGATCACCTATCAGGGTGGAAACAACAATCGAGGACGTGGGTAGATGCCGATATGCTCGGGCCCTGGTGGAGGTTGATCTGAGGCAACCTTTATGTCCGGGAGTATGGATAGGGGCTAACCGAAGGTGGCAACGGTTTGTGTATGAAAGAATACCTATGATTTGCCAGAGATGTGGCCGGATAACGCATACTGCAGCTCAATGTCCAGAGGCAAACATAACCTCTGTTGTGCCACCTAGTTCAGCCTCTCATCAGGAAACTTCCTCTGTACCATCTCACTCTACTTCAGTACAAAGGAAAAACACCTTAGAAGTGACTGAGGAGTCGGTGGAGAGGGGACATGACAAAGAGGATCAATGGCACATCGTGCCACCTAGAAGGAGACCGCGAGGAATCCGACCTGTAGGAACTCAACTAAATCAGTATACTCCACAAGAGCAGAACATTAAGGTTGCTCCTAAGAATGTTCAAAGAAGTCAAGTCTTATCTAGTAACCAGAGCATAGATATGAAAAAAGAGTCCAAGACTTTGCAAAAGGATAACTTTCCAGAAAAAGGAAATAATATAAAACCTTCAGAAGTAAGTAAACATTATACATCAGGAGCTCCAGTTCGACATCCAGTACCTCCTATTGTACATCCAATGGTTAAGACCTCAAAGTCTACAGCTATGGTGTCTACTAAATCAGCACCTCAACAGTCAAGGGATGTAGCACAAGAACAATCGAATGCACTAGTTTTGGTTCAGAAGGCGGTGACGCGAGCTTCCAAGAAGAGAGGTTTCGAAATCCAAACAGAGGAAATGACTGATTGGGATAGTGGTGAGCGGGAGGATATCCAAGTGAAGGGGTCATGGGCCCAGTCCAGAGCAATGGAGTTATTTAATCAATCATGGAATACTTCAAATACGGCCTCTCAAAAGGAGTGTCTGATGTTGCCAGCTCTCCCTTCACCTATGGAGTGTTCTACTTCTACTGATCCTGCTCCCCCAGCAAGAAATGGGGGATCCTCATCTTTTTAAATATCATATTAATGCGCATCCTATTTTGGAACTGTAGGGGTATTATGCGTAAAGCAGTGAGAGTGCATTGTAAATACCTAATTGACTCTCATTCGCTTGACGTGTTGATTTTGTTGGAAACGCATGCTCCTCAGGAAAGGATGCAGCAGTTTTGCTCCTCATTGGGTCCAACTTTTACTTTTGCAGGTATCCCTGGTACGGGTCATGCTGGAGGTATAATTGCTTGTTGGAAACAATCTTGCCCAATCTCTTGCTCGGTGGGACAGGATCAAGCAATTTACTTATTAGTCTCTTCTCATAATCTAACCTGGATAATTGCTGGCATTTATGGGAGTCCGAATTCTACACTTAGAGCTCATCTCTGGTTGGAGACGTCAGAAGTGTTAAAATTGGGTTACCCAATGATTATTGCTGGTGACTTTAACACCTTGCTTGGCCCTCAAGATAAAAGAGGTGGTGCACCATTTAAAGTATCATCGGATGTAGTTCAGTTTCGAGAATGGAAAGAAGCTCATTGCTTGAAACAGATGGCTCACCGTGGCTCAAAATTTACTTGGTGTAATAATCGACGCGGTTCTCAACGAACATGGGAGCTACTGGATCGAGCTATGGCTACTGTTAATTGGTGTGAGTGTTTTCCAGATGCTGTTATTTATATTCTTCCACGGCATATCTCAGATCATGCGCCAATGCTATTGGTTACAGAAGTGCCATATATGCGTGGTAGCAGAATTTTCAGATTTGAGAGGCTGTGGTTTGATTATCCAGACCTTTACAATACAGTTGTGTCGAATTGGGTGAATAGGGGAACTTCTTCTCCAATGGGAAATGTGCATCATAAGCTTTGCCGATTACAAGGAGCTCTTCGTAGATGGCAACGTAGTTCTATTGGCAATTTATTTAATAGAGTTTCTGAGGCTCATCAACGGCTGGATGAAGTGATTAAATTTGAACAAAATGATGTGAATATGGTAGATTACATGCCTCAGATCAGATCCGCTTCCAACAGACTTGCGGCTCTATAGCGACAACTCCACATCTTTTGGGCTCAAAGGGCCCGGACTAAGTGGATTAAGGAAGGGGATGCAAACACAAGGTTTTTCCAAGCCAAAGTTAGAAGCCATCGATCCCGAAATCATATAATTACTATACGAACTCCTGATGGGAGCATCCTGAATTTACCAGAAGAGGTGCATGCATACATTATCGGTCATTTTAAAGATCATTGGCAGTCTAAGTTACAGGAGGAAGCACAGATACCAGAGTATGTCATTTTCAATCAGTTATCAGCCGAAATGGCAATGGACCTTATCAGACCCTTTTCCGAGGAGGAGGTTGAAAGGGTGATTAAGGCTCTTCCGGCTAACAAATCTCCTGGTCCAGATGGCTATCCTGCGGAGTTCTATAAAAAAATTCTGGCCAATGGTTAAAAGAGACTTTATGGAAGCATTGAATCAGTTTTACCAAGAAGCTACTTTGCCTATCTCTTGGGGTTCAACCCATGTCATTCTAATCCCAAAGAATGATAGTCCTGAATCTATAAAGGACTATAGACCAATTAGTGTTTGTGACACGAAATACAAAATTGTGGCCCAATTGTTGGTTCGGAGGCTGAAGATGGTGTTGGCTCATTTAGTAGGTAGGGAACAAGGAGCTTTTGTTCCTTCTCGCTCAATTCAAGAGCATCTTTTGTTGGTACAGGATGTGTTACACTCCTTAAAGATCCGACGAGGAAGGAATGCTTTAATGGCAGCGAAGATTGATCTAGCTTGTGCCTATGATTCTGTGGAATGGCCTTGCTTATTTGCTGTTCTACAGAAATGTGGTTTCCCACCTTTATGGATTCGATGGATGGAACAATGTGTCATGAAGGTGAGGTATGCGATATTAATTAATGGATCTCAGACAGAATGGATTTATCCGGGACGTGGCCTAAGACAAGGAGATCCTCTATCCCCGTACTTATTTGTTCTTATGGCTGAAATTATGTCAGCTATGTTTCGAAAGGAGCAAAGGGAGGGTCGCCTAGTGGGTTATCAACCTGATATTAGACTGAATATACAGGTGGACCCCCCTGCTCTGACGCACATTCTATATGCTGATGACTTATTAGTTATTAGCACTGCTACACCAGCTCAATGTATTGTTATAAGAGAGGTTTTGCAAGTGGTGCAAAAAATCACAGGTTTACAGATAAGCTTGAATAAGAGTTCAGTCAGATTCTCACCCTCAATTCCTATGAGATTCCAGCATTGGTTTCGTTCTATTCTTCGTATAAAGAATGCGACTCCTCGGTGGAGATATTTGGGAGTGTCGGTGTATGGAAGCAGGTACAGATCTAATCAAATAAATGATATTAAAGCTAAAATGGAATCTAGGCTACAACAGTGGAAAGCCTCTTTGCTTACGATGGCAGGTCGAGTCGTACTCATCAAATCAATTTTAAATTCTATTCCTTCTCACTCTTTATTTGCTGCAGCACTAAATGTTGGAGCAACCAGTTACATTGAGAAGGTGGCCCGTAGTTTTTTGTGGAAAGGTGCTTCAGGCCGACCTTCAGTACATCTTATTTGTTGGGAAACAGTTACATCTCCTAAGGAAATGGGAGGTCTTGGTATTAGCCGAGTTGGGAGGATGTGGTTGGTTGCTCTTGCGGTTTTGGCTTTTAAATTTCTTCTCAATCCATCTACTCTTAGACACTTCATATCCCTCAAGTATCGCTGGACAGGCAACCCATGGGAAATTAGTATACCTACTAAGTCATCCCTGGTTTGGAAATCTTTATGCACAGGGCTTTGTTTAGTTCGACGATTTGTTATTAAAATCCCAGGTAACTTATCGGATATTGATTTGTTTAGAGATCCGTGGCTCATGCCGATACCTTTTTCAAGAATTCCTATGCCACTTAATATGGAAATGGTTAATCTGGGTTATCGCCTTGCGGATGTCATGTGTGTGGGATGTTGGCAGGCGGATATACTTTAACAATTGTTCCCATCTTATTAGGCAGATTTAATATTACAATCTCCCCCTCCGAAGTGTTCGCAAGATGGTGTAACCAGATGGCATTGGGAAGGGACGGTCTCAGATATCCCTCGCTCTCGGTAAATATATCATTTTATGTTCCCTACTACTCCTCCTCCGCAAGCAATAAGTTGGAAGGCTCTATGGAAACTCCCTGTCGTGCCAAAAGTTAAGGTTTTCCTGTGGAAACTTATGTGGAATCGTCTTCCTACACGGGAGTTTCTGGATTCTATTGGCATGTACATGGACACAAGATGCCCTTTATGTTCACATGCAGTAGAGTCTTCGAGACATTTGTTTGCGGAATGTGATTATGCTGCCTCTTGTTGGAGGTATATTCCAGTCAGATGGAGACCCCAACAGAAATTTGGACTGCTTCAAATTGGTTGGAAGTTTTCGGAGCAGATAAATGGGTGTCAATTCCCAATAAAGTCTTTTCGCAGGTGTTATTCGTTAACATGTTATGGTTGATATGGAAGGCCAGAAACTCATTTATCTTCGGCATGAGGAGATATCTCCTATCAAAACAGTAGCTTCTATTGTGGCTATTACTCAAGAATGCATTACTTGCTTCAGACCAGCAATCTCTTCTTCAGCAGTGTTGATGGAGGTTTATCAAAACTTAAGTACTTTAAGATTGGAGTATAATCCTTTGCAGCCTATAGTTAATAATAATTCTTCCAACACTGTATACTTGATTACTGACGGAAGTGTAGACCTGACATCTAGAGCAGCAGGTGCGGCTTTTATTATGGTTCAAGTTCATCCTATGAACATTATTGGAGTAGGATTTTGTAGTTGGCCATGGGCCTCTCCTCTCCGAGTGGAATCAGCTGCCATTAGACTAGCTGTACAAACAGCTCGGCACTTGGGTCTTACTCATTTATGCGTGTGTTCGGATGCGGAGATTGTTCTTAATCTTTTAGAGACAGGGAGCCCAGGCCCTGCCTCAATTCATGCCTACATTGATCAAATTAGGCAATGCCATGTACCAGGGGATCCCATAAGCCTTTGCAAAGTCTCTCGAGATGCAGTCAGGTCAGCGGAAGTGGTGGCTAAACAAGCTCGTAGGCTGCAGATAAATGGATTTTCAATGCAGTTACAAGATAATCGGATTCGGAGTTGGATTACTCCAATTTTGTCTTCAGTGTATTCTTGTATAGAACATGCTCAGTTGCCTGTTTCTCATGTTTTGATGTATACTGGGTAGTATTTTAGATAGTAATACAAATAGACCCAATGGGTTGTTTACCAAAAAAAAAAAACCCTCATTTGATAATATCTTCGTTTATTTTTTATAATTTAAATATAAATGCTAACTTTAAATACATACTTATTATATTTATCAAAGATTAAACCAGATTAAACCATACAAAAACAAATTCATTATTTATAAATTTGTATGTCATGTAACAGAAATAATGTATACTATATTACACAAAAAAAATAACATTAGAAATGTTTAGAATCCAATTAACATAAATTTTGGTAGATAACTATTATTTTGGTATGACCAAACAAAGTATTTACAAAATATTAAACCATAAAAAAAATCATTCATAATAAATTTGTATGTCATGTAATATGTATGTACACATATATTATATTATATACTATTATACTAAAAATAACATGACAAATCTTTAAATTATTAAATTTAATATGTATCTTTGATTTTAAATTATTAAACTTTAGACATACAAATATTGTTCATCTATATCAATTCTTTAACTAAATATATTTTATAATTTGAAATCTTAAATTTTCAATATATAGAAATGAATAATTAAAGCTAGTTTAATTTCAGTTAAAGGAGAAGGAAATGGTTTTACAAAAATATCCTAATTTTATTTTAATTACAATCATGCCACAATGATGTGTTGCAGATCTAACCGTCCATTCGATAATTTAGCCCATAAAAGGAATTAAACATGTCTATCTTTAATATAAGAAATACTAACAAAAACTTTCTATAAAAAAACTATAAAATATGGTAGCCAAAGTTAGTAATAAAATATAATAAAAATTAATTCAACAAATTAACAAATATGAAGATATGAAACCATTATAAATAATGGTCAAACAACATTGAAAAAAATATACTTTGAAAAGAAAAAAAATACAAGATGAATGATTTTGATTGAGAACAGTTCTTAAACAATGAAGAAGTCGTGAATGTTGAGGAAACTGATCAAAATATGGGTGTTATGGATATCCCACCGGTTTCGTCGCTCTTTATTGACAACGCATTGCGTAATATTGGTCAACAAATTATAGATTGTATTGAACAATGGTATAATACTCACATCGTCGACCCCGACAATGACACCAACAATGAGAAAATTGTGGGTGTTAAAAATGCCGAAGAGGAAAACGACACCAATAACAAGAAAGTTGTGGTTGTTAAAAATGCTGTAGAGGAAGAGGTGGAGTCTCAACGTTGGATATCGGAGGAGCATGCCTAAGCAATCTTTTCTTTTTTTCTTTCCTTTTATATGGTTTAATATAAGTTTTAATATTTTTATCAATCATATAAGGCATAAAATTTATCTATACTTTTATTTATATATAAAAAAAATTTATTTAAATTAATTTTTAAATAAAAAATTAGTTAAAGGATACAACTATAATCTAATAAGAGATATTTAGATTGTATATGTGTTAATGCACAATGAATGATTGTGTTATATATAAATGAATTCGTAGACTTGTATAAAAGATGTTTATTTTAAAGGTTTTTTTACATGCATACCATCCAAAAATATGTATTTTTATATCACTTCAAATAACATATTTATTTTTATACTATTGAAATATATAGAACTTATGCAAATTTATCATCCTAGCTAACTTCCATCTAAATTTTCATTAAAATAGTTAAAGTTTTGGAGAAAATACCAAATTGCCCTTATTATATTTTTGGGCATATTTTACTTTACCAAATACAATATTTATAAAAAATAAAAAATATTAATCTGAACATGAAAATGATAAATCTAGTCTAAAATTCAAAAACATAAAAATTAATCATACAAACTATTTATTAACAATTATTAATGTCTATATTAGTAAAATTGAAATAAAATTATTTTGAGAACAATTAATCTTATATATTACAAAATCAATTTTTTTAAAAAATTAGATTTTGATTTGAAGAAAATGAAAGAAGGTGTAAGGTTGAGTGGCTCACGATTAATTTGGAAAGATCATGAAATTATTTAGGTTATTATGTTTAATTATTTACATTATGACAAATATTTTATGTTAATATTATTTTTGTCATTTTTACTTTTTGGTTAAGAAACTAATTATAGTTAAAATTCATTTTGGTTAAAAATGATAAAAGAGGGGCATATTTTTACATTAAGAAAAATTCTAATGGTATAAAAATAAATACATTGTTATAAAAATAAATAACATATTTTTTTTTATAGTATACATGCAAAAAACCCGTTATTTAAATTATAATAAGTACACCGTACAGTGTATGCAATGAATTTAACATATATAAGCATATACAAGGAACAATGAACAATCTAGAATGTTAGCCTAAGATTGGATTTTTTAAAAACATAAACTGTTGAAGTGGATGAGCATTCATGTAAAACATAGACATCAAATCATTTAGTTTATAGTGTATTTGTTTTATGCCTCTCGATCCAATTTGGCAATACAAGTTTCAAGAAGTTAATGCATGTTTGTAATAAAGTATTATGTTTTAAAGCATCCATTTAATTTATTCTAATAATGAAAGACCTCAGAAAAATTTAATTATGCCATATATAGTTATGTGCTCTAATGTTTAAAAAGTAACTCTAATTACCTTATCTAATATACATATTTTGTTTGGATAATTTATTACAACTTTTATAATTAAAAAAAAGCTAATTATAATCATCATTGTTGCCTTACATTAGGGTTTTTATATGTATTTTTATACTATACATCTAAAATCTTATAATAATTGTTATATAACCAGGGAATTTCTTAAAGGGCCGGAGCTATCATCGTTTTATATTAGGGAACTAGAAAATGGTCAAGATGGTTTAGATGAATTTGATCAATGTATGAAAAACCACGTTCAAACCTTCTTCCCCAACAACAACAACACCAACAACGATGAAGTTGTAGGTGTCGAAAATGGTGGAGAGAAAGAGATGGAGGAACAACTTGTCATCTCCAACAACAACACCAACAATAATGAAGTTGTGGGTGTTAAAAATGCTGGAGAGAAAGAAATGAAGGAGATAGAGAAGTGGCAACAGGAGGTTATGCCTTCTGTGACAAAAGCGAATGGTCGAAGGGTGCAGAGAAAATCTCGTCGTTGGACGCCAAATGAGCATAAGTAATCTTATTTTTATCAAATTTAATATAAATGTTATATTATTAGCAGTCATGTAAGCTATAAAATTTATCTATATTTCTATTTTATATATATAAAAAATACAAGTTGCATGAAAAGATTATGTTATATGTAAGGATTTTATTTTTTAAAAATAAATGATTGAAGTGGATATTCCAATATATTGATTACTTGTATTAGATGTGCAATCCAATAAACCATAAACATCCAATTATATTTAGTTTATAGTGTACCATATATATATATTCATTGTTTTTGCCTCCATAGGATAATGCATCAATTTTTTAATTTCAAATATTTTGATGATTGTTATACAACCAGGAAATTTCTTGAAGGGCTGAAGCGATATGGAAGGGGAGATTGGAGGAACATTAGTAGACATTGTGTAAAGTCAAAGACTCCATCCCAAATCACAAGCCACGCACAGAAGTATTTCATAAAAATCTCCAAATCCAACAATGACTCTGAATAGAAGGATGTCATGATAATCGATTGACGAAGAGAATTGAGGGCCACATGTAGAGAAGTATAGATTTTTATTTAATAGATATGATAATTATTGATTTTTTTTTTTTAATAAGAGAAGTGATGAACTTATTATCTTGTTTATAAGTAACATTTGATGAGAGAAATGATGGACTTCTCATCTTGTTTAGTTTTAGTTTGCTGTAATTTTGTTTTTCAATTCTCCCTCAGTATCATTATGCATTCTGGGACTATATCGCAATGAATTATTTACATGTTGCATAATATCACAAAAGCTTGCAAAGAATTCGAGATCAAACAAAATCCAAGAACATCTAAACATGAGACATAAACGTGAAAGACTCACAAATCTCCAATGAAGTTTCCCTTAGCTCTTCTCAACATCTCTTTTTGATCTCTACATTATTATCTTACCATAAAATTTCCTTGTATTTATAAAAAGACATCTCTTAACTTCTTTCTCAAATAATCTCAATAACAAACAAATCTTTCCTACAATATTTTAGGAGATTCACATTAAATTTAATTAAGATAAAATCTTAACTAATCTAATCAACTAGGTGTCAACCCTAATGACTTCTTCATGTTTGTCCAATGTGGATACACCGCATAAAGAAAACTCCAACAATACACTAAATTTTTTAAAAAAAAAAAGAATCACATGTTTCATCTGTCAAATACATACCTCATTGGCACCATGGAACTGCACATAGATCCAGAAATAAGAACCACATGTAATAGAAACCTGCCCTTTTGACTGCAAAAACATGGTGAAACTAAACCTCCAGCCACCAGCACAAATAGAAACATCAATGTAGTAGTCATGTATATATGTAAGATATGAATACAAAATCACTACTAAATATAACCAACTAGACATAAAATCAGCCGACTAATTCATTCAACCCCCAAATCTTTACATTTCAAAGAATACAGATAAATATACATGGTCGGCACTCGGCACTCAAAAGATACATAATAAACAAGGAACAAATTACTTGATTACTTGGTTGTGGATGAATATATATATTTCTGCAAGAGATCCTTTGACAGCTCTTTAGTTCTCCAACCTTTGTTGTCCTCAGAACATTAAGCACCCCTCTGAACAGAAAGTACGATCGAGAAGGCATAAAGTTTCCTGTTATAAATCAAATGAACATTGCAAAATCATGCATTATGTATTTGGGTATCCATTAGAATGCTATACAGACGATGCTTACAAATTGGAAACTCAATTCCAACTCTAACACAAATGCAAGACAAAAAAAAAAGTGTTGTAAAGTGCCCATTCTATCAACCTTTTTGAGGATCGTAATTCAGATGACCTGAACACACACAACTAAAAGAATGCATGCTAAAATACAATATGTACTAGCAGGTCTCTCTACACCTTCAGGCAAGCCGTTTCATTTCAGCATGAACAGGCTTGATCAATGGCCTCAACGATTCCATAATACTGGAAAATGATGGTCGTCTCCACGGTTCACTGCATTTTATTGAATATTAATGAGAGGGAAGGCATAGTCATTTAAACAAGATAGAAAGAAATTCATAAAACAAGTTCTGCAAGCGTACTTGGCCCAACATGACTCAATTAGAGCTGCCACTTGTGGATTTACATCACTTGGAATGTCAAGCCTTCTGCCCTTGAAACCAACAGCAGCTACCACCTGAAATAGGTTAAGCTACATGTCACACCAGCATCTCAGAGCATGCAAACACTCAAACTCAAATATCACGAAAAGTTGCGCAGAATACAATGTTCAGAATTTGGATTTGATAGAAGGGTTTAAAAACTTTCCAAGATTCATCTGGGGAATAGGATGTAGCAAAGAGCCAACCAAGAAGCAAATCACATAATTTAACGAAATTGAAATTTTTCTAAATGTTGTTATGAGTAGATTGGTGAATGCTTGATTGCTTGGAATGTTGGTAGATACATCTTCAGCTATTCCTCTCCCCGATACAAACTATTGAAGATATTTGGATATTATTTTGTTAATTCTTCATTGAATTTCACTTGCATAAGTTTTCCAAGGAATGTGACAAAATTGGGAGAAAAAAAAGGGAAGGGGTGGGGGGGTGGGGGGTTTGTCATTTATCAACAGTCTGGGAGACTATTGGGTATTGGTAGATCTCAAGTACCATGTCAATGGCCCTACTTTTTAAGCATTCATGAGAGATATAGCTAAAATTAGGAGACACTTATACAAACCTGTGCTGGATTTAAGTTACTCCAGGGCTGTTGTACTGTCATAAGCTCCCATAAGATCACTCCAAAACTGTAAACATCAGACTTTTCATTTGATTGTTCATCACGTAGTACTTCTGGTGCCATCCACTCAGGCTGACAAATATGAAAAGTTCATATTTGTAAGAAGAATATTGAAATAATTAAATCAGTTAATGAATAAACTAATTCAAAGAAATGCCACGTTTTCATGAAAACTTACAGTTCCAGCAGCAGACTTTGATGAAAGAAACGTATTTGCCTTCAACCGGGACAGGCCAAAGTCACAAACCTGAGTTAGAACAAGTATCAGTATTGTCTAAAAAGAGAAGGTAGTGTTGTAGAGAAAAAAGCTGGAGCTTCTGTTATAGCTGGGGCAATATGAAAATTAAAAACAAGAAGGCATTGCTATAAATGAACCTTATCGGAGCATGGACAAGATTGAAGAGAAAATTTTGATTTTGCAGAAGCCAGGATAGCATTAAAAAATAGAGTAGCAGTTGAATACCAAAATGGGCTGCTGTATCATATACTGGGAACATAACGCCACAGTATTCATGTTTGCATAGATAAGAAAGAGTTCTTTCCATGCATGAAACTCACTATTTGGCAGTTTAAAAAAAAATTGATATCCCTGAGATGGATTTCTTTGGTCCCAGTAAAGGCTGACAAACATTTTCCCGGTGAAGTTTGTCCAAGCATAGCTCAAAGACACTGGAAGCCACACATCGTTTCATAAGTCATAGGAATTCTAAATGAAAGTGTAAATATTTATATAGCTTACATCCATGCTGTAGTGACAAAATGGACTTCTCATATGCAAATCGGAGTCCATAAATTGCTTATCATCACATGAGAAACACAAATGAATATTGAGAGGTATCATGTTAAAATCAAAGAATAACACAAGAATCAGGATACACTATAGGAACTTCTTATAAAGGCATATTAACTGTGCAAATGAACACGGATTACGTGCTCACATGGGGATCCAGGGAAAACCTAATATCCTATTAGCATACCTTGTTTATCTACCATCTTCAAAATCATATGACTCATGTTCATTATAATAGTGTAATGACATTGTTCTAATTCACTCAAGCACACATGCAAAGTCCAACAGGTTGCTCACAACACACAGCAATACAAACAAAAATGTAGGAAAAATCATTTTTTGTAAACAATATGGACAAAGATGGAGGAAAAGCAATGGAAACCATTTCAAGGAAACAATAACCATCCCTAGTAAAGCTTGAATTATTCAATAGTAATCTGTGTTTGTGTTCTTACTTTTACAGTATATTTTTTGTCGACCAACAGATTTGGTGATTTCAAATCCCGATGAACGATTGGGGGATTGCGTCTATGAAGATAATTCATACCCTTTGCCTGCAGAAAGATATTACGCATCAATAACTATACACGTTAACTTGAGATGGGGAGGTGAACACAGGCATGCACAAAAATGCAGTGTATAAGAAATGTAAGGTCTATGAACTTACCACATCATAAGCCATGTTTAATCGACGCCTCTCATCCAGCAATTCTCTTACCCCAGGTCTACGTAATAGTCTGTATAAACTACCTCTGCAACTCAAACCACATATACAAGTTATTTCAATTAGGAATTCACTTATATGATCAAACAATTAAAAGAATTTTGCACAGAAAAAAAATTCCTTACGAAAGAAAATGAATGACACCTTGATAAGTATTCGGTAACAATTGATAGGTTTGGGGGCTGAGTAACTGCACCCATGAAAAGAACAATATTTGGATGTCGCAGGCTTTTCATTATTGCAACCTGGAATGATTTAAATAAAGACACCCATGATTATGAAAACAAGAAGCAAGCAGAAAATTGAAAATAACGGGACAACCTTTAATTAATTTAGATGAAAAGTGTTCATAAAATGGAAAAAACATAATGACGATGATATAAAATAACAGAAGAATAAGACGGGTGAAACTAGTTTGAACTGGATGGCATATAACTATGTCCCCTCATCAACAACTTCAGATTTTTAACTATGTCCCCTCTTCAAAAATAAAAGGTCAAATTGCACAAGGGATCTTAATGAAGTAAGGGTTCAAATCCCACCCCTTCCAAGTTGGGACAAAGATTGTAAAAAACAAAAGGCCCATATATTTCATTTAGTTGTTAAAAGAAAAGAGCATTATGCAAAAGATAATGAGGGCGCAGAGTGTGTTAACATACCTCTCTTACAAATTCCTTAAACCACTCTGGATGGAAATCTTTCTCCATCAGTATCTTCACCGCAACATCCTATAAGGTACATTGTCACATAAATAATAGAGAAAGCAGTTATTAGTGTTGCGCTTTTGAGGAACTTAATAAAATTTATATAACCATTCAGGGATCCCTATGTAATATGAGGTACCATAGGGAACTTAATTTTCCTCAAAGTAAACAACTCTTCCTTGTGTGTGTGTGTGTGTGTGTGTGTGATGCTCTGGAATCATTTGCCAATATATCATACTGAAATTTTTAAAAAGCAAAAAAATCAATTCTTTAGCATAAGAGCTTACCGAACCATGCCAATCAGCACGATGGACAGTGCCAAAAGAACCTGAAAATATACAGTCAAAACGTTCCGATCATTTTTTGAACAATTTTACAGCTGTCAGATTTATCCTAACTGAATATAAAATAAAAACTGAAAAGCAATACATATTATTGACTGGAAATTTGAAAAAAAAAATTATGTACTTTGCATTGTTCTTTATATATAAAAAAATAAGGGAAATAGGTACCAGCTCCTATTCTCTCCTTTAAGACAAGTTCGCCCCATGGAATGTTTAAATCATCCACGGCAAGAGGCATGTCGTTAATTGACTTGTTTGGTAGCCCCTCTAGTAATCTTAGGTCTTTACTCACATCAGCCCTTGGATCAGGAAAGGCTAAAATTGGTTGCACATCTCTATGGTCACGCGGTTGAATATATTTTAATGGGACTGGGTGATCAACAAACTGCTTCGAACTAGTAACATTTTCTAAATGATTGTGCAGTTTTTGCAGCTGGGTCCTCGCATCCTGGTTTGTCCAAGGAACTCCTTGTATGTGGGGTGGCGGTGGAGAGGAAATATCATCCTTATTACTTGTATGCAGCAAGCAGTCAGATTCTGCATGCTTCCTAGGAATGTTATTACACAGAGCTTGAGCTGTAGCTTCTTCTACATCAACGGTGGTACCTGTGGAAATGAACATTATTTTTCATTAGACACTTTTCTCTGTTAAGAACTTGCCAATCTTAATATTTGGGCATACAAAAAAAATAAACTGAGTTTACAATTCAGGACTCAACTATCCTAACGGACAGTACAAAGAATTAAATGCAGAAAGAGCCTCAGCACTAAATTTCATCATTTTATTTTCTGTTAGAACATATTAATGCTTGTTAATTAACTAAATCTCCATATCCTGGCCATACAACCAGATCCAAAAATGATATTACACTTGCTACTATCTAGTCTTAAGCAGGTTGTGAACAAGGACACTAAAATACTCCACACACAAAAAAAAAAAAAACACGATCTGATCTTCTACAAAGCCGCAATAAATTTTTGGGGAAGGAATTGGTTTTGACATATACAAGCCATTTGCACCCGAGGTTCTGAACTAGCTTCATATTGTGTCCAGTGAAAGAAAAACTTTGCTACAGTGAAACCAAAATGTGTATCTAGACAACAGAGGAGACCCTATCACACCCATACTAAAGAAAATAAGATACAGAGTGATATTTGAGCTCATGCTGATGCACTATGTACACCCCCCCCCCCCCCCACACACACACACACCCACCCACCCAAATAAAAAAAATGACAAGCAGAATAAAATAATTGTTGAGGCATTAATAATCAAGCTTACAGCAGAATGTGGAGCACAGCATTGGAAAAAGACCTGGACCATTTCTGTCTAGCAGTCAAGTGATTGAGTAATTTCATTTGCATATCCTAGAGATCTAAGTAATATATTGAATGACATGGTTTCTCAATCTTACTACGTCAACATTGCTGTTCTTGTTTGAAAAGGAAAAAGTCCCAACAATTTTTTTCTACCTATTTAGAAAAGTTTCTACAATACCATGTACCCTGAGGATTTTTACAATCTGATTGTGAAACCAATACTTACAATGCCACAAAAAGGAAGAAAATACCAAATTTTGTAGTCCACAAATTAAGACATAAACCTAAACATAGGAGAATCCACATCCCTCGGACTTCTTGTTGTCATTGTATTACACCTAAGTATAAATACCTCAGGCCTGGCATGACTTATACAACAATCAACCAAAAGAAAAAAAAAATCACGAACATTTGTTTTAAATGGCTTCACAGATAGTCCAAGACTATTCACCTACAGGCTGCGGATGAATAACTACATAACAGATTCTGGGATTCACACTCCAAGAAATATTGTTTGGCCAGTGACCTAAAATCATAGACAACTTCAACTGACTTTAAATTTGGTAGATTAGAGGTGAAAATATTGAAATGGAAGGACCATTGAGTACAAAAAATAGGCTCCGGTAATATGATCCTGGGTGAACAGGCAAAAGTCCCAACAATGTTTTCTACCTATCAAAATAAAATACTAAAATACAAGATATGTGTCCTAAGAATTTTTACAATCTGATTGTGACACCAATACTTACAATGCCACAAAAAGGAACAAATGCCAAATTTTGTAGTCCACAAAACAAGTCATTGATCTAAGCATAAGCGAATCCACATCCTCAGAGTTGTTGTTGTCATTGTATTAAACCTAAGTATAAATCCCTCAGGCTAGGCATAAATAATACAATAATCAACCCCACCAAAAAAAAAATCATAAACATTTGTTTTAAATGACTTCATAGATAGTCCAAGACAATATTCACCTGCGGATAGATCACTGCATAACAGATTTTGAAATTGACACTCCAGGAAATATTGTTTGGCCAGTGATCTAAAATCATCAATAACTTCAACTGACTTGAACTTTGGTAGACGTAGAGGTGAAGATATTGAAATGGAAGAAGGACCATTGAGTAAGGAATCAGGCTCAGATAAGGATCCTGGGTTGCCAATCAAATCGACTAAGCATTCCCTGCCAAAAGAAAGAAACCGAGTTTTTTTTTATTTCCCGTGAGAGATATTTAAAAACACTTGATAAAAAGAGCATGATCTTTAATATAGCTGTTAAATTCAATTACTCAAAACCTACAACCGGAGATGCAAAGGCAAATGCTACTAAATATCATTTACAAATCATGTCAAGGTCCTTGTAGATATTGAGAAAAAGGGGGAGGGGGAGACAAAGCCCAGCCTGGCCCTGGGCTCCGCAGCAGGGCCTATCTTTATAATCTGTAAGAACATTTTTTTGTTCACTACAGTCCTCGACTTTCAAGTGGTTCAAACGTCATTACGTCAATCAATCTCATTGTGAAGATGGAACACAGATAAAATGAGAACAAGAATGGAGAGTGGAAAGGCATTCATCTAGCTAACAAATAGAACTAAGCAAACATCATATAGAATTATTTGAGCCCCCGGCTTTCTTGCTGATATTTTTAAAGTCACTGAAATATGAAACTTCACTCTTTGATTAGGTTATTGAGGCTGAAAGACTCATCAGAAATATATTACATACAACGGAAAAGGTGAGTTCAACATAATGACCTATCACATATTCAGAATACAAGATAATAGGTATCCACATAATTCAAAATGTTGTAACAAAAGTTTTCCCTCTAACATGCTCTGCAGCAATGTCTAATAAACCTTTTGATTCGCAATTTATATAACTTACAAAATGCTATTTATCGAGCTTATCAGCAGGTATCTGATATTTAATGTTTAATTTACAGAAGCCACCGCTTTTGTTTTTATTGATGGAAGCATCTAGTCAAAAAGAACATGGTCGCAGACATGCAGGCCTTGCCAACCACTTAACATTAGGTCATTAGCTCTAAGAGGGACCACATATAACAAAACAGTTTTTTAACCATGAAAGAAAAAAAATCCAAAACTACTTATAAATGAATTCAATGTGACATTTCCAATTACCACCCTCGATCATCTCATCTCAACTCATTCATCAACAAGAATACTGGCTATAGTCTCAAAAGTCACCAGCACAAACGTCATGCAATTTTTGGGTTTGTGAATTTGTGAATGAATTATGAACCATTTACAGAACATGAAGTTGATTGTCAATACTATTCCACCCCAACCCCCCCCCCCCCCCCCCCCACCCCGCCAACCAAAAAGAAAAAAAGAAGGGGAGATTTAATGTTCTTTGGAACAAGAACAAATAAGAAAAAAATTAAAAATCCATAAATTATTTGATGGGGACATCAATCTGACGGTGGACCTTTAAAGTCTACCAAAGAAGAAAGGGCAGAGATCTATGGATAGAGATTGGTTAGGTTTTTTTTATTTCATTTTGAATAAGAATTGTAGGATTTTATCTGGACCATTGATTTTTAGGATGATCAATGACATAGATTAAATCACTTAATTTGTTTGTTATTTAATTTAAGTTATTGTAGGATTCAATCTAGACCATAGATCTTTAGAATGATCAATGGCCTAGATTAAATCACTTTCTTATTTATTTATTAAATAAGTTGTAATCTCTACGGAGAGAAACAGATTAAGAATAAATGAAAATTTCATATCCTACCATGGGATTTTGTGAGGGTGTGAAACCCTAATTCCTTTCCTCTTCTTTTTTTTTCCCTTTCAAATCACATAAACCCTAACCCTAACCCTAACCCTAATCATCATCATCACAAACCCTAACTACTGAAGATCCAACCCTCCTGCTGCTGCTGCCTGCACATCCAACAGCCCCTGCTGCTACTGCTTGGACCTCCAACAGCCTCTGTTGCTACTGCCTAGACCTCCAACGGCCCCTGCTACTTCTGCCCTGGATCTCCAACAGCCTCTATTTGCTGTCCGCAGATGCACCGCACCCTTGATTACCTCCCAATTGACTATACCCTCTGTGAGTATCCCTATTTGAGTAATTATCTGTGATCAAGTGGAACAATCTCTACATTGAATTTTGACTCACCCTAGATCTATCATGCGAGGTTCTATCCATCGCACGTTCCCTCCCATTTAGGCTTAGAAAATGATTTAACATTATGAGTATGCAATAGGCCCGTGCTTAACTTATTATTTGCTAAGATCTCGTGTGTTTAGGGTAATGTTAGCTTAATTAATATATCTCATATCCTATTGAAACATCATCTATGATCTCTGCATTCATTTAATACGGTCGTGCATCATTATTTCTTTTTCAATTTGAAACAATAGTGAACAGACAAAGATAAAACTGCAGGTGGGTATGAGTAATTTATTTTCCATGTTTGCGAAAAATGGTAACTACTCAAAGTGTTTTTCCCTTGATCTCCATAAACATCAAAATCATTGGTTGAATCAGGCTTGGCTTGTTAATAATCCAGGCAATGTGATACAGAACATACTCATGACAACATCAAATAACAGAAGAATGCTGATCAGGAGTAAGATACCTATTGGGACCAAACTGGACAAGACATGAGGAAGCATCATCTCTGTTACAATACTTGCAGCCTTTGGCAACACGGCATGGCAAATCAACGGCATCTGCTAGCACCTGATGACATAAAAAAGGCATATTTTAAGCTATTAAAAAAAAAAGAGTTCAGAAATTTTTCTTAGTTAGAAGCAAAGGCATGGAGAGAAGGAAATTATCCAGAGCCAATTCCCATCAAACATGCCAATACAAGATAAATTGAAGGAGACAACGGGAAAACTCAAAACTGATGCTGGTAAATGAAACATAAACATAATCACCAACATGTAGTAATGTGTGTGTGAGAGTGTGTGCATGTGTAATGGAGGGGAAATTAGTTTGGTAGGATAGTAGCATTTT
Source organism: Acorus calamus (assembly GCA_030737845.1). NCBI lineage: Eukaryota > Viridiplantae > Streptophyta > Magnoliopsida > Acorales > Acoraceae > Acorus > Acorus calamus. The sequence continues at coordinate 29,451,193 of CM060870.1, read as the reverse complement.
ACTTTGAATAAAACAGCCCGATGCCTACAGAGACCAGCAGATAGTTTTCCCACTGGAATCACAACAGAACCAGAGACAGCCTTGAGAGCCTCGTTAGAGGCCTTCCAGAGTGGAACTAAAGAATCTTCTCCAGAAGAAGCTGCACCCCTTATGACAACAACAAAAAACTTGTTACTCGAAGCAATCTGACGACTGGATAATCAATGAAATAAGACATACACAGGAAACTTACCCCATTCGAGTGCAGATGAGCTTGGCAAGCTGATCAACTGCATCTTCTGTCGTATTGCAGCTGCGTGAAAGTCCAACTACTCTGTCTTGCAGATCCCTTAACTCGGGATCATCCTGTTTGTTTATCAAAACCACTTCAACTGATGAGTCAATTGGCTGAATGGCCTTTAAAGATTCGATCGACGGAATCCAATTGTCTTCTTGTACACTGCTGCATATGGTCCATACATATGGATCCATTCCATGGATCTGGTAAAACCCATCCGGAACCTTGTCATGATAAGACAGGCATCCATTCACCTAGAAAATATGACATACAACATATATCACCGTAAGATGGAGCAACAAGTTCAGAAGACTGAAATACAAACTAGAATCATTAGACCAATAAAAATAAACACATATAAATGCAATCTTAAATATAATTCAACTACATCATACATATTCAAATCTCCGTGTCGAAGAATACTAAAGCCAAACAATAATTTCACAATGCATTTCCAAAAATAAAGGTAATAAAATAAGACTGCTCGGAAGTTACAGGTGACAAAAAATACAATGACAGCAAAGCCATTCGACTCCAACAGATACAAAGTAACAGACCGCAAATCAACTCTTTGTGACCTTTACTCCATTTCCTTCTTTCAGTGATCACACTCATAGCCATAACCATAAAGATTCATTTCATCAATCTTAGTCCACTTGATTTAAGATTTGAACTAAATTTTCCAACCAGCTATTAACCTGACAGTAAAACAACCTAAAACTTGTTTTGACTTCCTAACTCGGTGTCACACTGTCAAAGCCCTAAACATGTAGCTAAAGCTAACAATCACTATATCACATACTTATCTACCAACATGAATTCCAACCATAAATTGTAAATTCATCGGACGTCTACTGATTCCACCATATAATAATAGCCCAAAACAACACATTTGCAGGAATTTTTACACTAATCATGAAATCCAACCAAAAGCAACCAAACATAAGATTCTCATCAAAACAACGAGAGTACCCAAAATCGATGCGCAACCGACTCGACGGACGCGTGATGCATCGACGGCATCTGATCGGAAGGTCCCGCCTCCATGAAATCCGGGTCATCGGCCCTCGACGCCTCCATCGAGAGGCGAAGCGCCAGCGCCAGCTGAAGCTGGTAGCTCTCCTCCGCCTGCTGCGCCCAGCTCCTCGATCCCGACGACCCCCCGCCACCGCCGTCCGCCACCGACGCCTTCACGTCCGTCGCCACCTCGGCGACCGCCACGGTGGAGAGGGTTGCCGGGATGTAGTACTCCCCGGAGATCGAGCTCTCCCCGAAGCTGCTCCCGCTCGACTGCCTCTGAAGCCCGATCGACGACCCCCCGCCGACGATCCGGATCCCTCCTCCTCCGCGGTGATCGCCGACGTCCGTCCAGTCCGGCAGCGGGCGGTTATCGTCGGGGTACTGGCCCAGCAAGGCGTAGCTCGATCGCCGGCCGTTCATCTCCATCAGAGGCGGTGGATTTCACCGGCGTTTCATTCGGGACGGGCGAGTCGATTTGGCTGCCGAAACGATACAGATTTCCATTTCGGGAACCGATACGAATCGGAGGCCCCGTTGAAATCTGATTTGTCGGATTTCAGACGCTTTTTTAAGTGGATTTTCTTTCTTTTTTTTTGCGTCGGGAGATATTCAATGGATGTGGAGGAGAGAGAAGATACTTGTGGTAACGTTGTTCTGCCGGTACACGGTAAGCCACCCTTTAATGGTTGTACGGCCTATGGGAAGCACGGGACGTGGTGACGTGGCAGAACGTGGCGGTACTGACTTGAAGTTATATTGTTATCGTATATAATAAGTCGTTGTCAGAGAGACCACTTGCATCAGAATTTGTCGCATCGATTTTATACCATATTAGCATACAGCTAACCTAACTTTTTAAGGTAGTATTTTCAACCACCAGACCCGATGCAGGGATTCTCGGTTCGTGGTGCCTACGATTCGATTGGTGGGCTCGGTCAGCTCCCAAGGTTCCAGCGATTCACGATGATAAGGTCAAGATGTTATGGAAGCTCCGAATATCCTAAGCATCTGTTTGTTTCGAGAATAATCCCTGAATAGATGAGAATTACGTAGAATAACTATTTTTTTTTTTGGATGCCTGTTATACCCTGTGATTCTTTATGCAGAATAAATTGGTATATAGATTCCAACAAACAGCTGAAATTAAAGTAATTTCAGGTTGTTTCACTTAAAGAATATATGAGTCCATTAGCAAATAAATTGTCATCACCTCTAATAAATCACATGTCAAATCAACTATCATTATTTTTTCACATTCTATAAATCATTATCCACATTTTATTTACATTTTATCTAAACAACAAAAAATTTATTCTTACGTTTCCCAACAAGAATAATACAAAACACAATCAAACACAAAATCATTTTATTATTATTTATACTCACTTATATTGGAATAACTGTGTACTCAAGAATAAGTCATATTCTGTATCCAAACGGAGACTAAAGGTGAAGATATTCTTGTGACTTGCTTTACAAGGATGCCTACTCGCTAAGGCGTATCGTGCTCGATGGCATCCAGACGAGCCGGTGACGTGTGCTCTACAACGCGGAGGAAAAAACCATGGCGCTCCCTCTATGTGTGTGCAGTTTTGCGCGAAGTCTGTGGGAGTTACCAGCAAGAAACGTGGGATTGAATATCTCGTTCACTACAGTGGAGGGCATGTGGGATGCAGGGAAGCATTTTCGTGCCCAAGCAGATGAGGGGGCACGGGCATTGGTGGTGGCGGCAGCAATTCCAGCAATGTTTTGGACTATTTGGAGGCCCCGCAACGCGGTGATCTTCTTGATTCAACCGGCTTATGTTGAAAAGGTGTGAGTGGAGATCGGTGGACTTCTCAAGTCGTGGGGTCTTGCGGGCGCAAGGAATGTTGGATTCCAGGGACCAACTCCGTCTTGGGACATAAGACCCAACATAGCATGTGGAAGGGCAGATAGCTCTTCTGCCCCTCCCTAGACATCTATCCCTCCCCCACCCCCCATTCTACTCTATGTTTTCTCTATTGTAGCTTTATAATCTTGTGCTTTGTTTTACTCTTTGTTCGGACTTGTACTGCGACGTTTCGTTAATAAAACCGTGATAAAATGTCTACCTTTCGTAAAAAAAACTGTAAGGTCAACCACGGTCCATGGGGGTCCCTCTGATATTAAAATAATAATAATAATAATAATAATAATAATAATAATATGTTTTAGTATGATAGATTTATATGCTTTGATTCATCTTGAAAGTTCTCAAACATCGCTCGTGCAATAGCATGTGAACTGTGGAAGCAAGAAAGACTTTGGCTATACGCTTTACTAGGTCCTGCGTTGGTGTTTCGCCAAGCCAACGAATTCAATCAACGAGATTCCTGCAAGAGGCCCGTGGGAGACCCATCTTCTCAAGTAAAGCTTTCCAAATAAAAGCCGAATAACCGCCTTGAAAGAAGAGGTGATCAACATCATCATGGCCACCCAAATAGAGTTTACATGTGAGATCTAAGTGGATGCCTTTCCTTTGAAGTCGAACTGCTATTGGGATTTTAACCAGTAAGGCGAACCAGAGGGTGTAGGAGCGTCTAATATTGTACATAATTCCACTTTGTGTTATAAGAACGGTAAATAACAACAATCTTCGTTTTCTAAAACAACTTATATATTGATCAATATCAATTACAGTGAAATTATTATTTAATATATATCTATTTAGGTGCGACGAACGACAGGTGCGGCCGCGACGTGGACCGTCGGATCGCGGGTCCATCGCATCCAACGATCGACGTGAATTGCACCCAACCGTCCGATGCGATGTACCCGTGATCGCTGCTGCATCCGCCGTTCGCCGCACCTAATCGGTTATATATATATATATACACACACACATACTTGAATCTGCATCATGCCTAAACGTGTCAGATTGAGACACGTGTTAATTGATTTTTCAATTGATTGCATCTCGTTGATATGATAGTTTTTAATTATCTTCTCATTCTCTCTTCAATTTTGTGGAGACTTCTGTTCAAATAATTTGAAATTAAAGTCTGTATAATGAGAAGTTTTTTCATTTCTAAGGGTGTGTTTGTGCCACATGGAAAGTGATGGAAAGTGGGGAAAGTAAAAACTTTTCCTTTGACCATCAAAAACCTGGTGTTTGTGCAAAACCAAGTGAGGGAAAAAATTTTCCCTCATTTCCCTTTTGCTATTTTGTCTTATTAGGATTTGGGGAAAAAATTTTCCCTCACCCTAGAGGAGGGAAAGTGAGGGAATCTATGGATTTCTCTCAACACACCAACAAAAACACATGAATAAAAATAAAAATAATATTAACAAGACATATAATATTTTATACATTAACTAATCTTTCTCAATGAAACGATGTGAATAAAAATAAAAATAATATTAACAAGACATATAATATTTTATACATATTTTTTAAAAAACTTATATAAAATAATATTAATAAAACTCATTTAACACAATCAATGCATCATGTCCAATTAGTTTATCCTTGAATTTCATTTCATGAATTACGAATAACGATGAATACTTATTTATTTTAGAAAATGTATAATAGATATTAATGTATAATCTTATGTGTAAAACATGATATTCTAGGGTAATGTATATTATAATGATACCATAAATTATATTATTTTATTTTCAACTTTTTAAAATTTTTAATTAATTTGTTAAAATGTTAATTAAAACCATATACTTATACACATTTATTTCTGAAATGAAAGATTTGTGAAATTCAATAAGATAGATTATGTGAATATCTCACAAACAATATTTTCTTATTTTCTATCATTTTTATTTAACACATTTTTATTTTCTATTACTTTCCATCACAGGCACAAACAACCGTTTTTATTTTCCATCACTTTCCATTACAGGCACAAACACCATATAAACTAGTCAAAGGGAAAATATTTTCTTTTCCTTCACTTTCCCTTTGACTCAAATTCCTTCACTTTCCTTTATTTTTCCTTTGAGATTGTGCACAAACACACCTTAAAATTCAAATCTGTTAAAAAAATATGATCACTTGCCTTAAAATAATAAGACAAAAAAATATGATCCCAACAAAGTTTGTGTCACTATTTGATGTGTACTGTTGTGTGGTGGATTAGTTAGCCTAGGTTAACAATGATGAAACTCTTGTACCAAATTTTATTATTCAAGCAAAGACAAATATCAAGTTGTCATTTATCTTGTACGTATTTCAATAATGAATCTAATATATGATGCCACGAACCTATCCTTCTAAAGTCTGCCTACTAATCAACTTGGCCAATTTTTTTTATTAGTATAGATTATTCGGTACTAAATAACTATAATTAAATATTGTTATCTCTTCATTAAGCTTTTCTTTTCCCATTTCACGTGTCATTTCTTATAGTTTGCCAAGGTACTATTTGTTGGAAATTTGAGACCTTCTCATTATGAGTTTTTATACGGAGATTCAAAATTTTTTATGAAAATTTTATTTCCTCAAGAATGTTTATTCCCACATCAATTAAAGATTGTGAAAACGCAGACTTTAAACATGCTCTGGAAGTGATTAAGGCTTGTGAATTACATTTATATGTTCAATGAGGTTTTAGGGGACAAAAATAGCAAGAGATTGGATTGTTCATACATTTATGTATGCTGAACTGGATGTATGTTTCTCTGTCTAATCCGGACAGTTGAATGAATATAATGTATCATTCCACTAGTGATGTTTGTTGGGTGATTCTGAAATAGTGGACCCTCTTAGATGAGCTTTCATTCACAAATATGTCATGTTGGGTGATTATTACATTTCTGATGAGTTGGATTAGCCAAAGTAAATATCATCTTACATGGGTAATATGTTATATTCAATGATCACCTATTTAATTATTCATCTATAAATCACATAATCTGTACCATTCTACTTAAATGTTATAAAGTTGAAAAGAATTCATGGACGGGTATAACAGTGTTGTGAATGCCATCTCCGTTTTGATTTTCTAAACTTATTTAAATTTCTATTTGTATTAAGGTGTGACAAACTTCAACATAAACATATAATAATGATATATAATTTTCTCTCTTGACCAACATTTATCTAAAAAAAGAAAAGAAAGATAAAACTTTATTGTGAATTCAACAACCAACAACTCCAAAATAGAAAAAATTGTTACCCATACAAAACCCATAAAAATATAATTAAAAAATGAACAAGATGTCTCCAAGAGCATTTCAATTAAAACAATTAAGAGGTTAAATGAACAATAATTTCATCAGTTCTCATCAGTCCCGATATATTTTTTTCCATGTATAGTTCAAAATGCGAGTTTTGCAGTATTTCTTTCCACATATCACAAGATGGAGAAGTCTTCATCGACACTGTTGTGGCGGCCCTTCCTATTGCGGTGCTGCTGCACCACCAATACCGACGCCGTCACCGAGAAATCTGACGATGCAATGACATCCCCGATCGGCCCGAGCTCCGGGCACTCCTCCCAGTCCCCCATCCCGGATGTCATCGCCGCTGCCGCCCCGCGCGCGCCCCGCCCCACCACGAACAGCTCATACATCCCCTCTATGGCGCGCAACATCGCCACCGTGTCCGCACCACTCCCCACCCTCTTCTCCACATACCCCACCCTCTCCCCCTCCATGTTCCGCTCATAAAACCCCGCGAAGCACTCCTCGTCCGCCTCCGCTTCAGCCTCCCTCTCCACTATCGCTGCCAGCACGCGCGCGTCATCCGCCCCTCCATCGTCGTCCTCCTCCCCTATGCACGCGCTTGCGTCCGGCATGAACCGCACCACCGTGACGCTCATTCCCGGGTGCCCCACGATCCTCTCCGCGTACGCAAGCGCCTCCCTGTCGTCGCGCCCACCGATAAACACCACCGCCACCTGCATATAATGACAAAGTTCATGTCTCACAAATATTCGATAAATCTTCTATCCATCAATGATAATTATGAAAAATTAGGGAGATACTAAGATATATCACTATTTAATAAGTGTTGTATTCGATATTATACATTGTACATGTAAATTTATAAATCATATACATTAAATATAAAAAGTACAAATATAATTAGATTATTTTCTAGATGATTCAAGCATTCATGTGCATCAACGGATTTCACATGCAATATATCCGATACGGTACATTTTGTACATAAGATATTTAATGCACCTGCACTGTCGCGATCGATGCAGATGCCTGGCGGACGCGGGCTAGCCCGCGGTCGACCAGTATGGCGACAGAGCACGGCGCGTGGCGGAGCACCTTCTGGTTGACTGTCTGGAACCCGACGTCGGCCGAGGCGTCCATCCCCCCGTCGACGCGGATGCGCTTGTGGAACGGCAGCACGATGAGCGTCGCCGCGAGCTCCTCCGCCGCGTTGCACACGTCCTCGTGCATGCTCTCGAGCTCTGACACGGCGATCGTGCGGCGCACGCGCACCTCCCCCTCGCACTCCCTCTCGTACGCCGCGATCCCCATCCCGATCTGCTCGCGCAGCTCCGCCACCTCCTCGTCCGCCACCGTCACCGCCTCCTCCCCGTCCTCCTCCGCAGTGATCATCGTCGCCGCCACCCGCTCGTTCAGCTTTATCAGGTCCATGGCGTACACCACGGGCGGCGGCGCGGCGGCGTCGTCCCCCACGCCGCCCCCGCGGAGGGACTCGATCACGTGGACCGCGGCCGGGACGTTGTGCGGCCCGTGGAGGCAGAACACCACGCGGAGCTCGTCGTACGGTTCGGTCCACTGCAGCGCCATCAGCCGCCCCGTCGCCGACTGACGCCGCACGCGGCGCACGATGATCGCCACCGCCACCCGGGCCGCCACAATGGTTCCCATCACAAACAACACCACCACCGTGTATGTGTTTATGCTTATCATTTTATTCTAGTGTAAAAACACACATAACCAGAGTTATCAATCTGTAGATTTGAAAACGCGTTGAAAAAAATATGGTTTTGAATTAGATAACTAAAATAAATTTGATTCATATAAATTTCACTTTTTACTTTATTTTAAAAAATTATAAGTATATTTTAATTAAGTTTGATTATTGGGAGATGTTTAAAATTCGTTTATATTTTTTACTTTAAAAAAAAGCAAAAACAGGTTGAAACTCGTTTTTAAACATTACTTAATTGTCAAACTAATTCAGTTTCTGTAAAAATAAAAAAATAAAAAAAATTGATTTCAAACCGGGCATAAACTAACCTCAAAAGCGGTGAGGGTGAGGAAGAGGTGGTAATGGCCGCAAACCATAAGGAGCAACCCAATGGCGGCTGCCTCAGACACATGGAGCCCGGAGATCAACGACGCGAATACAGGCCCAGAGCCCTTGGCGACCACCCCAACCGCACCGAGCACCGCAAACTTTATCGGCGCGCGCCACACACTACCAGGGACCTCGCGCGTGGCGCCCTTCGCTCCGACCTCCACGAACGGCCCCGCCAAGGACCGGAGCTTGGCGTTCATGCCGACGTGACACAGGTAGAGTGGAAAGCATAGGCTGGAGAGGAGGTAATTGACCTTGGCGATGAGGAGCCTCGACACCCTCCCGTCGCGGGGGAGCGCGAGCCCGATGACGAAAGACGCCACCATGAGGTCGAACCCGGAGAGCCTGACGAGCATGAACGGGAGAGCAATGAGCGCGCACGACAGCGCGAGGTGCGACCCCTTCAAGGGCTTCCCGGCCGGGTTGCGGTCCTCGACCCACTTCACCGCGCGCGGACCCGCCCGGTACACGAGCACCGACTCGAACACGAGGAACAACACGCGCCCGAGACCGCTCGAGCCGTCCTCGACGTCGAACGCGGCGAGGACCACCATGAGCGCGGTGGACACCATGTCGGCGATGATCCCGATGGAGACGACGAGGCGGCCGAGGCTCGAGCGCTCGATCTTGAGAGAGGTGGTGAGGCGGGTGAGGATCGGGGAGGAGGTGTTGGCGGCGGCGGCGGCAAAGGCAAGGGAAGCGAGCGCCGAGCGTGCCAGGCTAGGGTCGAGAAGTGAGCGCAGGGCCAGGGCAGCCAGAGCGCTGGTAGCTATGCCAGAATATGCGATAATGGCCTCCCAGGAGGGCGGGGGTGTCAGGAGATGGAAGGGGTCCATTTCGAGGCCTACGATGAAGAGGTAGGCGGATAAGCCGAAGCGTGTCCAGAGGGAGAGGATGATGAAGGCATCTTTCGAGACCAAGAGCGCTTCGAGGGCGCTTATGTTGCCGACGACGAGACCGACCTGAGAAAGAGAGTTATTAATAAATGTACATTGTTAAGAGCACTATCACGGAAATCACTCACAAATCATGTGCATCGGATAAAGTGAAGGGAGGGGAGGCCGTACATACGAGGAGTTCGGAGATGATGCGGGGGAGGCGGAGGCGGCGGAGGAGGAGGTGGGTGAGTTTGCAAAGGAGGAAGAGAATGATCAATGTGATGCAGATGTCTATGGTCACGGCGGAGAGTGCGCTGTCGCCAAAAGATGAACAAAGTACGCCTCCTACAGACATTGTTGTGGGTGAAGTTTTTTTTTTTTTTGAAAGTTCTAATGTTGCATGTTGAGGGAGAAGAAAGGAAAGTCAAAAACAGAGAAGAAATCGTGTGTTTTTTTTTTTGTTTTGATTGTTTTTTTGGGGGGTTGTTGGATTGCGTGGAAAGTGGCGTGTCTCTCTCTGTTCTGTTTTTTAATTACCTTTTTTGGGTAATTTTTTTTGTTGGGGGTGCGACTGGAATATTGGGGCAGAGTATTTAGTGGACTGGGCCGGACTATAGGCCCGAGTCCGGTTATTATATATAAAGAGTTGTTATGTTACACACTGTATATTCTCGAGTCAGATCCAGTTGGGTCTGGTACCATCAATATCATCTTAGTATTGAATGGAATAACTTATTAATTGAATTACACAGTCTACATTCGATTAATAAGTTGTGTAGTTCAAGTTAGTCCATATGAAATTTATATTTATGTTAGTAGTTTATATTTAAATTAACATAATATACTTCATTTTAGGGTGTGTCAGTGTTAAAGGGAAAATGATGGATTTTCTCTTTAATCGCCAAAAAATCTAGTGTTTACATTTACATAATATACTTCAGTTTAGGGTGTGTTTGTGTTAAAGGAAAAATGATGGATTTTCTCTTTAATCACCCAAAAATCTAGTGTTTACATTAACATAATATACTTCAGTTTAGGGTGTGTTTGTGTTAAAGGGAAAATGATGGATTTTCTCTTTAATCGCCCAAAAATCTAGTGTTTCTACCAAACAATGGAAGAAAAAAAAATTTCATCACTTTCTCGCTCATATTTTGTCTTACAATAATGATTCCCAAGCCCCAATTTCACAGGCCCTAAATAGGCCCCATGAGGTGGCATCAAGACATTATCCATTATACCATTTTTTTATTATTTCCTTATAAAGTGATTTTTCAGTTATGATTTACTGATTTTTTTGTGATTTGTTCTTTATTAAATCTTAAAAAATTCAGATTAAACAAATCAATAAATTCCCTTTTTAAGTCATCATCGTCTTCACCACAATCAAAACAAAAAAAAACCTTCTCTCCAAATGGCTTCCACTTTTAACATGTCCGAAGGAGGAGGAGGAACAGCTTCAGAGAAGGTCGTTCTCCTTCCTGGTGACCTAGATCTCAAGATCCTTGAAGCCAAGTCCCTCCCCAACATGGACATGATCTCCGAGCGCTTCCGCCGCTGTCTCACCGTCTTCAATGCATGCTGCCCCTCCGGACATGGTTCATCCCACTCCGACCCCGCCCCCGACTCCGGCGTGCCCCAGCAGCAGCACCACCACCAGGTCCACCACCACCACCACCATGGGAAGATCATCACGAGCGACCCTTACGTGAAGGTCTCCGTCGCCGGAGCCACTGTCACGCGGACACGCGTGATCCCCAATTCGCAGGAGCCGATCTGGGACGAGCACTTCCAGGTGACCCTCGCGCACTCCACGGCCTCCGTTGAGTTCCAGGTCAAGGACAACGACGTGTTCAAGGCACAGTTGATCGGGATGGTCACCATTTCGGCCAGGTATCGTTTTGTTGTATTTACATTGTGGAAATTGTGTATTGATTAATACTGTTACATTTACATTTATAAATGTAACAGTTGTGTGTATTATTTTTGTATTTGATGATGAAATAATGTGCGGGCGTGTGTGATTAATTATATTTATTTGTATCTCAAGTGATTTGAAGTTGGATAATGTGAAGCAGAGGCTGTGGAATACTATAGAGGGGAAGAGGGTGTTGCATGAGGTGGTGTTTTGGGTATATAGATGGGTGGAGGAGGGTGGTGGGAGAGGAAGTTTTCATGGGTTGTGTTTTAGGAAGCAAAAAATGGTGGTGTTACATTTGAAATGTAACAGTTATGGAACGGTATAATGTTATTTATGCAACACTATTACGTTCTGTTACATTCGTAAATGTATATTATTTATTGCATTCTAAATGTAACATTCAATCGCATACACATAATGATTTGTATTTGTTACATTTGTGCAATACTGTTACATTCTGTAACAGTTATAATCATAAAAAAAACTAAAACGTTTTTTTTGTGTTATTTAGATAATTTTGGTGTAATTTAGATAAGTTTTGGTGTACTTTTGATGAAAAACAATTTAGGTGATTTTTGTGTAAGTTAAATAAGTTTTGGTGTAAAATTCATAAGAATTTTAAAAATTCAAATTTTGAAATAGTCAAATTTTAAATTAGGCAAATTCAAATTAATGTGAAATATTAATAAGAGAAAAAAGGGGATGACATTTTATCTATTTTCAAAAGTCAACAAACCAACCAATAAGGTGATGACACCTCATGGGGCCTGTGAATGGGGCTTATAAATTGGGGCCTGGGTATCACCACTCTTTGTCTTATTAGAGAAATGGTAAAAAATTTTCTCTTCCCCATAATATGGATGGAGATGCTGATTGTGAACAATAGAGTATTCAAGAAAAAAAAAATTAAAGTATATATTCATTAAGAATAATAAAAAATTTCTATCTTTTCGTCTCGATATATAATAAATTTTAATTTTATGATTTTGATTTTTCGGTTTCTGATCTCGACGTATGATAAATATTAACCTTACGATGTGATTTTTCGGTTTCTGATGTTGATGTTGATTGTATTATATTGATAAGGATATATATGTGTTTCCAGTGCTAGGTTGCATTATGTTAAAGTTTCCAAGATAGTTCCAGTACTGATTGATTGGCACAGGTCGTTCAACATGTTTTGTGTGTGCATTCTTACATAAACATAAAGCTCTATCAGTAATTATAGCTGCATTTCACTTATGATTATGCATGTTTTTTTTATTAATGTTTTGTTCATATAACAATATCTAATTAAAATGAGCCCTATTGTGTGTTTCGTAAAGGTTCACTGCCTCATTCATATTGGCTTTTTGTGTGTGCACTCCTGTCATTGCCAAGGCATATAAACTAATATCTAATATTTAATGTGAGCTTTCACCTTCCAATTATATACATGTACTGATGTACAAACACATAGGAGTTTGTGTATGTGTTTTCGTGTCTAAAAGAGGGGTACAGTCACACTTTTAGGACGACCGAAATATGACACCTTCAATGGTGGCACGTTGTATAAAGGTTCTTTTTTGGTTCAACTTTTCAGTACTGTAGTGTACCATAGAATTATATTATATTGTTCCAAATCTCAAATGACCACTGCAATACTTCTATTAATTGTCTTTCAATAGTGTTTGTGAGGTAGATATATAGGACCTGATGTTACTGCTTTCTGTGTTAACTAACCATATAAATAAATAAAAAAACATTGGAGAACAATATGTGAAGGAATTACAAGAGCACATAGCACAGTATTGTTGATAATATTTTTGGACTATAATGTACTGGCTACATGTATATGTCCTTTTTTTTATTATTCTGTCGATGCTCTAAAATGGAGCGTACCCCATTCATTTACATTGTAAGTCAGGCAATAAAGCTATTTTTATTGATATACAACAGAATGTCTTCTTTCTTATTTCCACTGGAACTGGTTATATATATTTGTTTCATCAATTTTGATGAAACTTAATATTTTTTTTTATGAAATCAGAGAAAAATCAAAGGTATTTTTGATGAATAAAATAGTGGTGGCGAACATTTTGAAAACTTAATATATATATAATCTTGTTCAAGTATTTCATCTAATTTTACTTCATGAAACAGATAATAAAATTGACATCTCTTATGTCAATGTCATCAAAGGGATATTATACGAATTAAATTGGGATATATATTAAATATAATGAAATAGCCATTTTCATTTTCAGGTTCCAATGCAAATAGAGAAATGAAGCAACTACTCCAGAAATTTCTAGGTGCTCCAAAGTAAGCTTGGAACTCATATAGTTCATGGGTTGACAAAATTTTCATTTTACGAAATTAAATTTCTTCTTGTTCCTGAATAGTATAGCAGTTGACTGTTAACTGGTTGGGCATTGATTTGAATGCATTTTGAACTTAAAATTTTGTTATTTATAATATTCACCAATGGTGTCGGTTTCCTCTAATGTCTCATTACCAAAAAAATATTATATTTTTTTTCATAATATCAATTTATTTTACAAAATATAAGAGACCAGGAGTATATTTTTAAAGTGAGACACTTCTTCCTTATAATAGACCAATGTATATGACATGTTCATGTCATTCATTTCAGCATGCTATGCATCAGAGTTGTGTGATTATGCAGCCTGTGAACACATGCATCAGCCATTTATATATATATTGTTAATACTTCAGACTCACAGTAATAACTACGTGGCATATATCTTTGGTATCTCCCTTTCATTTTTTTTTCATTTGTAAAAATATAAAAAATTTCTAGAATGTGTTTGTGCACGAATTTGAAAAGAAAAGTAAAAAAAGTATGAGAATTTGGGTAGAAGGAAAAATAGTGAAAAGTAAAAAAATTACTCTTTTGACTCACTTTCATGGTGTTTCGTATATGTTGTGAAATTTGTTTTATCACTTTCTTTTTAATTCTCCGGATTCAGTCAGACATAATACTATCAACCAGTACCACCAGTATTAAATTATACAGTTTATGTATCGAACTGCATAATCTGTATCTAACAATTGGTTGTACAATTCGATTCATATATAGCTCAATTCATATGTTGTACGGTTTGATATTGATAATACTGACCGTACCAAAGTCTAACTGGATCCAAACTTCCACAACTGTGATTTTTTCTCTTCTTTTTCCAATCGATTCAGCAAATACCAATTAATTGAGTCACTATTATGCGAGTAACAGAGAATCCGATTCAACCTGAACAGCCAATGCAGCTTAAGAAGAGTCTAAGGCTCTGTTTGATTGCGCGTTTGGGCGGATTCCGGTTTTTTAAAAGCTGAAAATCCTCAAACGCGCAACCAAACGGGTCGGATTTTGGCGGAATCAAAAGCTGGATTCCTTTTAATTTCTCTCTCGAAATCCGTGTTTTTAAAATTTCAAAAAGAACGATTTTTAGTCGGAATCGATTTTTTGAATTGAAAAATAACTTTTTCTAACAAACATTAAACTTCTTCCAAATATTGATTCCTGAATTAAAAAAAAATATCTCAAAAAATTCAAGGTCTAAAAGTATCTTAAAAAACAATTTTATTTTAAAATCTACTTTTCAATCTGTGTTTTCAAACGGAATCTAAGACATGCTCGAGGTCAACACAGGCCAACAATTAATATCGAAAATATTCATTCACATAATATAATATATAATAAATATAAAGTAAGATAAGACTATTATCTATGATTACAATATGTCACACACGTACATACTCTCTGAACATTTTATTTATTAGACTCCAAACGTTTGCGTCACGCGCTTCGTGAACTGCGTTTGGAGACAATCGTCCCCACATCGGAACTGTCAAAACCATCATCAAGAGTGGCATCTTTCGTAATTCATCGACATAATAAGCCCCTAAAGTTTACTCTAATGATGAATCGCGTCCCACCCTCCGTCTGCGTTTCGGAACTTTCCCTGTTTAATATGTGACCCAACCACGTAACGACGATCGACTGTTTCATTTTGACCATTCTACCCCTCTCTAAATCGGTCGTTATTCATCTCTCCATCGCCGAAACGGAGGGTATTTCGGGTATTACATCTGAGGGTGCTTATCCATTTATTCCAGATTTGGACCCCTCTCAAGGCCCAATGAAACCCACATTTTTATACGCATAAAATATTCCATCTACGTGGCAACATCTCCGAATCACGCTTTAACACGTGTCCCAAACCCTCTTCCGCGACTCCACATTTCGTGTGCCCCGGTTTCATTGTCACTATAAAACAAAATAAAATAAAGCGGGACATTCTATTCACTGAACCGCGGATCAATCTAAGCTCGAAAACCAAGCGGATATCGCCACGTGGCGAATCTGACGATGATCTGGGACAGGTTTATTTTTTTCTTAAACTCACTCGAGAGTCTCTGTAACAAAATATATTTCGAGAAAGAAAAAAAACTAATTAGGGAAAAATCCATATAACCCCCTGTACACTGCCCAAGATCTATGTAACCCCTTGATCTTTTATGAAGTACATATAAATATATAATCATATGAAAATACTTATGTAAATCCAAATAACTATTGAAGTTAAACTTTCGCTGATGGATGAAGACTATTATGTGAATATTTCATTTGGTTAACTTAACTGAAAACACAGTATGCAAAAAATTTCTATAATTTATTAAAAATACAGAGAATTTTCTTTAAATGATAATTTTATTTCTCCAGATGTATCATAATACCCTATTTAAAATGATAAAATCATTATTTAAAGAGAATTTTTTACATTTTAAACATAATATAGAATGTTTTTTTAAAGTGATAGTTCATTTATAACTCAGAAGTGGTTACAAATGAGCTAAATGAGAGGAGAATAAAAATGAGCATAAATACAAAGTATCAAATACATTACTACTGATCTTGTAAGTCGACCTCACCAGGTCCCAAAGACACGAGCTGTGCCTCCCTAAACTTGAGAAGCGACGTGTGCCCCAGGTGTTTTTAGTATACTATGTTTTTAGTCGGGCTTAATGAGATAGAATATTCACCGAATAATTTCTTTATCTGTAAATGAAAATTTTAATTCGGGTGTTTTTTAGATTTACATAAGGCCATGTTTGGTTCGTGTCATTTTGTGATGGAATTTGATTCAATGTGAGATTACTAGGAAAGTGTATAAAATTCAGTGTTTGATTGGTGGTAATCTTGATGGTAATTGTGGGTCCTATTGGAATTAAAATCTATTTATGTGGAAAATAGGGTGGAATCAGATTCTCACCCTTTGTGGTGGTAATATCAAATTCCACCAGGAATTTGATATTAGATTACTATTATACCCTTTAAAAATGAATAAAATTACTATGTATATCCTTCTAAAATAAATAGTCTCATCCTCTTTTTTTTTCCACCACCCATATAATGGGTTTATATAGTTATTTTAATTTTTTAATTAAAAAATTATGTTATAATTTTTATATGTGATGTGAAAATTTTTAACTGTGTATTAGATATTAATTTATATTTTTAAATTTAGTTTTTATTTTTATAGATGGGTTTAGATATTATTATAATTAGTATAATATGTGATGTGTGATGTGGGTTTAGGCCTGAAGCAGTATCTCTGAATCCTAACTAATAAAATTGGTTATTTAAATTTAGTTTAATATTCCACTGATTTTGAAAATTTATTATTATTATTATATGTTTAATTACATAATTGGTTATTTTATTTATTTGCATTCATTAAATATTTATAAAAAAATTATAAAAAATTTATTATTTTTTATTATTGTGACATAGATAATTAAATAAATTTTACAAGTATATATACAATAGTAAATGTATTTTAGACATTTAAATCAAATTTCTTATCTTTTTCTATGTATGAACTAAACACTTGAAAATAATTTTTTAAAGAAATCCACTAGCGAATCAAACACTTTGATGAAATCCGAATTCCTTATAAAATAATTTCTGATAAACTGATTCCTGATAAAGTAATTCCACAGAAAAATGACACGAACCAAACGGGGCCTAAGTGTTTTCATGGAGTTATATGGATTTTAAGAAATGTCAGGGAGTTACATGGATTATAGCAATTTACAGGGGGTCATTTGGATTTTTCCCTACCAATAAAGGCGAAAGAATCGCGAGTCTCTCAGTTGTCCGTCTCTCTCATTTATTTTGTTTTCCCCTGTTTTTTTTTTGTTTTTTTAATTTATTTATTTTCGCCTTTATCGATCGATCGGAATCGAAAACCCTAACGAAGCGTAGCTTTAATGGAGTGAAAGCGAAGTACCTTCCGGAGCTCCAACAATGGCGTCGACGGCGGAAGCGGCGGTGGCCTCTCTCACACACCCTCGCCGTCCCTCGAAAACCCAAGCCAACCTCAAAAGGATCCTCCACGTCATCACCTCCACCACCGCCGTCCCCCCATCAGACGCTCCGGTCCCCCACAACCTCCTCCTCTTCGGCTCCCGCCTCGATCTGAGCCTCAGATTGGGCCCCGCGCCGCCGCCGATTGGCGAATCCACCGCCTCCAGCGCCGTCTTCGGCGGCGGCGGCGCCTCCGAACCCGCTCCGCTTCCGCAGGTTGAATCGACGGCGGAGATGAGTTCGCAAGGCGAGTGCGATCCGAAGAAACTCGTTGAAGAAGAAGAAGGAGCGGAAGCGATGGCCGTCGAAGGGGAAGAAGAGAGAGAGCTTTCAGAGATCACTCACGGACTCCTCGAAGGAGAGGCGGCTCCGGAAGCCGAAGCGGAAGCGGAGGAGGTGAAGAGGAGCGAAGGCTACCTCGGCCTCCTGATCGAGGCGGTCCGGCAGGTCTCCGGCAGCTACTTCGACGACGACGACGATGAAGAAGCAGAAGAAGAAGAAGAGCCGATCCGGGTGGAGACGAAGAAGAGGGAGGTGAAAAGGAGGAACAGCGAGAGGGAGAGATCGTGGCCGTTGGAGATGTATATTTACGATACTGCCCCCGTCGTCCGATCGAAGAGGGGGAGGAACCAGGTTTTGCCGAAGCGGTTCCAAGACTCCGTCCTCGAGCCGTGGCAGAAGCAGACCGGGAACTGCCACAACAGGACCAGAAACCGCAGGTAATTATTTTAAATTATATATATATATAAAATAAAAAATATATATTTTCAATGTTATTTAATGTTTTAGTTTTGGTCTTATAAATAAATTTTATTAAGGTAGTTAATTATGTGGATATGGTTCTGGTTATTGGATTAACTATTAAGAGAATTCGAAGGTCCTGAAATGTATGTTATTAAAAATTTATGATGAAACAATTGGGAGGGGGGTGGGGTTCTGTACTACTGCCATACAACCACTGTCCTCGGGATTTGGTAGGTGGGGAAATTACTGGAATGCCCCTCAATTTTTCCTGGATTGGTGTCTGGGTTTCCTCCCCTGGTTTCAACTTAACCCATTAGCTGAATTGGGCTTTTTATAGTTTTTTGCTTGTTCTTGTTCTGATTGTATGTCTTTGAAATCTATTATTAGATTGGGTTTACATAATCACATTTTGGTTATTGCTTTGTCGTTTTTGTGAACCATAGACTTTATGTTCACTTATTAATGCTGAAACATATTATATAGATATAGAATAAGTGATCTTATTAAAATATATTTTTTGAGTGTTAATACACTTAGTGATCTTATTAAAATGAGTCATGCAGTCCTATCTACTTCGTTTTTCTTGTATACAGGGAATCGATTAGGTGCGGCAATGATCACGGGCCGTCGATCACGGGTCCATCGCATCGGACGGTTGAGTGTGATTCACATCGACCGTCGGATGCGATGGACCCGCGATCGAACGGCCCACGTCGTGGCCGCACCTAGTCGCTCGCGTGTATATATATATATATATATATATATATATATATATATATATATATCTTATGAAATTTTTTATATTTTTTAATTCATGGAAGGATATAATACACTTTTAATAATAGTACATATCTCAATAAACCAGATATATTATTTAAAAAAAATAAAAGCATGTTTGATTTTCGTTGTGGACTGTAAAATGAATTATGTGTAACATTTTTTTATTAAAATATGTAGCATATTAACAAAATGTAAAAAAAAAAATTTAATTTGTTGAAACATGTATTAATTTTGTATTCACTAAACAAATACGCACTTTTGAAAAAATGAAAAAAATATTGATAAACTATAAAAGTGACAATCTACGACATATATTTTCATTATTTTTTATATTCTCAAGATGATGAGAACAAAATTCTGATATATTTATGGAAACAAATAGTGTGGAGTGCAGCATTTCAGCAAGAAAAGGTACCTTAGAACAGGGTACTCTTGTTAGGACATCAAATTTTCATTAAATGTTTTTTGAGAATTGCATGGAATGGGTCCCAATAAGCTTTGTTCGGATATGCGTAGTGCCTTCATTAGTTGTACTTGATTGTTGTTGTTGTATCGATAATGGTATTTTTACTTGTGTTGTTTTATCCGCTAATAAGGCCTGCTTGTCAACTATCAAGCATGATGTGTAGTAGTAATAAATATCAGAAGATGAAACTATCAAACTAACAAGTGATTGTAGTGTCTCCATGCTTGTTCAAATGGATCTATATCTGTAGTTGAAGAGTGCATGTTATTTGCACAGATGACATTTTAGGCAGAGTTATTGGGCGACCTATAATATTTATCAATAGATTGCTGTTAAACCAGACCTGGCAAACAGTATAAACCTGTTCGGTCCAACCACTATACCTGTTGTTTTATTTAATTTATTACTTTTTTTATTTATAGTATCTTATATAGTTTCCATACATGTCTGACTCTAACGAGGCATGCACCTCGTTAAACGAATAATACAATATTTTTTTCTATAAATGCAAGGGTCTATAATTTCACGACTACCTACAGTGGCATCCCAGGTGTGAAACTATGGTTAAGTAATAAGTATATTAATGATGTTTAAAGATATTAAAAACCAGTTTGGTAACTCTGATTTAAAAGAAGAAATTTTGATAGATTCTATAGAAAAAGAAATTTGGTTTGGAATGTTTAGGAATGAATACAGGAATGAAGGATTTTAAATACAATTCTAACTGTTTCCATAGAATAAGAATGGAAATGAATACCAAACAGCTTTCCCAAATCAAATGTTCCTTGCAAGAAAAAAGAAAAAGTGTAACTAGATTGTTGTAATTTGTAAACTATAGTTTAAGTGTGTGTATATGATGTTTAAATAAAATTTGATTGGTTGTTGGAGTGTAGAGAGGTTAAGTTGAAGAGTCAAACATGGTCGTTGCCGACTTCCCTGGCTGAGGAAGCTTTTTCCGATAAAGCGTTCGTTTTTCTCATCGCAGGGACCACTTCGTCTACTACTACGTTTCATGTCTTATTATAGATTTGATGTGTATTTTGGCATCTAGAATTCATTGACGATTATACCAAATAAAAATAAAACATAAATTAAAGGGGGGGGGGGACCCCATTTTTTTGTATTTTTATTAAGGGAAAAATTGATGAAACTATGAAAAGTTAAACTAAATTGATTTTAATCTTGTAAATTTGAGAAATTATCACAGGTCATTATAAATTTGAGAAATTTGCACCATCCAACTGTTTGAGAGTCAAGGTCTCTGAGTTAATTTGTTGTCAGTTTATAAGAAATATTTCAAGAATATTCCGTTTACTAATGGAGTTTCAATAAATGACATTCAAATAAATCCCTATAAAATATGAAAAATCATCTTTAATCATTTTGATAACAAAAAATGTCATTGTCTTTTGCTTAAAATTCTCTTACTATCCCATACTCACCAATAGTTAAAAAAAAATTGATATAATTCCCTGAACTTATGAAAATCGAAAAAGGTCCCTTTAAAATCAATAAATTTTCTTAAAGTCAACCACAGATCTGAATACTTTCACAGTAATTTATGAAGTTAATTTTATTAGAATATTACAATAATTTATCATGTATGGTTAAAGTCATCCACAAATTTAGTTAGTTTCAGTTACTGTACGGACTAAAATAAAATATTATCTATAACGATAGGGACTTAAGGGTATTTATCGGTTTTATAGGGACATTTTCTGATTTTCATAAGTTTATAGGGAGCTATATTGATTTTTTGAAAATAAAGGGTGATGACATTCTAATAATTTTTAATGTGTAGTTATGGTTAACCTTGTACTTGATTTGTTGTGGTGACGGTAGGGACTGAAACGATTTTTTTTTAATAATATAGGATCCCTTATGATTTTTTAATTTTACATTGATTAAAACTAATTTAATTAACTTTTCATAGAGTTATATTGATTTCCCTTTTTTACATAAAACATGGATCGGACAACTCAACGAGAATATGACATTAGTTTAAATTTTTGTTGGATGGATATGCAGTGTGAACCCACATTCGTTTTGACACAGACTAGATAGTGTTGGTCTTTGGTTGAAAAGTTTTGGAAATTTTATAGATATTTAGGTGCTGTGACAAATAATATATTTAGGATTTGTTTGGTTACCATTTTCTTTTGTGTTTGGGTGGACTCGGGGAAAATTCTCATGATTTTTCCTTTTCATGGACATGGATGACTAAAAATATAAAATCTCTTCGTTTTGGAACCATATAGAGTTAGTTAGCTTTCTTGCTACCATGAGTTTTTTTCTCAGTTCTCTTGACTTATCTAATGCACGTGATCTAATGCACGTGATTTGCAGGTGATTGTGTATATGTTGAATTTTTTTTTCAACTAATGTTTCGTATTACTTTTCATTAACAAAAAATTGTAAAGGAAAACAATTTTAGTACAAGTAGTCGAGCTATCCACGTTGCACACGAATAATATATAATAGTCTTATATATTGTTTTTTTGTGGTGTTCAGACGTTTTGAATTTTTCATTAATTAAATATATACCTTTATTAAAAATGAATTACGTATTCTAATTGTGTATAACAACTTTAAGTAAAAAGATAAAAAATCTCACAAATGAATAAGATTGTCCATAAGGGTTACATGTAAGTTTGGAGTGATGAAAAGTCTACATTGAGCCTCACATGGGTTTGAGGTGGCCAGACCCTCCTTTTGAATGTGACATAAATCCCTCATAATTGGAGATGTATTGATGGGAAGCTCTGCTCTTGTGGGAGCCAAGAGGTTCTGCAATGTTTCGACTTCTTAAAATAACTGAAATTATTGTATTCCCATTACTCACCATGCCAAGAGCTATTGAGTTTATGTTTTGCATTCTTTTGCATGCCAAGAGCTATTTTATTTTCAAGGAAGAACTGGAATAACATATTTTTTTTAATGTTCTAAATACATTTTATCAGTATGAAATATATATATATATATATATATATATATATATATAATATATATATATATATATATTGTGATTTTAAAAAAAATATCATTAAGAGATATCTCACATTTGAAGGGATGTAACATGTGTGTAAATACAACAAAAAAAAATAAATTCTCTTATTTTTTCGTCAATGCCGACAAATATTTTATCGAATCACGTAAATCATTTCTTGTGAAATTGTGCAATTTTATTTCATCTTCTTTACTTCGTTTCATGGTGAAATTATTTTTTAACAAGGATCTGATTAAATTCAACATGTATTAGACACTTTGATTGTCCAATGTAATAGTGACCATCCAATATAATCATTGTGAGATATGCAATTAAATTTATATAATTGATTTTAATTTTAATTTTAAAATATGATATAATATATTATAATGTCTCTATAAAATTGGATGGTAACATTGTGTTGGACTTAATCCGACCTCTTTTTAACAACAGCCAGCATGCAAGCACACCACCAATAGCCACATAATTTCTACCAAAGTACCTGGGACACTTTCTACCAAAGTAATGTGCCCTCACTACACCATCACCACCCTCTCCAGTTCTACCTCTTTCGATGTCACCGCACACCACCACCACCACCACCACCCTCTCCATTCCCTTCTCCATCGTCGCCATTGTCACACCACCTCCACCGCACACCAGCACCACCATCTCCTCCACCTCTCCCTCCTCCGCCGCCACACACCACCACCTCCTCTTCCACCTGTTTTAGATTTGGGTGGTGGAAATGAGTTTTGTTTTGATGTTTGTCAGTAGGGAGGGTTTAGATAGAAGATTTAATGGTTTTCAAACTAAAATTAGTTAATTTTATAAATTTTTTTTTTTTAGTTAATGGGTTAAATAATCTGGTTGCTGAGAATAACCCCTCCTATCACAAAAAATCATTAGACACTCTTTGTTGCCATTTAAAAACTAGCAACTTTTGAATGCCCATCAAACTGAAGTACTGCACCACCTGATCTAACTTTGCCATTAAACTACAAACAAGGATTCAATATCCCATTCCTAAAAAAAAATTATGAATCAAGACTTGAATAAGATAAAAAAACCATATCACATTCAAATTCTCTCAATCCTGTCCAAGTAGTACCCCCCAATCACCCTCTGCAGCTCCCTCCGCAAATGAACTCCCTCCGCCGCCCTCCCGAGCCCCGACCGCCGCCGACGCAACAAGCACATAATTCTCCTCCTCCGCGACATTCGATCCCGTGCAACACCGGGAACACCTCGCGAACCCTCGCAACGAACCGATCGAACACCGACTGCTCCGTTCGAACAGCGTTCACGACCAACACCCCGCGCGCGCGCAGCGCCAATTTCGCTGCTTTCAGCACTCGCGCCGCCGCGAATCCCGCCGGAGGCGTGCCGAACCCGAACCCAACCTCGCCCGGGTCCAAATCGACCATGATCGCATCGAACCGCTCGTGCGTCTCCCTCACGAACTCCACCGCGTCCCCCACACGGACCCGGAGGAGCTCGTCCTCGACCAGCCCGAAATGCTCCTTCGCGACCGCCACCACCGTCTCGTCGCCTTCGACGCCGAGAACATCGAACCCGAGCCGCGAACGAAGGAACGACAACAGAGCGCCCCCGCCCACGCCGAGGCAGAGCACACGCGCGCGAGCGAGAGCGCCGCGACCATCGGCGCGAGGTAGGGCTGGACGAGCACGCCGACGTCGGGCGCGGGCGCGCCGCCACCGGAGACGACGAGACGCATCTGGGTCTGAATCAGGTTGGGGAGGCGCTTGAACCGGAGCCTCCGGCGGAGCTCTGTCGAACCACCGGGTCGAACGGCGACCTCCGCGTCCTCGACGAGCATCTCGCCAGCGACGGGACCGATGTGGGTAGCGACGGGGAGGGAACGGACGACGCCGTCTTCGTATTCCAAGAAGGGTATGTCGGAAAGGTCCCGCCTTGGGGAGAGGGAGGAGAGGAAAGGGAGGAGCTTGGCTTGGAAGGAAGGTTTGGGGGGCGGAGAGTCGGAGATGGCGAAGGGGGTCGGCGGCGGAGAAGGGTCGGAGGGGAGGGGGTCGCCGATGAGGAAGAGACGGGAGAGGGAGGGGAGGGAGAGGAGGAGCTGGAGGTGGCCTTGGGGGGTGGAGAAGAGCCAGTCGGAGTGGCGATTTTTTGGGACCAAAAGAGCGGCGATTTGGGGGGAATGGGAGTCGGGTGTGGGGGAATCGAGGACGGCGATCCGTAAAAAATCGGCGTAGGGATTGGTGGTGGGATCGGAAGGGGAGGGGTTGGGGTTGGATGAGACGGGAGGGGGGGGGGGGGGGGGTGTATTTTAAAGATGAATACGCTCGACAGGATTTTTATGTGGTTCTTATTGGAGGAAAATTATGGGCTTTTAATGGAGGTCTGGTGGGCAGGGTGGCTCTATTTGAGCCCATTTAATTCGTAAGTAAGTCATTTTTAAATAGATTTTATGGTTAAAGATTCATTTAAATTTTCTTCATAATTCATTTAATTTTTTTCATAAATAGCCCCTTAATAAATAAGTCATCTATTTTTTTTAATTTTTTTTAATAACTAATTTTTTAAAATTTTTTTAATTAATATTATTTTAATAAGCATACATTATCTTGTGTATATATAGGATTTAAACTTTTAATTTTTTCTTGTGTATATATAAGATTTAAATTTTTAATTTTTTACTTAGGGTTTAAGATTTTGATGATTTGTGTGAATATGTGCAAAACCAATGGATTTCATATTCTTTTTATATTTACATTAATTTTTTTATTAGTTCTTTTTATATTTACATTAATTTTTTTATTAGAATATGTTAATTAGAGTTTTGTAAGGGGAGATGTTTTGATGTGAGAGGGGCTTGCTTATTGTTTATATATGAGGTTAATATATGAGTGGCTTGTACATTAAATGATTAAAATGTGAATGACTTACCTACAAGAGGGGCTTATTTACAATTTAGAGGGGCTCAAATAGAGCCAGCCCTGGTGGGCATTGAGAGAAGATGATGTCAATTGAATAGGCCCACAGCTTTCTATGTTCTTAATGGGCTTAACCCGTGGGCTGCATATATTTTGAATTTAGTGAAACATATACATTGTTATACGATATAAATACCTCATCAAATTTTTCTTACGCTTATTAAAAATGGGCTATTTCAACTACAAATGGACCACTATACAATATTTTTTAAAATATGGAAACATGTATGGTATAAGTTTTGAACTGTAAAAATTATTGAGTCTAACATTTTTCAAATGTTACAATTAGACAGCATTTGGATGTGAGGTGTCAAATGCTGGATTTGTCATGTAACACATGTGCATTTTCTCTTATTTATATGTTTGATTTAAATATATAAATAGGATATTTGAATTAAAATTATTATATTTTGTGTGTTTTTAAGTTTTGACACATTTAGTGTATCCTTATGGGCCCATTTCAAGTTACAATTTTAAATATTATTTATTAATGTTAAAATTTTTATATTTTCCTTCGAAGATTTTCAAGATCTTAAATGGTTACAATTTTATAAACTTTTAATCTCAAAAGTTTAAATTTTGAAATTTGAATGTTATTGATTTTCAGGGACTTAGTTTTGAAATTTTCATTATACATTGTAGGGACCTTTCTGTAATTAGGATAGGGATCTATTTGTAAATATGAAATGAAACAATACAGGGGTCGTTTTATAATTATCGTTAGATTTGAGTATTTGATTTGATTTGTTTTGTTAAATACGTGGATTAGAAATTTAAATTTATTATTTCCATAATTGTTCATTCTCATTATTCATATATATATATATATATATATATATATATATATATATATATATATATATACTAGTTATCATACACGTGCCAAAACACGTGGTGTATCGTTCTGACTTATATATTAAAATAAAATAATGATAATAAAATAATCATTTAATAAAAAAATGTAAAATATATTTATAAATGCAATGCAATGTTTTCTATTTTATTTAATATATACAAAGATAACATGTATATATCTTAAATGAAATATCAATTAATAATTTTACTAAAGGAAAAAAAAATCAGACATATTGATTCATTGTATCAAATACTTATTAATTTCAGTCACTAATATAATGATGAATGTATCAAATTTTTATTGGTTAAAAATAATCATTTTATATTTCAATCTTAAAATTAAAAAAGCACTTACACATGTTTGATTTTCCCTCACTTAACCTGTATTATGATAAATAATTTTATGTCATAATTCTATAATATTATTAAAACATCTTGTAAAATAGTTTTTATAAAATTTTGATCAATATAATACAAGTTCCTATTCAAAATATTACTGAAACACCCATGAAAATGATGATTTTTATTACATTTTGATCAACACAATATAAGTTGTAATTCCAAAACATCAATTGATAACCAAGTGCTGAATTGAAACATCTAAGAAGAAATAAGTGACATTTTCTCTTAATCATGCTGACTACCTTTTGTATTTCTTATTAGACACACTCTTATTTAATTACTGAAATGTCAAAAAAAAATGAAACTCATAAAAAAAACAATAAGAATGTCAGCCACCTACTTTAAATTAAAAATCATTAAAAAAATAAAATAAGAGTTTTTTTTTCCATTTTGTCAATATGATAAATAAATATATATCACTATAAAATAGGGATTAGATAAAACAATATAAAAAATAAGCAAAAAAATATGGATAAAGTTTTAAAAGATCAAAATAAATTAACTATTTGATTTTAAATTATGTACCAAGTATTTAAAATTTATCAATCAATAAAATCCCCGAAGAATTGTCAATCCCTACAAAATAAGTATTAGATAAAAAAAGTTAAAATTATAAAAAATTAATAAATCTCGGATTAGATAAAAATATACAAAAGAAATAAAAGAGAAAACAGATTAGGATAGCATTTTCTAAAAATTAGGAAAAACTAACTTATTTTGCATTATAGATGTTATAAGTATAATTATAAATATAAATAAATAAATACATATCACTACAAAAAAGCAGATTAGATAAAAAAATATAAAAAATAAGCCCAAAGGTAAAACACATACGCATAAAATTTGAAAAAATAAAAAATATAAATATTTTATTTAAAATTGTATATTAGGTATTTGAAAATTTAATAATCATTAACCCAGTTTTTTTTTATTTGTCACTAATAATCCATTTTTACCCATTTCATGTATTTTAAAATTAAATTTTTTTAGATATCGGTATAATAAATGGATTAGACAAAAACAGAAATAACAAATAAAATCAAAAGGTAAATATATGGATAAAAGTTTAAAAAATAATATCAAATTAAATATTTAATTTTAAAATATTTTTTAGGTATATCAAATTTAATAATGATTAATACTAATTTTTTTGTTTATTTTCTTACTTATAATCCATTTTTGTCCATTTTCTCTATTTTAAAATTTTAAATAAAAATTAATATGCAGCGAAAAGTAAAGTTAATAACATATTTGTAAAATTTTAAAAAATCATAAAAAATACATATTTAAATTAAAATAAGGGCATGATATGTTAAAGTTTGATAAAAAAAAATCAAAAGTTTTAATATAATTTTTTCTTAGATTTTGGGGGTCTCTTTTTGCGAATAAAAAAAAATTGATTGGTTCAAACATGATTTTTCATCAATGAGGAATAAATAAAAAAATATATTGAAGAGCTCTATGTAGCATGGAAGGAGATGAATATATAAAATGCTGAACATAATAACTACACATGAATCTAGAAAAAAAGGATCCAAATAAAAAATAGAAAGATTAGTATTATCAATTAATGAAAACAATAGCAAACACATTGATTTACAAAAATAAAAAAAACTATAAAAGCGTACACGACATATAACAATAAGTGAATTACATAATTACTAAAAATATGATATAACAAACAAATGCTATTAAAAGTAATTCTGAAGAATAAAATTTAATATTAGACATGGAAAAATAATTAAAATTGAATAAAAAATATAAGTGAATGACATGATTTCTAAAAATTAATGTTAATAGAAAATCAAAAAATGAAAAATAACACCTTACTTTCTTTGTCTATCAAACTCGTGTATGCACCAATTAATTTTCCTGAGATATAAACATTCAACTACACAAATTAAAACTTCTCAACAAAACAAATAAAAATACAAATATTCAAAAATGTTAAAAACAAAACACATTCATATCCATTTTAACAATACACTGAAAAACATTAATAAACATAATTTCTTAATCTAATCCTATTATTATTGAAACAAAATATAAACCAGAAAATATATAAAATAAAATTTAAAATGATTTTCTGAAAAGAGAAAGACCTAACAACCGAAATATAAATAAAAACTAAATGAAGTATAGGAGACGTGGGCATTTAAAGATTTTATAAGTGAATTTTATCCTAAATTCATGGGAGGGTGGTTAAGTATTTATCTTAAAATCACTTTAAATTCACATAAATTTTTTTAAAAAATAATAATAATATTTCATTTTTTTTGGTTATTATTCAATTTGAAATTTTGAAATACATGTGGATATGATTTTATCAAATTAAAATTTTAAATTTTTTTTAGATAGATTAGGAACATTTTGTACCTATGCCTATCTCATCCAATTAAGATTAAAATATATTGTACCCACGTATTTTATTAATTTTAGATTTAAAAATATATAAAATTCATATGTACATCTTGTATTATTTATTTTAATTCGTGAGCGTTTTTTCATTCTATTAAAAACATATTCACATTAATAAAATTTAATGGTATATGGTGAATATATTTAATTTCAAAATTTAAAAATTAGAATATACAAAAATGTTTTATTGATTTTAAAATAAAAATATAGTTATATGATTTAATAAAATCTGATTTTCATATCTTAAAATTTTATGAGTTATGTAAATTTGATAATAACTAATTAAATAAATTGTAATCTTATTAGATCAGATCGTATTGATTTTAAATTTTAAAAATATTACTGTTAGTATTCAAAATATTAATTAAAGGATAAAAATGGAAATAAAAATATTGGGTCACAGAATTCTTTTAATAAGTAAGTTTTTAAAATAAAAATATATTTATATGATTTAATAAAATCTGATTTTCATATCTTAAAATTTTAGGAGTTATCTAAATCTAATAATAGCTAATTAAACAAATCGTAATCTTATTAGATCAGATCTTATTGATTTTAAATTTTAAAAATATTACTGTCAGTATTCAAAAAATTAATTAAAGGGTAAAAATGGAAATAAAAATATTGGGTCACTGAATTCTTTTAATAAGTAATAGATAGAAATAGATAATAGAAGTAATTGATTATTATTACTATTATTTATTAAATAAATCATAATTAGATCAGATATCATTGAATAATTTCAAATTTTAAATAAATTTATTTAATAATCATAATCTTATTAGATAAGAATATATCATAGAATAATTTAAAATTTTAAAAATTTAAATAATCTTATAAGATAAGATTGTAGCATTGAATAATTTAAAATTTAAATTTTTTAATAATCTTATTAGATAATACTGTATCATTGAATAATTTAAAATTTTAAATAAATCTATTACTGATGAAAAATCATATTAGATAAGACTATATCATTGAATAATTTAAAATTTAGTAATTAAATAAATCATTAAAGGATAAAAAGGGAAATGAAAATACTTATAATCCTTGTATATGTAATTATCTATTATATATTTTAAAATTTAAATGAATAGATACATCAGTTATTGATTAATTGTTTAAATGATAAAATGGGAAATGAAAATACTGAGTCACAGAATCCTTTGAATAAATAAGTAATAGATAAGTAATAGATATATGTAGTTATCTATTATATATTTTAAAATTTAAATTAATAAGTATATTAGTAATTTATCAGTTATTTAAAGGATAAAATGGGAAATGAAAATAATGGGTCACAGAATCCTTTTAATAAATAAGTAATAGATATATTTTTAATCCATCTCCTTCCAAACATTTTCGTTAACTATTTTTTTAAAATTTGAAATCAAATGAGGATACGAGGTTAGAAAATTATGTAACTATGCATATGAGAGAGAGAGAGAGAAAAAGAGAGTTCATCCGTGGGAGAGAGAAGGGGTTAGAAAAAAAAACGTGAGGTATAGTACTTGATCTCTTCGTTTTCCTTTCATCTTTAGATCTTCTTGTTATATAATAGATATAGATCTATTTATATGTTTAGATGAATTTGTGGGTTTTAGTTAACATTTTGTTTTGATTTTATTAAAGGATTAGGTATACTTTTATGTTATTGTATTTTTATTTTTTATTTATATAAAACTAAGATTTTGATTTATTGGATATATGTTTATGTTTTGGACTTTGAGTTTTTGATAAACCTAAGGTTTTTATTTATTTATTATTTATTTTAAAGATTAGATCTATGTTAGATTATTAAAATTAGAATTTTTTTATAAAGCTAGGTTTATGATATATACATATTCATAAGATGATAAGTTTTATTTGTTGTCAACTTTTATTAATTAATAGTTTATTTTTATATAGAAAAATGTATGTTTTCATATTATTTTATCAATTTTCGTTATTTTATTATTAGTTTGAATTTTCTGGATTTTGTCTTTTTCTGTGTTTTGTCTTTTCTGATTTTGTCTTTTAGTGACTAGTTATATGTTTGGTAGGTTTTTATCATCTTCTTAGCTTCTATTATATTTTTTTTGTATGATTTATATGAGATAAGTTTAGCTGATTGGGTATAAAGATTTATACATGTCGATTATGATTAGGAAAATTAGGTCTAGGCTATAATTACAGGTTTTAATTAATAATTTATTTGGTTCATCTAGGTTGTAAATTTTTTGCGGGCTTCATTCTCTGGACCTAGGGTCCATTCAATATGATTGAGCCTAACAATTTTTTTCGTGTGAGCTTTTGCTCTATAACGTTAAATTTCATATGTCAGTCATATTTGTGTGATATTATGTGTCATTCATGCATTTATATTGTTGATAAATTTGCATGATTTGGGTATTTTTTTTCATATCGATCAAATTGCATTTTTAATGAATAAAGTTGCATGATTTAATTTCTTCATCATGATAATTAATATAGCATGAATATGCTATTCGTGTTTCAATAATTAATAAAACGCATATATTGATGCGTATGTTTTTTTAGATAATTATTTAAATTAAAGATTTTGGTATTCTTGAGATTTTTAAAAAATTTAAGACTAGTGGAGACAACCTAGTCCTATGAGATTTTATCGAGATGCATACCATGACATATTTCTGGAATAAGTCCCCCGTTGTATTTTGCATTTGGGAAGGAAGGTCTAGGACTCGAAGAGTCTCAAGATCGATTAGGGGTGTGGTAAAGCATTCATTGCAGTGGTGGATTCCTTTGTTTGGAGTCCACAGCAAACCGGGGCATCCTGTGCTGGCGACCCATCAGCGTCTTCTAGATCCGACGTCTCATCGAGTAAGTTTTTTTAGTGATTTAGTCGCTTAGGGCTTGACACACTTGTTTTCGGGGAACGATTCTTCCGATTGATAACCCAACCCAGTCATATCATTTAAGTTGTATGATTTATATGACGTGGGCTAATGGTTGGGCCACGTGATTGAATAAAAATATTTTTTTAAGCTAATGAATTTAAATTGATTTATCAAAGAAAATTCTTGTTTTTAATATAACTTTATTTTTCTTTTTTTTCGTATTTGATCATGTCATTTTACTCTCATGATTTTATTGATGTGGGCTAAGAATTGGGCTACTTGATTGCATTAAAATATTTTTTAAGTTCATGATTTTAAATTGATTTAATAAAATAAAAGATTTATAAAAAGAAATTCTAACTTTTTATATAATTTATTTTTATATATAACGGTCACGTGAAATAATTTGTCAATGGTCTTATTCACTGAGTTAATCACTCACCCTTTTCACTATGGGGTGATTGTTTCATAATCAGGTATCGCATATTATGAGGATTAAAGTGATGTTTAGGCTTTTCGCATCTTTAAGTAATATCTTCGAAGTAGTAGTTCGAGAACAAATTATATTTGTGAACAACTATTTGGTTTTGTTTAGTTTAGATGGCTTCCACATGGGTGGTTTATTGTGTATTTCATTTTTAGTATCTTGTATTCGTAAAAACTCTGATATTTTGTAAAGTTATTAGTGATTTAAAACCGTTGAAAATTATTTATTTTATTATCATCAATATTATTATATTTGTATTATATTTGTATCATTTAAAAAAAAAGAGTTCAAATTTTTGTAATCTATTTGTATTAAGTGTAGTAGAGACACGTTTACCGTCCGATCAACGGTTAGGTAATCCTGACTGTGATACCATCTGTAATGCCCCAGTTTACCTAACCGTTAATCGGACGGTAAATGAGTCGCCACTACACTTAATACAAATAGATTAACAAAATTTGAATTTTTTTTTAAAATGATACCAATATAATATAAATATAATAAAACTGATGATAATAAAATAAATAATATCCAACGGTTTCAAATCACCAATGACTTTACAAACTATCAGAGTTTTTGCAGAGACAAGATACTGAAAATAAAATACACAATAAACCACCCGTGTGGGAGCCACTTAAACTGAACAAAACCAAATAGTTGATCACAACTATAATTTGTTCTCGAACCACTACTTCGAAGATATTCCTGAAAGATGCAAAAAACCCAAACTTCACTTTGATCCTCATAACATGCTATACGTGGTTATGAAACAACCAACCCATATCGAAAAAGGTGAGCAACTAACTCAATGAATAAATCCATTGACAAATTACTTCACGTGACTGTTATATATAAAAATAAATTATATAAAAAGTCAGAATTTCTTTCAATAAATCTTTTATTTTATTAAATAAATTTAAAATCATGAACCTAAAAAATATTTTAATGCAATCAAGTGGCCCAATCCTTGACTCATATCAATAAAATCATGAGAGTTAAATGATATGATCAAATACAAAAACAAGAAAAATAAAGTTATATTAAAAACAAGAATTTTCTTTAATAAATCAATTTAAATTCATGAGCTTTAAAAAAATTGTTTTTATGCAATCACGTGGCCCAATCCTTGGCCCACGTAATAGAAATCATGCAGTCTAAATGATATGACATGGTAGGGTTCTCAATCGGAAGAATCGTTCCCCCAAAACAGATGTGACAAGCCCCAATCGACTAAATCGCTTAAAAAGCTCCATCGAGGAGACATCGGATCTAGAAGATGCTCATGGATCGCCGCTGCCATAACTATGGGAACACAAGCACATGATGCCCTGGTTGCTACAGACTCCAAACAAAGGAATCTACCGCTGTAAGGAATGTTTATCACACCCCTCATCGATCTTGAGACTCTTCGAGTCCTAGACCTTCCTTTCCAAATGCGAAATACAACGGGTGGACTTATTCCAGAAATATGTCATGATATGTATCTTGATAAAATCTCATAGGACTAGGTTGTCTCCACTAGTCCTAAATCTATCTATATCTATACTACCTATAAAAGTACCAATCTATGAAAAACATTCATTGGACATGTTTACCCTTACCAATTCATGAAAATTCATTCCTACCCCCAAATGATATTTGATTAAACATATTTACCCTTTCAAATTCTTACATTCTTCACAATCAATTACATGATTATATGTCTAAATTTAATATATGCAACCATTAGAAAATCCTTATATATAATAGAAACTCTATGTATTTAATTATTAATAAAAAATTAAATAAATCTGAAAGGGAGAGACAATTCAAACAAAAATTTAATATATACCCTTTCAATTAAATGTCATACATGTATCGTGATATTTCCTAATATAAATTTGTACACGAAGTTTATGTTTTAATCAATAAGTCTTATTATTATAAAATCTTAATATATGCTATATTACATGCACATGTTACCAGATTAACACATATATATATATATTAAATTTCATTAATAAAGTTATATATTAAATATCAAAATTATATATATATATATATATATATAGTATGTATTTTTTGGAGATTTAATATAAAATGATAATCTACATTATGGAAAAGTCATAAAGTTTGATTTTATAGACTTATATCCATATCAGCGCTCTAGATCTTTGAATATTAGAAGATATCTTTGAATATCATACTGTATATCTATATTATCTATATTGTTGTGAATATTGTGGATAATCACCACTACTTCAACTCCCACCACTTTTTCCATAACCCCCTCTCTTCACTTAACCCCCCATCTCTTTAACACCCCATTATGTACCCCACCTCATATTACTTGTGACATCTAATATTTGAGTTTCCTCCATTAACCATATAAATTGAGGGGTTTGTAATGTATTCCATAACCAACAAAGTGTGAATACAAATCTCTCTCTACTTCTTTTTTCAATATGCTTGTGTGTTATGTTTATGTATTCATATTCTACTTAGTTTACAACACATTATCAACACAATGATGCTCCGTCTATTTCGTCAAAGAGGTTTGTATTTTTGGATCAAGAGAAGGTAAATGATCAGAGACTCTGGAAAAGGTAAATGTTTAGAGAACCCGAAGAAGGTAAAAAACCGATCAAAATGTCATGAATATTTTTATGGTAGTGCTCTCGATTTGCTAATCATGATTAAAAAAAAAGAAAGCAGTGAAAGAGTATTATACATCAATATTTGGCTGCGATAATTAGAATATTTTTTCCAACCATGGGTGTTTCCAATTCTGACACCAACCCTATATTGCATGATAAATATTTGTTGAATTTTTTTTTGTTATTATCATGGAAGGCACGTCTCATATTCTAATTATCGAGTAACATTTTCTATACTTACATGGGAATTTGCAATTTCCATGTAACAGGTGATCAATTATCATTGTATTGTTATGATTCTCTTTTCATATACTATGATGTAAAAAATTGTGTTATTTTTTATTACCACTACCACGGCCACCAAAGCGGAGTCATGGAAGTTTCACAGCCAGTCTGCCACCCTTTAGAGAGATTGAGATCTGAGTGCTGATATGTGGCCAATGATGCTCTTATTACTGAAGAAATGAAGAATTAATATTCTGCGTCTTATAAAATTCTTGGGTTGAAGAATGATGTACTTACAAGTTACAATTATCATATATTAAATTTGATTATTTTTTAATATCTTTTTATTTTTGTAAATTTTAAATTTTTGGAAGATGCGAAATAAATGTGAAGTCAATATCTAACTCAATAACAAGAAAATGAAGAAAATGAAAATATAAAATCCTTAAAACTTATTGATATTTTTACCATAGGTGTTCATTCTACACTTTAAATTTCTTTTGTTGTAAGTCATGATTACTTGCATGAGATAATTTGTGTCCATTTTATTCATCTATCACAATTATAAATTAATTGCAAAGTTTGTGTGTTTGTCGTGAGATTTATTGGATAAGACAGATTGATACCTCAAACTACTCTAACAACAATATAAAACTTAGTGCATTAGCAAACACTTTATGAACATTTTATTAAAAAAATATATATACATGATTAAAGTAAACAAACTTTAATAACTAATAATAATAATTCACAACAAAGTAAACAAACCTATAATTTC
This sequence comes from Acorus calamus, assembly GCA_030737845.1. Lineage (NCBI taxonomy): Eukaryota > Viridiplantae > Streptophyta > Magnoliopsida > Acorales > Acoraceae > Acorus > Acorus calamus. Next base: position 29,414,856 of record CM060870.1, on the reverse strand, counting down.
AACTAATATTAGTTCATTGTATTTCAACAAAGTAGTTCATATGCATAGTTTGATTTCTAACCTCATATCCTCATTTGATTTCAAATTTTAGAAAAATAATTAGTGAAAAGATTTGAAAGGATATGGATTTAAAAAAAAGAATATATGAATAACCAAAATGAGAAGGAACAATTAAGGGAATCATAAATTTTAAATTTGTGACCCATGTATCTAACAAAACAAATCAAATCAAATACTCAAATCTAACAAAAATTCTAAAATGACCCTTGGATTGTTTCTGATTTACAAATAGGTCCCTATCTGAATTACAGATAGGTCTCTACAGTCTATAATAAAAATTTCAAGATTAAAAACTAGGTCCCTGAAAATTACTAACAATGAAATTTCAAAATTTAATATTTTGAAATCAAAATTATAAAATTGTAACCATATAGGATTCTGAAAATTTTCGAAAGAAAATATATAAAATTTTTAACATTAACAAATTGTATTTAAAATTGTAAACTGAAATGGACTCATAAGGATACACTAAATGGGCCAAGACTTAAAAACACACAAAATACAATAATTTTAATTCAAATATCATATTTATATATTTAAATCAAATATATAAATAAGAGAAAATGCACATTTGTTACATGTCATGCCCGACTTTTCTGACCATCCGCTGATTGGGGTGTGTTCAGAATTCTTTGAAACAGATATGGTCCTTGTTTGGCTTCATCTTTTGTGTTGTGGACGCTGCAGATCTAGATTACCAAAACACCTCTCGCTTATATATCATCTCATGAGTGGCAATGGTAGGAATTCAAGCAAAAGAGTATTTTACCTGACAAAAATGCAGATTTGTTTTGACACGTTTTCAAAAACATTGTTTTGAGGCGTTTGTGGACGCTTGGTTTATACACAAGGAATGTTAAACACTGCATTCTGTGTTAATGAATGAATGATATCATTTATAGAAAATGTAAAAATTTCTAACGAGATAATATACTTTGATATAATGTTTGGAGAGGGCTAACAAGAGGACTACTGCCTTTGGGAATGTAAAAATGACTGAGTATAATAGAGCTATTTTTTTTAAAACGTATATTTAGCTAAGAAAATACATTCTTTTGTAAAATAAAATACATGTTCCTATGGATTGAATGCATATATTTTGATGTTTTTTAACTTAGTATATATTGAGATAGTGAAATACATACAACGCTACGTGATTTTGTATATTGTGTTATTGATGTTACTATTGGAAACAATGTTGTTAAACAAACAAAGTGTGTCAACTTCCTTTTTCTCTTTTTTTAAAAATTGCTAATTCAACCAGGCATTTTTGTAGTTTCTAACTCAGTATATTTTATTTAAAAAAATGTAAAATAAACTATGCATCTAATACATTCTGAGTATGTGGTTCATTTTCCATTAAAATATTTAATGAGACAAACATATATTTAAAAAAACAAAGAAATTATTTTACAACATGTTCCAACTGCCAAAGTGAACCTATGATTTTCTATGATGGGGTATCCCCTGAGTGGGTTTTTATGTTGGCCTGGCGTTGCTGAGTTTGTTGCAAGTGATAAGATCCTGTGTGATTGATACATGGATTAAGGAAGATAAAATTAGGTAAATAATACAAAACTGTTTAACATGAACACGCATAATTCTCTTGCATTTCTCAATTAAAGTGGGGGATATGTTTTATAAATATTGGGCTGGAGAGTGCCGGTTAAAAGTTTGTTTTTGTTAGAAAATAAAAAAATAATAATAATGAAATCTTAAAATCCTCATTCTATTAGAGAGGGACTAAAACCCTTTAATAGTACATGATAATGTTATACATGTAAAATACTAATAAAACTAATATGTAATGTAACCCCTTTAACAGTTTTGTTTTTGGGCGCGGATATCGGCACCCCACATAGCAAGAAACTCACCCTTAAAAAAATCAAAAAAATAAATTTTGGGCACTGTAGAAGTAAGAGTAAACCCACCTCGAGGTCGGCGATCTCTCTGGCGATGGTGATGAATCATGGTCGTCAGAGGTTCCAGCGAGTGTACCAATCCAGGTCGGCATGCCCTTTGGCGACAGTGGTGAAGTGTGGTCGCCCGAAGGCCCGACGAGCTAAAGTAAGAGAGAATAAATTCACATTTTTATAAGCTTCAAACCAAATAGACAAATTTCACATTTAAACACATATAACAGATAGACATAGCAGCATTTAAAACACATTAAAATATGATGTTAGCATTTATAACAAATCAAAATACGATTTTAGTATTACATAACGAATCATCTCTAGAAAACAAAATACATGTTCAAATTATTTTTATATTTATTTTATTCTTGAAAAAAAGAGTAATTATTTTTATTGGATATGTTATTTATTTTTATATATGAAAAAATCAATATAGTCACATGAATGATTGTGGAATTTGAACATGTATTTTGTTATGTAGTCACGTGAATGGTTGGTTATGGAATGCGAATATCATATTTTGATGTGTTTTAAATGCTGTTATGATTGTCTGTTATATGTGTTTAAATGTGAAATTTGTTTATTTGATTTGAAACTTGTAAAAATGTGAATTTAGCTCGTCGGGCTTTCGGACGATCACAATTCACCACCGTCTCCAGAAGGCATGTCGACCTGGGTTGGTACACTCGTAAAAAGCTCTGGCGATCATAATTCATCACCATCGCCAGAGGGATCGTCGACCTCGGGGTGGGTTTACTCCTACTGCTACAGTGCACAACTTTTTTATTTTTATTTTTTTAAGGGGTGGGTTTCTTGCTTTGGGGTGCCGATATCCGTGCCCTTTGTTTTTCTGTTTCCCCACTGGGCTTTAATTGGTTTCTCCCCTGGGCCCCACACCCCACTGTTGTAAGCTTTTACTGATCCACAATCAGTTTGGATCTATTTTAGCTCTTCCTTGGTTTCAATAGTAGTCTGCCTCTTGTGTGAAACAGTGTATGGGGCTTTAGCCCAACCCAAAAAATAAAGCTTGCCATTTCATCTATACACGGTGAATCAACTAGCTATTAGAAATAAAGAGTTGACTGACTCAGTAAACTCTTTATTTCTAAAATAATACTAGCATGGATATCATGAGAGCCACTGCAACTGGATTATTAAAAGAAGGATTTTTTATTTTTAAGTTTCCATAAACCCTATGATTTAGTGATCGATCCTTTGTTTCTTTCTATTTTGGTTTAAGTCTCCAGATTTAATGGATATGTTCCTTTTTAGTCCATCCCAGGGATTAAAAAGAAAACCAAATAATTTAGGGATAGCTCTCTCCTAGGACTCACAAGGAACATATCCATTAAATCCAGGGACTTGAACCAAAATATGAAGAAGTGAAAGATCGATCACTAAATTCTATAGTTTGTGAGTACTTAAAAATAAAATACCCTTAAAAGAAATATGAACATGTACTGTCTTTATATTCAATGGAGAATTGGCTGGAGACAAAGTCAGCATTTCAACTCTCAACCAATGTATGCTAGCTCTTGGTCTGACCAGGTTAGTTAGTAGGCAAAAACAATAACACTAATGTGAAGTTTGTGGTAGGTCTGTCTTAAAAGACTGCTGACTAGCTCATGATGGAGAGCCCATATACAAACATGAAAAATCTATTTGTGCATCAATCAAACATGAATATTATTTTCTTATTCAATAGAGATCAGTCTGCAACTCAAAGTAGAAAAAGAAATTTTTTTCTTATCTGATAGCTTGTTTTTGTTTTCGCCGATGGTATTAACATGTAATACTATAATATAATACATTACAATATGTGTGTGTGTGTGTGCTAGAAACTTTTTTTTTCTTACAATTCACGCACTCGAGCGCGCACACACCTTTTGATCTCATTAATTATTTCATTATATGCTTTTTGTCACATTTACTTCGATATTTTATATTTATTTGGTAGTTAAATCTCATGCATTCTATAAGATTTGTTATGATCAGTACCTGAAATGATGCTTTATAATTAATGATATATTTATTTATGTGTGTTGAATTATATAACCTAGACCTAACGAGAACCTTTATGTGATCCGGACCCCATATATTATCTAAATATATATGACTTAAACATTGTTTAATATAAGATCGAGTAGTTGTAGATGTCGATTGGTTATTAGATGAGTTGACAATCTTAAGCAGAGTGTTTCAATGCAACTGGTGATTTACAAAAGCTTTTTATATGAAAATAGTTAGTTTTATATATACACACACATGACACACCAGAGATTCAAATCCTTAACAATACCAAAGTAAGAGAAATTAATCCTAGTTTAATGGGTATCCTTATCTTATCACTGTTGGTCTGTCTAATCTTCTTCCACTATAAGCTCCACCGAGTATTTGTGAGAGTGACCTATATGTATCAATATATCATGTATGCATGCTTTTCATATATAGTATAAGTGTTGGTTGACAAACAAACCACAAACATCCATTTTTACATGGGTCCATACCTTCCTCAGCTACACCCATCAGTAAGTGATCATGCATGCACTACAAAAGTTTATATATTATATATATCAAATATATTATATGAAGAAGAAATCTACAGAACAAATATAAAAGATTAAATGAGTCATATACATGGTGCTCCATATATGCACCACATGCACAAACTCTCTCTCCCTTTCCTTTTCAGGGGTTCACTTCAGAAATCACAGTGGAGCTGCAATGGTTGACCACAGCTTCATAAATTATTGAAAGTTGCATTTTATCTCTCACGCTTTAACAGAAAAGAAAATATATAATACTTTAAATTGCCCTAATAAATTCATGAACCAGATCAATATCTACCTATTTTATTGACACATGCACCCATGCAAACTCATGTGAGCAAGATAGAAAAAGAAGGGGATCTAAAGTGTAAGCAATTAATAATCAATATGCAATTAATAATCAATATGTGTTTTTGTTTTTTTTTTTCAGATTCAGAGATGGACATTCAAGGAGTATTAAATAATAGAGCATTTTTGAGAAATTTAATATAATATTATATTGTTCATTATTATATATATTAATATATATATATATATATATATATTAAATAAGAGAGAGTTAGCTCAACCAGAAAAAGAAAAATGCATTCATTGTGAGATTTTCATGCCGACATAGGAGAATGGTATAGGGTATAGGATCAAATCAAGTTTTAATTTTTAACATGTTTAAGGACAATTTTCAATTAGAGATTGATATATGACAATCGTAAATGTGTGATATTGTGATAATTTTTAATAATTTTTTTTACATTAATAATTTTTAATGACAATTAGAGATTGATATATGACAATCTATCATGAAGAGGTGATTTGTTGGATTTTTGTATCTCCAGTGTTTGGTTTGATTTTGTTGACTGGGAATTGAAAGAAAATGATATGTCTTATCTCATTTGTTGTCCGGTCTATATTTTTTAATTATTTTAATGTTTTGTTAAAGTATATATTTTTTTAATGAATTATATATGAATTACATACCTAAATAAATTAATATATATTTTTATATTTCTAAAAAGGATAAAATGCATTTGGACCCCCTGAAGTTTTAGAAACCAGCAAAATAACCCCCTGAAGTTTAAAATCACGCAATTACACCCCTTACTGTTAGATTTTTCGTTAAGATGTAACAAAAGTACTTGAAAATTACTATTTTACCCTTTAATTAATTTTATAAATACTAAAAAAAGAGTCAATGAATTAACTTTAGATATGCATTGTAAATATTAATTAAAACAATAATCAACTCTTTAATACATTTGGTAATTTGGATGAATTTATAGTAAGAATTAATTCACACAACTATTAATTAAAATGTAAAAATATGATAATGATTTAATTAAAAAGGGTAAAATCGTACATTTGTTCTATTTAACAGGAAATCTAATTGGAGGGGTGTAAGTGTTTGTTTTAAAACTTCAGAGGGTGATTATGCATGTTTCAGAGACTTTAGGGGGTCCAAAAACACAATTTACCCTTTTAAAAACATTAAGACCCCGTTTGGATACAGAATTGTAACACCCCCGTACCCATTATCCTTTATTAAGGCATACGATACGGTGCACCACTTCAATCACAATTCCTCAATTCAATAGATAATATAATAAATTCAAAAACTCATAAGTTTTAAAACATAAACCAATCCAGGATCTCAATAATTCATTCTTAGCCGAATGATTACACACGAGTTCTTTATTTATTAATAATTAAGCATCCCCTGGTTTTGCTGATAGAGCTAAGGACGTCCACTACATGTCAAGAAGAAGGCTTATTCAAACACCTACGAATGTAACAGAGTAAATGAGAACTAGATTGCTAACGCCCACCACGAACGACGATCGCCAACGGCTACTTTGAAAGGTTGGGAAAAGAAGGAGTGAGCTACCACACGCTCAGTGAATAGACCTTAGCGTCCCAATAATAATAATAATAAAACCTTCAGAATAAATTCAAAAATATCCGAACTAATAGAATATAGATTTTCACAAATATTGCGATAAAACGGAATGCATCTCTTTAGAGGAAATATCCACCATCTCATACTATCTACATGATGCGTATGATGCAACGGACACGCATGCCCGTATGGCACGCAACGGAAAGTGCTTCATCTAGAGCTTGATCACGCAGACGACGTCACGCAGACGACGTCACGCAGACACGGTCCCACTGAACCAAGTCATGCAGGTCCTCGTCATGCAGACGAATGATATGCATGCAAGATCCTCCACAAATTCACATTTTTGCATGCAAGAATAACATAATAATCGAATACAGTTCATACGTAAAATAACGTCTCAATACATGATGTAATGCTCATGGATTTCATATTCAAGACAACAATTGTATTCATAACATAAGCATGATGCGAATATGATAGATATAGGTAGTTTTCAAAAGCTATATAGACTAGACCCACTCACCTTTGGTCCAACGACTCGCGATCAAACCCAAGCCTTACAGTAATCGAATCTAGTAAGAAACGATATAAACCGATCAAAATATGCACAACCCGTACGGAACCCAATGTACCCGTACACACAGAACCTGACGGCTCCAATAGGGGCCGTCACTGACCTATCCGACGGATCCTGTATAGACCGTCCGAAGCACACCCGACGGTTCCTACTGGAACCGTCGCTTATCCACCCGACGGCTCCTCTGGGAGCCGTCCCAAGTCTTCCCGACGGATACTATGAGAGCCATCCCGAGACAGAGCACAAAAACCCTAATTTAAATTTTATAAAAATTCTTTAAAACCTTTTATGAATAAAACACGAGTCCTTTTAAAACAGTACTGAACCAGTGAGAACTTCAAATCATGCATATAAAAAAATCTGATTATAACCGAATAATAAAACCTATAGAAATCTCTTCGGAAACCCTAAGTCTATCATAGGTGTAAATACAAACACGAATTTACGCTCGAACCTTCAAAATCACAAAAACACATCACATGTTTAGATCTAAGCATATAAGGATTTAAAACGAGGCTTTAAGAATAAAACATGATTCTTCTTAAAACAATAAGCCTAAACATGATATATACATACTTAAATATATTCCTTTTTCACATGAAAGATTTATAAAACACCTAAAACGTCTTAGTATCTCAGTTACCACATCAAACTCGAAGATTTGATCAAATCATCTTAAAACCATATTAAAGATCATGAAAATCCAACAATGAAACCTAAGAAATCAAAAACTCCAAAATACGTCCATTGAGATTCAATATTCCAAAACGTGTAAAAATTTCATAAAAGTACTAGCAACACATTGGTATACTACAAGACCCGAAATCAAATCAAGATCTAAAGGAAAGCAAGAGAAAACTCATTCTTTTTTTTTGAAATTCCTTGAAAACGAGATCATATTCAAATAACATCTAAAGGGGTTCATCACCATTTAAAAGCTCTTTAAAAACTTTAGAATACTCACCAAAACCTCGTCAAAACACCCCTTCCCGAGCCCCCTCACCAAAGTGGTCGAAAATAAGAAAACATAATTTAGGTTTTGGAGTTTCAATGCCAATAGAGAGAGAGAGAGAGAGAGAGAGAGAGAGAGAGAGAGAGAGAGAGAGAGAGAGACTTAATAAGTCTCGCAGGGGACTGAAAATACGAAGCCATCAAGCCAATTAATCGCATATCAATGCGTTTCCCTTCCAAAAATAGATCAAATTCGAATTCAGTTTACGCCTAGATCGACGGTTCTAATTGAGTCCGTCGCTCAACTGCATGACGGTTCCTCCAAGAGCCGTCGCCCAGGTGCCCGACGGCATCTATATGATCCGTCAAGCACTGCCTGACCCGATTGAAAGTTACAGTTGTTACAAGAATATCATTTATTCATGGGTATTTATTTATCCGAGCATAAGTGAGTATAAGTAAGGATAAAATGATTTTTCGTTTAGTTGTGTTTTGAATTATTATCGTTGAGAATCGTAAGAATAAATGTTTTGTTGTTTGGGTAAAATGTGAATAAAGTATGGATAAAGATTTATAAAAGGTAAAAAAGTAATGATAGTTGATTTGACAGGTGATTTATAAGAGGTGATGACAATTGATTTGACAGTGAACCACTTATTCTTTGAGTGGAATAACCCAGGATAAATTTTATTATAGGGGTTGATTGAAATCCATATACCATTTTATACCAGTTTATTTTGGCACACTTTATCTGGGTTTATCCGGGCTTTCTAAACGGCTTTAAAATTTTATCTGGGGTTATCTGAAGTTTATCTGGCATCCAAACTGAGGCTAAGAGCATATCCTGTACTAATGGATAGAAAGTAAATGATGTATTAATTAAGACATTAGGATTGCAAAAGGGGACTGAAGGTTCCTGTACTCACAGAGATAAATATCAAGTATGAATGGTATGATTCTAGGGTTGTATTCATTGATGGATATATCCATCCATTCTCCCCACCACACATTGGTCAACACCAAGTTTCAACCAAAAAAAAAAAAAAAAAAAGTCAAACTCAATTCAAACTTTTTCTTCATTATTTTAAATTTTATTTCGTTTCATTCTTTTTGGTTGAATGTGTTTTTCAAGCTGAATATTGATGTTTGCAATAAAGGCTAGTGCGGCTACTGATTGATACACTGAGTTACCCATGTATTATTAAAGTCAACGTAGAATAATCATTGAATAAATTATTATAATTATGATGAATTTTTGTTCAATCAAAATTTTTGTGAAAATATGCAGAAATTAATTTTAAATATATTTTTTCCAACTTTTTATTATTTGAAGTTTCTAAACTTCTTTTAGCACAACATTTTTTTGGTCCTTTCCTGTTTTTTTTTTTTTTTTTTTTTTTTTTTTTTTTTATCATGTGAAATATTTTTCGTATATTATCATGCGTTATGTCAATTTTGCACATTGTCAATCGTTTCATATAAAAGAACAAATGTTTTATATTTTAAAAAAACTCTTGATTTAAAATCGTGATAATTATCCAAATTTTATCTTGTTTTATTATAACAAATGAGAATAATTATTTGTTCACTAACTCTTTTATCACATTTATCCACTTATCAAACACTTAAACCACACTAGGCCTCCATAATTATTGTAAGCTTTCAGTATTTATGCCTTGTTCATTTCTTATTCAAGATCCAAATGGAGTTGATTAATTAAGATAATTTTGATGGTAATGTCAAATGAAATCATGTCCACTTGACAAATATTAAAAAAATCATAATTGACTTCTGTAAGAATTGCTAATGAAAATGAAATAATATGTTTTTCTAAGGCTCCTCTTGGTTGTGCGTTTAGGACGATTCCGCTTTTTGAAAAGCTGAAAATCCTCATATGCGCAACCAAACGGGGCAGCTTTCGACAGAATCAAAAGCTGCATTCCTTTTAATTTTTCTCTCGAAATTCGTGTTTGAAAAATCTAAAAAACAACGATTTTTTGTCGGAATCGATTTTTTGAATTGAAAAACAACTTTTTCTATCAAACATTAAACTCCTTCTAAATATTGATTCCTGAATTAAAAAAAAACATCCTAAAAAGTCAAAGTCTAAAATCATCTTAAAAATCAGCTTTATTCCAAAATCTACTTTTCAATATGTGTTTTCAAACGGAGCCTAAAAGAGAAGTGGTTAGCCTACCAAAGAAAATAAAACAAAAAACTTTTAAAAAATGGCCCCTTTTTAAAAGGTCATATGCAATCAAAACAATATATCCCAAACTGAAAGGGAATTAATTCATAGAAAATACAAACAAGTGACCAAAAAACTTTTAAAAAATGCCCCTTTTTAAAAGGTCATATGCAATCAAAACAATAAATATCCCAAACTGAGAGGGAATTAATTCATAGAAAATACAAACAAGTGACCAAAATGCATGCAGCTTTAAAAACTGTTTCTAGAGGATGAGAAATGTAGATCCAAAAAAAGAAAAACCTGATTTTTTTATACTAAAAAAATGTTTTTTCTTTTCCAATTGTTTCCAAATTATTGATTTGAATGCAAATGGGTAACAGTAGATAAATTTATGCATTGATATATATGTCTGGTCATTGTTGGGACTATAAAATATGTAACATTTTATCAATGGGTGGTCTGCTCGAAAAACTATAAATTATACATGGCGTAACTATAATACAAAAAATAATATCTTCTGATATAAAATCAAATGTGTCCCCCTCCTGCTGGAGCACTATGAATGGTTTTTAAGGCCATATGATAGTTTTTTTTTTAAAGTCTCTGAATATTTTCAGTCATTAAAATGCCATTATTTCATCATCAAAAATGATTTAACTAACTAATTCAATTGGAAGAAGAATTCGATTTTATATCATATTTCATTAATTAGGATAGATAATGTTACATAAAATTTTAATAAAATACATATATCAATCACCTCCCCATCTCTATTATATTAAAAAAACACGGTTTATCTAAGAGAAATTGATATTAAAAAGTTATATACAGGATTGTACTAAATATCAATAAAACATAAAATGATAAAAAGTGATTTATATTTAATTTTTGTGTTTCACAAATTTAAATAATAGATAACCAAAATAAATTTAACCGGCAGTCAAAGGACCAAAAATGACAATTTGAAAGCGAGCGAGATATTTGTATTCTGGTCCGCAACACCATCAAAACAACAAAATATCTATGTTATATTTTTTGCTAATATTTAGTTTGGGTAACTGACTGAAAACACAGTATATTAAAAATCACTTATAATGTATTAAAAATGTAAAAAATTCTATGCAAATGATGAATTTAACCATCTGAATAAATTATAAAACCCTATTCAGACAGTAAAATAATTATTTATATAGGAATTTTTGCATTTTTAACACATTATTGAAGATTTTTGATATACTGCATTTTCAGTCAGAGTTAACCAAATAAAATATTCCTAGAATATGCCTCATTTATCAACAAAAATTTAAATCAGAGGGCTATTTAGATTTATATAGATGATAGATGTTTTCAAAGAGCAATATAGAATTCAAGAAACGCTAGGGGGTTATATGGATTTTGGGTAGTTTAGAGGGGGTTTTATGATTTTTCTCAAAAAAAAAAAAAAAACACAGAGTAAGAGCATCTCCAATGGACATGTTAATTCACTAGTTAGTGTCATATTTTTATAAAAGATGAAAAATGATGCTCCAATGGAAGTGTTAAGGGTATGTTAAATGTGGGTCCCACCTGTCATATGTTAGTTTAGCTAGTGCTTTAGCCAACCAAATGTAGGTCCCACCATTCAAAATATTCAAAAAAATATTATTTTGGATGAGTGGAGAGTTTTGAGTGGGTGGAGAGATGGACCCACTATTGTTTTAACTAGTTATTTAGTTAGTCCATTGGAGCAACAATCACCAACTAAATGAGAATGTAGTAAATGAAGATCTAGTTGATGGATAAAATGCTGACATGTCACTTTAACATCTTAGTTAGTTAATATATCCATTGGAGATGCTTTAACCCATTAGCTCCCCTCCACAATTTCAAATATAAAACATATCAAACACAACTCCAAGATTTGTTTTTTAAAACAAAAAACATAGCCAATGAAGAAAACAGAGCCATCTCTGCTTCTGCTTCGGCTTCTCTTCCTCCTCTGTTTCTGCTCCACCAACTCATCAGACACGAATCACGAAATCAAAAATGGCTTCTCTTTCACACCCCACACAGATCCCTCTCTTTCATTCCAACCCATCCTCGCCGACCCCTCCGACACCTTCTCCCTCGGCTTCTCCCGCTCCGCCGCCAACCCCGACGCCCTCACCCTCGCCGTCCGACACCTCCCCTCCTCCGTCCACCTCTGGCGAGCCCCCTCCGCCGCCGATTCGACCCGACCCACACTCACCTTCAATGGCAGCCTCGTTTTATCCGACCCAGACATTGGGTACCTCTGGTCCACCTCCAACGCCGTCCCCGGCGACCGTCTCGTCCTCCTCAACGACTCCAACCTCCGAATCCAAGCCAAAGATCCCAACTTTCCCCTCTGGGAGAGCTTCGATTTCCCTGCCAACACCCTCGTCACCGGCCAGAACTTCACGGCGAACGAGACCCTCGTGTCGAACTCCGGCCGCTTCGCGTTGCGCATCGCCGGCGGCTTCTTCGGCCTCTACGCGGACTTCGGCGGGGACGCGCGACCCATGTATTACAAGCAGACGCCTTTGGAAGCGAAGGCCCAGGTCGTCCCCGGCGCCGGCCCTGTCTACCTGAGACTCAGCCCGGACGGGTTCCTCGGCATGTACCAGACCGAAGGGGCCCCCGTCGACGTCCTCAACTTCGACACCTTCAACCACAACTTCGCCGGAGGAGCGAAACCCCTCCGGCGAGTGACGCTGGAGAACGACGGGAACCTCCGCGCGTACTACTTCAACGGGTCCTCGTGGGTCGCGGATTTCGAGGCAATCTCCGACCCGTGCCAGCTCCCGAGCGCGTGCGGGCCGTACGGGCTGTGCGGGCCGAGGGGGGTCTGCGGCAGCCTCGTAAACCGCACCTCCGGCGACTCCTCCGCCGCCGTATCATCCTCCGGCGACGCTTGCCGAGGTGGGTTTTCAATTCTGAGGCGGAAAGGCGTGGAATTGCCGTACAAGGAGCTGATGGGGTTCGAAAAGGCGGCGACTTTGGAGGAGTGCGAGGGGGGTTGTTATAAAAACTGTTCTTGTTGGGGGGTTGTTTACAATAATGTGTCTGGGTTTTGTTACAGAATCGATTTTCCGGTGCAGACGTTGATAGAGGTCGGGGACGAGAGGAAGGCGGGGTATTTTAAGGTTAAGTTGACCGCGGAGCAGAGGAGGAAGAGAAGGGAGTGGATCATTGTGGGAGCTGTGTTGGTTGGGGTGGGGATAGTGGTTTTAATCGGGTCGGTGGGGTTGGGATATCGGGTATGGAAGAAGAGGAAGGTGGGCCTGGGCCTGGTGGATGGACCGGATAGGGAGAGGAGGCTTTCACCTGGGCCTTATAGGAATTTGAATAGCAGTGGTAGCTTTAGTTCTGTTGAGCTTTCTTTCAAGAGATGATGATGATATGAAAGCACAACATAATAGGTTATGATTGTCACAGAAAAGAAAATTGTGGTGTAGTTGGACTTGCCAAAAAAAAAAAAGTAATTTTAATTTTCTATAATTAAGAGGAGATTTTTGTAAATTTTGATTTAGTTTTGACTGAAGCTTATGTTTCATGGGCTTGAAGTTTTGGACTGCTTTTTTGGAGAACATTGGTTTTTTGAACTTTGAATGCCTCTGCATTAGCATGTAATATGTAATGTTTTTTTTCTTCTTGTGTGTAGTGTTTCTTTCTGCTGAACTGGATGTATAGGGACTTTAAAGTTCCCACTTGGTGCTCAGATAGCTATAACAGGGTAAACAAACAATATTTGCAGTTTTCTTTGTTACTATCATTGGAGATATGAAAATCGTATCTTTGTTATTTGGTCACCTTGTATAAATCAAAGATAACACGTCTATGGCTTTTAAACAACAATTTGGTGTTTAAAAATGTGTGTGAGAGATGTATCAAATGTAACATGTTTTAGGATGTATATCAATATTTGATGAAAGGGAAGGGTTAAATAAACACCATCTCTCTCTCTCCCCCCCCCCCCCCCCCCCCTCCCCCCCCCCCCCCCCCCCCCCCCCTCTTCTGTCACCCTCCTTCACCATCGCCACCGCAGCCGCCCCCGGCCCCATTCTATACTGGACATGATGCTCATTTCATAGGATCAAATGATCTGTGAAGATAATTTTTTCACCTTCCTTGTATGCGCATGCCACACTAACAATCATTATCTGCCGCCAATATACCTTTTTTTTATATTGAAGAGAAGATTTGAGGCTTTACATTAGAGATGTTCAGTGGTCTATAAATTCCCTGGTTGAGCTCCAGAAGAACAAATTCTACATTTGTTGCAGAGACTCCTTCAATTTGGTAGTCCAGAAGCTGCATGTTTTAAATCTGTTTGCAACATCTCTGCATTTCTCTACCTGTGTTGGACATATCAATATTTATCAGCAGATAATCAAGAAATAATCTGATAATCAAGAAACCGTGCCACTTGGGAGTAATTTATTGTCCAAATCGAAGGTGATCAGTGGGTTACAGGAATTGAGAATCTCACATCTTTTGGTGATAGCAGAATATTTGTAAAATGGGACAAAGCTAGAGCAAGTAGTTGCAATTTTTTAATCAATAAATCGAGGAACACATGATACATTGTTCTCAAACATTAAAAAAATCTCAACATGCTTATTAGTCTTCTTGATGCACTACTTGATACTGAAATTCATTGAGAATTAGTTTTTGGTGTTTCATACTGAGGAAAAATTACATGGATTGAAATTTTACCAATCTCAAGTAGATGGAAGTGTGAATTGCTTCTTGTAGATCAGTGGATAAAGAGAACTTGTTTTGAAGTAGATATTGGGGAATAGATACTCTCCATGGAAAGGCAGATGATAAGCTCCATGTTCCCATGATGATTATACTGATGACTAAATTAAAGCATGCACACAACATCTTGAAAGTGAACCATATTACATGAATATGATACTATCTCGTAAGATGTATGGAATATATGACAAATGTGGAGTGTTGGACACTTGCTATTTCCCTCAATCGCTCATGTCACATCAAATTGCTGCAATTTGAACTTTTTCTGATGCTTGTATTTGTTCTATTTACTTTGTTCATTGGATTTATAGGAATTTCTATCAATTATGGCATAACAGATATGGATATATTATCAAAATGGTTAACTCTCAAGGATAGATGGTAATGGAAATAATTTTCAGTATGAAGCTCTTAATACTTGGGATAAAGAAGAGGCATTCATCATAACATCCACCACTGCTTATACATATACCCATACATCACATATGCAAGATACAGGGATTCAGATATCAATAGCAGTTACTTGTTGTTCAAATGAAAAAGATGAGGTTATTTGAGTCTCAAAAGTTTCCAAGTTCCGAATTCCAGATTCCCTAAGTGACATAAGAGCAACACTTATGTACCTTTGTTTCCTAAGTTTCAATGCCTACCATGCTTATACAAACTCTATGCATCTAATGGAAACATGAAACTCAGCTGAATTGTCTTACTGGATGTTGGTTAAAAATTTATGATATCTCTTTTTCTCATTCTATAAAATATACAAACTACATTTAAGTGGGTTTTGCAAGACTTGATGATTTTTCATTGATTGCAACAAAATGAATCATATCAAGAAAAACACTATGCAAACTGAATTACCTTATTGAATCTCCATAAAACTATTGGGTTCTTGATGATTTTTTTTTCATTATAAAGATACACAGAATCCAGCATATGTTTCAAAATGACCAAGAAAAATAGTCATATTTTGTGCATTATCACAAAATCTCCTCAAAACACCAAAAATCACACATTCCCCTATATGGGTATTAAAAAAATACAAAAAGTTGCTTCATTTACATAAAACATGTACAAAAAGAACCCATTCAAAACAACCAATCAACCAATTCATCCAATTTTTCACCCCAAACCTCCCATATTGAGTATTAAGAAAAAAAAACCCCAAACGTTGCTTCATTTACATAAAAACATGTATACAAAGAACCAATTCAAACCACCCAATCAACCAATTCATCCAAATTCACACCCCAAACCCCCCAAAAACAAAGACATACCTAAAATGGGGATTCTATCAAAGGAGGGTGATGAGGATGAAGAGCAGAAAAGCAGCAATAAAGGAGTACTTGAGCGCGGCGAGCAGTATCGCCACCGATATGTAGAACAGCTGCCACAGAACCTGCGCACTCGCCCAGGCGAGAAGCCCCGCCAATCCGACGGCGACGATGTTCTCCCCGTCGGGCTTGATCAGGTCCGTCCACCTCCAAGAACCCAGTATCCTCCCCAGATCATCCTGACCGTTGATGGGTCCTTCCTTCCCTTCCCCTTCCTTGCTTTTGAGGCCATTGTTTCCCTCTGCGTGCACGGTGAATCGTCTCCTTCCAAAGGTGGGGTCTTTGTGCGTTCTTCTGGTTTGGGTTTTGAAGAGGAGGGATGGGACAGGTTGGGGATTGGTTGAAAAGGGTGGGAGAGATCCGGGGATTGGTGGGGTTTGTTGGGGAAGGATTGCTGAAGAGCACAACATGTTCTTCTTCGCAAATCTCTGGTTCTCTTTCGCTGGAGAGAATTTGTTTTCAAGAGAAGTGGAGGTAGAGATGGAGATTATTGTTGGGCTTTTAATGGGCTTTCCCTTGATGGACCCCCAAAAAGCTGAACAAGGTGGTGTTTCATGGTTGCCTCTGTTTACATCCTTCACTGATTTTTTTTTTTTCAATCACACGTTTTTTTTTCAATAATAAACATCATTATATCATTTTATTTTGAATTAAATGAATTAATTTTTAATAAATGTAAAAAAATATTTAATAAGATATACATCGTTTAATAAGATATATGATTCACTAGATTTTTAACAAGATGTATAAAACTATATTTTGAATTATAAAAAAACCGAGTGTAACATTACCCTTTTCATGGGTGCTCTATGTTTTCACCCTTCAATCTGTTTGGACGTGGAGGCCAGGATTCATTTTAAATTGAAAAATGTTAGTCATTTTAGATAAAGTCATTTTTTCAATTCCAATTTCAGTCTATTGTATTTTGAATTTTAAAAATAGTATATCTTGTTCTAATGAAGTACATACTTTTATAAAAACTAAAACATATATACTAATTAATTGCATAGATGCATTTATATAAAATATGAAAAATTTCTAAGGATGCATTTACTTTATTAATGTGAGCATATGTTTCCGTGATTTTTTATTAACGTGTATAAAACTAGAATTTGGGTTGGAAAAAAATTGTGTAAAAACACTCAAATTGATACCCCCCTTAATTTGCAAGTCCTATTTCATAAAATCTACCTTCATTTATAATCCCTTCTATTTCAACATTTTAAAGAATTTTGCTACATGCAATCATTTTTTTCAATCCCAATTCTAATCCACATGCTTTGTTTGTTAAAGAAAATAGATATGTAGTGGATGTTTGACAATAGTCCTACATCGAAAAATTGAAAAAGATTTTTCCACTTCATAAGTTAACACACTTCTAGAAGGGTTTTTTGGAAAAGACAAAGAGGGGGAATCACACATGCTACACATGTTACATGTATAAGTGCTTACGCGCATTTTGACGCATTATTAGGTGCATTTGTAACATGATAATTTTTTTACTAGATTTCATATTTTTGAAATTCAAATTATTTGACCAACTGACATTTCCCCAATGTATGCATCCCTTCATATTTTCATAACAGACACTTCTTCCCACATGTGATAATTGAAATTATGAAAGGATGCAGAAGCATCCCTTCAGGACTTATTTAAAGAGTGTTAATAGAACACTTTGAAATCAATTTTTTTTAGAGTGTTGTGAGAGTTCTTCAGAGTTGCTATCTGCAAACTCTCAGAGTTTGTTGTATCTTAGAAGTGAATTTGCTACAACCTCTTAACAAACTCATATTGAGTAGCAACTATCACTTTAAGGATAGCAATCCTCGCGTCTCAAACTCAATCATCTTCTCTATCCACCAATTTTTTTTCTACATTGTTAGCGTCATATACCCACATTAATGAAATATATGCATCGTTAGAAATTCAATATATGCATCGTAAGAAATTTTTTTATTTTTTATAAAAGCATATATACAATTCATTATAATATATGTTTCATTTTTATAAAAATATATAACGCGGATGATGTATACTCTTTTTAAAAATTAAAAAATGTGGACTAAAAATAGACTGCAAAAAGGATTGTATCTAACATTTTTCCATTTTAAATCCAAGATTATTGTGCGCAAGAGAAAACAAACAAAGAGGTGGAGGAGGTGATTTAGCATTTAAGAGCTTGTGTTAAAAAACATAATAAATATATAATTATACATGAATAATACATGTGCTTATTTACATAAAATATTGTGGTTTCATATGAGATTATTCCTAACTGACACTTTCGTTCATTACTCACCTTCACTTATTCTAATATATATTAAGTTTAAAAATATAAAAAAGTATACATCTACTTTATTCGAGTTTATATTTTATTTTATAAAATAAAAAAAAAATACAAAAGTGACTAACATCATATCAAGCATACTCTTTTAGTTTCCACGAATAATGCTTTTCCAACTTTTGTTAAATAAAATATAATATAGGGCAGGGATACACCCACCTCCCATTTTATTAGGGGCACCACCTTCATAAGTCCACCACCTCCCTTTTTTAAAAAAACCAAGCCCACCATTTTATAAAAACTTTTCTTTGATACACCAATTTCACCACCCTTCACACATTGTAACACATTCTCTTTCTTCTCTCTGCTACTTCTCTCATTCTCCCCTCCTGTTCACTCCCACCGTGAGGATGCCGACGACAAGCCGCCGTGAAATCATCTCCCTCACCCCCGTGAGGTTCTCATTGTGCCACTCTTGACGTCGTAAACTCCTCTCTCTTGAAATAGGTTAAAATATCTATTTTTTAAACATATTTTTTTAATCAATTATTAATGGTGATTTCATGATTATTATTATTCATCTTGGAGGTAAATTAGGGCTTTGATAGGAAAAGTTAAGGCTTTAATAGAGAAAGCTATGATTTTTTGATATAGAAAGCTAGGTTTTATTTATTTTTATTTTTTTCAGAATGAAGTGGGTTGGTTGAATTTCAATAAATTATTCAAAGCTAGGGTTGTGAATGAATTTTGGTTTAATTTTCATTAATTTGTATGTTGGTGGTATTGGTTGGAGAGAAAAAAAAACCCTTAGAGAAGATTATTGTTGGCATGTTGAACATATTCATGAGATGAAATAGTATACTGACAGTGATATGAAATTATACAATGGTTCAATACATATTGTTGAGAACTACATTTAAACAATAATGTAATTTTAATTTATTCATGCTCCAATCAATCTAGTAAAGATAATCTAGAGAAAACTATGTTTTTATAGAGAAATGAAGTGTGTTGGATGGATTTGAATGGTTTAGGATTGAAAGGTTGGGTTGTGAATGCATTTTAGTGACTCGTTGAATTAAATGAGTTATGTGGTTTGAACTTGAATTATATGTATGGAAACAGATGTTTGAATGAATCTGTTTAGGTTTTAACAAATTATGTATGTATGTGATGTGAAAAATATCTAATTGTGATATGATACTTGTTTATTGTGTAGCGTACCACGAATGCCGCTCGCCACTTTTACCCAATCATTGAACAGGGGACAACTTGGAAGTTGTGTAAAGTTTGAAAGAAACAGAGATTTTAAAAATGAATACAATCTTAGGAAATCTCAAGATATTCTATATCATTATGAAGAGGAGGTTTTACTCTTCCTAAATATATACACTTTTTCAATTTTGAATATGTTAGTTATTTGTTTGTTTTTATGATATTAGAATTTCATGTAATTTTGTATATGTTTTTGCACAAGACTTAGTCTTCTTTTATTAAATTGTCAACTTTATTGTATTTGCTTGCTTAGATAAATAAAATTTAATGTAATTTTGAATATATTTTTAAACAGGAGCGTTCCGTGTTGAGATGTCGATAGCCTGTTACCCAATTGGATAGTTGGATTTTGGATGACGAGTCCATTGAATTCATGAATCGAATAAGGGGGAGTGGTCTCCTACCATTGGTTCAATGGAGCTTCAAAACAATAAATTGTCATCTAATTTCTGCAATGGTTGAGAGGTGGCACCCAGAAACAAACACATTCCATCTACCATTCGGGGAAATGGGCATCTCCTTGGACGATGTAGATCAGATCGTAGGTATTCCAGTAATGGGTCATGCAGTGTCCAAGCTAGTCATTATAAAGACAGAAGAAGTTGTGAAATTAGTTCACAGAGCACTTCACAGAGCTTGATCTTACTATATGGAGCTTATAGATTCAACAAATCATTTTGTTTTTTCATCGATTTGTTGAAATGGATGTTTATTTAAGTAACAACAATGAACAAATCAGTTGTGTATTATATGGTTTTTGTAGGATGACTTGCTCAAAGTGAACTTATCTTAGATTAAACAGTGTAGATGTTTATTTGAATGGTGTTATTGATAGTTTTGAATACAAGTATCTTATAAAAAATAGTGGAAATGTTTATTTGAATGGTGATATTGATGGTTTTGGATGCAAGTATCTTACTTTAAACAGTGGAAATGATTATTTGAATGGTGGTATTGATGGTTTCCATTGCAAGTATATCATTGATTTTTCTGTTTTCATCGACTTGAGTATTGTCTAGGAAGTTTAAAAAGTTAGACACTGAATATGTCTAACCCACTCCAGAACCTCTGGATTATTTTTCTGTTTCCATAGACATAATCATTGTCTAGGAGATTTGCTAAATTAGACACTAAATATGTCTAGTAAAGTTGAAAACTTAGACACTAAATATGTCTAACCAATTCCAGAACCTATAGAATATTTTTCTGTTTCCTTAGACAAAATCATTGTCTATGATATTTGTATCGTTAGACACGGAATATGTCTAACACATTCCAGAACCTATGAATTATTTTTCTGTTTCCATAGACATACTAATTGTCTAGTAAAGTTGTACATTTAGACACTTTATATGTCTAACCCATTCCAGAACCTATGGATTATTTTTCAGTTTTCATAGACAGACGCATTGTCTACAAAACTTGTAAACGTAGACCCTAAATATGTCTATCCAATTCCAGAACCTATGGGTAGTGGGCTTGTCCAAGCCAAATTGTTAGGGTGGTGACAAATAGAAGGTGGTGCTCTTAATCATTATTTTTTAGAAGTGTTTGGATGATTTTAGTTAGTTGAGGAGGTGGTGCCTAAAGTATTTCAGGTAGTGGCAATATCCTTGCCCTATAATATAATCATTCTTTTTGGTGAGAAAGAATAATATGGCCATTTTAAAAATCATCAAAGATGTGGGTATATATAACTGTTGATATATAAAACACAACCTGCATTCAGATCTACTCTACTCCATCTATGCTGCATTTTGAAGATGAACTCCTCGATGACATCTTCGGCTTCATAAGCAACATCTCTTATCACCTTCCCCCTGTTCCTCATTCTTGCATCTCCAGGTGTGTACAACATATGCATCATCTAGGAAGGCCCACATATACTTCATCTCTCACCATCTGTTTCACTTGTTCTCAAATCTGCATCTGGGAGCACAACTTCATCGTTTAGGAGGTGAACCAGACCATTGACCATTGAAAAATACACAGAAGGATGTATTTTTGGTGGTCAATAGTCTGATCTCCTCCTAAAAGATGAAGTCGTGTTCTCAGATGTGGATGTGGGTATAAGTGGAGCAGATGGTGAGATAGTTGTAGCATATGCGGGCATTCATGGATGATGCAAATGTTGAGCATCACTTGCTTGGAGAAGCAAGAATGAGGAACTGTGGGAAGGAGAGAAGATATGTTGCCTATGAGGCGGAGGATGTCATCGAGAAGTTCATATTTAAAAAGCAACCAAATAAGCAAAGAAGATCTGAAGCAGTCTCTTTGGAGAGTCTGGATCCAGTCTGGCACGGATTTCATCAATATCAAACTGCACAGTCTATGAATCGAATTACACAGTTAATTTGTTTCGATTCATAGGCTGTACAGTTCGATACTGATGGTATCCAGGCTTATTGGATCCGGAATCCTCATCGGGGCATTTCGTGGAAGATTTGTCGTGCCTTCTTTCGTGTTTCCGTCGTAGCCGTTGATTTGATGGGGTTCTTTTTAATGGATGGTGGTGATCCACACTTATTTGTGTGTGATGTTGTCCACGTAAGCATTTCATCTTTCCCGGGGAAAACCAACCGAAACCACAGAAAAGCCGTTATTTTTACCGCCAAATCTGAAACCCCAGATAAAGAAAAGATGCTAGCTTTGGCATCTTCTCCTTCTTCTTCTCCGGTGATCCGCCTCGGAATTCGGACCCGCCTCGGAATTCGGGCTTCATCGGGACTGACGGTGCGGCGGCGGCCGCCACCATCCGATGAGGTGGGCGTCGATGGGGAGCGATTGGCGTTCCCGGAGATCGGGGCGGCGAAGAGGGTGGTGTTGGTGAGGCACGGGCAGAGCACGTGGAACGAGGAGGGGAGGATACAGGGGAGCTCCGACCATTCGGTGCTCACGACGAAGGGGGAAGCGCAGGCGGAGACGTCTCGGCAGATGCTCCTCTCTGACACCTTCGATGTCTGCTTCACTAGGTACAACTTAAAAAAAAATGTGATTTTTTTAGTGCTTGTTTGGCTTTTGATTTGTCTGTTTCATTGAAGTGTTTTGGTTTGTTTGTGTAATTGTGTGCATTCTAAGTGTTTGAGAAATTGAGGACGAGATTTGTCTGTCTTATGAGTAGATGTGAAAAGAGGATGACTTACATGGGTGATCATTAATGCTGAATCTTACTTTGTTGATCATGAAAAGGCTTGTTCTTTTGGGTTGGTTTTAGTTTTGTAGGTCATCTATTACAAATGTTCGTCCCTTTTGATGAGTACACTTTGAGACTTTTATATTATATTTACTCCATGCAAGTAAATAATCTAAGATGGTGTCCTTCTTGTACTTTGTTTTATCTTTGAAGAACGAGAGGTGTGTTTGTCAATGCATTGACAGGGATGTTGATGGGAACATGCGTTCGCCTTTGCATGAGGTTTGGCTGGATTATTGTGTCTTTGTTGGTAGATAAGTGTTTTTTTTTATCAAATCTTTTCCTGTCAGCATGAGTAAGACTTGCACCTATCAGCATCCTTCCTTTTTCTCACTGAAGTTATGAAGAAGTCGCAGATATTAGAAATGTTTAGATGATTGATATTAGGGAGAAATAAAAAGAAAAAAGAATATATTCATATTAAATGAAAGATCAAGTGATTTTACTGACTCATCAATTCCAGGCTGTAGGTTACACATCATTCCTTCTACTCAAATCAGGTGTTTCATCTTTTACCTAAATAAATGAATAGATAACTGAATAACTATCATGCTTCTATTGATGTATCATGGTTCTTTCTTTGTTTCAGTCCGTTGATCCGATCAAAGAGAACAGCTGAGATTATATGGGATGCTCGTATGGAAGAGATGATTCCGGAATCTGACTTGAGAGAAATTGACCTCTACTCATTCCAAGTTAGTTTCAATGCCCAGAAACAAACAGGAAACAAGACTTCGTTTTGAGAAGCTTTGACTTCCTGGCAATTCGAGCCTGTGTTGTGATGCTTGCTCAAATTTACAAAGTCCATGGTCTGTATTAATATTTATTTCAGGGTCTCTTGAAACATGAGGGGAAGGCAAGATATGGTGATGCCTTTCAGCAATGGCAAATAGATGCTCCAAATTTCAACATAGACGGTCATTATCCGGTGAGAGAGCTATGGGCCAGAGCCAAAACCTGCTGGGGCAAAATCCTAGCTCATGATGGAAAATCTGTTCTTGTAGTTGCTCACAATGCTGTAAACCAAGCTCTGGTTGCCACTGCAATGGGTATTTATTCTATCTTTGTATGGTCTTACTTTTAGCAAATTAGAGTACTCTAAATAATGAATCACTACAATGGGTATCTTTGGAGGGTAAGACTATATATAGTTTGAATTATGGAGTTTTTTTACACAAAGTGACCACTCTTAGGAGTTAGGACCCAAACCCAGAAATTTTTCCTGTTTGCCCAAGCACACTTAATTATTGCCCCAAGCAATAGCCCCTGTGTGTCCTATAGCCTATGGAGTATTATTATTAATTTAATCAAGCCAATGATATATGGTGAATTTTTCCTTGACACTACTGCCATGTCAATCAGGACTGGGAACCGAGTATTTTAGGATTTTACTCCAGAGCAACTGTGGTGTGAGTGTGCTGGACTTCACTCCAACCCCTGAAGGTGGCTCCCCAAAAATATGTCTAAATCGTCTAAATCAGGTGCATAAATTGTCCCCTTTTATTGTTCTATAGGTTTAGCATGAGTTCTACAATTTCTCTTCATTCATTTGACAACTGTGTAAAGATGGTGATGCATGTAAATACCATTTTTGCAGACTCCAAACTCACCTATTGCTGCTGGAGCATCTGCGGGAAGAAAAGCCAGGAATAGGATCATCTTGGTCTGCCATGGAACTACACAAAGCAATGATGAGGTATGGAAAGGTGGTAATCATTTGAAGCTATACATTTTTGGAAATTTGGAACATAGATCATAATTTTTTACAATTGGAACATGAACCTTTATTCTAAAAACTGGTTTATAGACTCAAGTTGCCTAGAGCTGCAGGAATTTTGCAGGGGCAGAAAAATTGCAGTAAACTTTGTTCTTTTGTTCAAAGCATCAAATTTCTGAATGAATGTCAAAACAGTGAAGATGCTTTGGACTTAAAAGCATCCTGAGATTAGTGTCTTGATTTTTATTCTTACAATTGTGGTACTGTGGTCATTAATCATTCAGATTATTCTTCGAATGAGAATCAATACTATCCAGGCTCAGAGAATTGATCTGAAGACTTGATATGATCCCATGGAGTCAGTACTGCTGGTTACCTTTGACAATAAACACCCTAAATAAATTTGAAGGAATCTGCACCTTCACGAGTAATTCTTCATCGAACTTCAGGGAAAAGAAGCCCAAGTAAAGAAACATTCCTCGATACCCCCAACATTGTGCATCTCGCCACCTCATCAAATTGATGCTCCTGTCATAATTTGGAATAAAAGTAAGACTGAAAACGCAACTAATGGAAGGAAAACCATTCAGAAGAAACCCATAAGCACATATAGGTTTAATTAATCACTTATACAAGCTTATGGGACAGATGTCAAGGCCATTAAAACTGATGCCCATTATCTAAATGGATCGACAAAGAATTTTACCCTAACTGACATTTTCAATTTTTGTGTTCTTTTTCTTTTATTTCATTTCTATTACCATGTATGAAATTGGTTTTCTTCTTCTTTTTTTCAGGTTTCTTTTTCTAGTGCAGTTGACAAACCAATGAACATGCTTGGTATCATACAGGTGCACTATTTCTGTTGATTACTTATAAATTGGTAGGACCCGTTAAAGCATCCTAATCTTATGTCCATTACAGTCACAGAAAACAGCTGAGTTACTCTTGGACTTGAAAGTGAATCCCATCATTTGCACCCCTTCAATTGCTTCGATTGATACATCCATGACTATTTCCAAGGTGAATCCTCATACAACAGTAGTATGCTCTGAACTTTAGGCATTCAGGATTCTCTGTCGCTCATTAAATAATTGTTTGTTACTGATATCGGAAATAGTATGCAATTCCTGTTTGTTGGATATTATGGATCGATGATTATGTGTATATAAATTTAGTTTTTCCCCCTGAAGCAAACCTATCACACACTGGGAGCTTACATGCATTATGTCGAACATTCGTGCTTTCATATTTCATCTATTGTGAATTGTACTCTTTTGGTTCATAATGTTCTTTTCTGAATTGCAGATTGTTAAACTAACAAACTGAACAGATTCCACATACTTCGCTTTGATATATTCCATTACACTCATCCATCCATTGATGATTATTATTCCATAACCACATTAGGAAAACAACTTCCACCATCACAGGTTCTGTATTCATTTACACTCTGGCAGGTCTGATTGCAGGTTCAAGAGGCTGCAGATTGTCTGGGAGCCGACTGTATCCCTCGCTATGTGGAGGTAAAGAAAATGGAAGCCTTTGCCTTTGACACGTACAAGAAATATGGGACGAAGGAGGCAGAGCTTGGGATACATTGCTGCAAGAATTGGCCGATGAGTCAGAGCCAGGGAAGAACGTGGTGGTTGTAGGACACCCAGCGATTCACATCGCACTCATAGTTCGTTGTTTGAATCTAACAAAAGAATGGTTGGGATCTTTCCATCTTGATGCGGGTAGCATTAGTGTCATTGATTTCCCTGATGGGCCGGACGGGAGAGGTGTTATCCGATGTGTGAACTACACTGCACATCTGGGGAGGTGGTCCATCCCCATCACAAGATCCACACTCGACGATGAAGAGTTCTGAAGATTGTCAACAAAACAAGAGGTTCTGCATCAATTATATAAAGAGTAATCATAGATTGTCTTTGGTGCTTTACCCATTAAATTTTAGTGACCACTTGAGAAGTTTGTGAATTTCTTTGTTACATGACCTGAAAACATGACATCTCAGGTGGAAAACAATTTGAATATTTGAAATGACCAAATAGAAAGATATGAAAATTTTCAATTTATGCTGCATGCATCACTGTTTTGGTGTAAGTTTTGCAAATTATATGAGAGCATTTAAAATGGCTGTAAAGTGCTTTAGCAAATCTGGAAAGTGATTGTTATGGTCATGCTCATCATGTGCTATATCTTTTAGCAATGTTGTTTTGTCCAAATTTAATGATCAATGATGTCTACATTGGAATGTCTTGAAGATGTTGATCACACACAAGATAGCATGAACCACTTTGTTGTAACTTGAACTCTTCTTGGACCAACAGTTCGTCTGTTTATTGTTCAATTTATATCAGTAGAGCAGGGACATTTATAGAGACTGCTTCTGAACTGCAGTCCCATAATTTATGAGCAAGATTTCTTGTGGATTTTATGAGTGATTGTACTCCAGTCTTTCTTTGTTTGGCGTTTTGAATGAGCAATTACCTGCACGACCAAATAATTGCCTGAGAAGGATTGTTGAGCAGAACTGTTGATGGATTGAAGAATGTAGAATATGTAGTCACAGAATCATAATCAGTGTTGAGTGACACCTCACCTCTATAATATTTTATTGTTTGCTTGTTATATATTTCATGAGCATCATATCCCTTAATTGATAGTGTTATGTAGAAGACCCTATTGGCTTGTCATTTTGATGACATTTTGGTAGTCTTTTGGTTCAACTTCTACATATGCTAAAGCTATACTGCCAAAAATTGATTGACTACAATTGACTTCATTTCATTTAATAGATTCAGAAATAGTTCAACCTCAAAATTCATATAGCTTGATCAATTTTTTTTGCGTTTCTCAATATTCATTTTGAACATGCACTGACAAAATATCAGAGATCACCCAAAAATAGTCCAAAAACAGGTCATCCAGCCGTTAATGCATAATCCCCAGCAAGTATATATGGCACTCTACCCGTGAAAATACCCGAGCCATATATGTCCACTCCAGGTGATATTTCGGGCAACAAATTGAATCATACCTAATAAAACTCAAATACAAACACATGGAAAACGAGAAGAGCCAGCTTTATCTTTTCATTTATATTAAACTTGGAACTCTTTACATGCACATTTTATATCTTAAGACCTGCCAATAATAGAGTTTAAACCTTTATTCTTACACCACACGAACTTTGAAAAAACAATCATGAGTAGACTACTCTTGATGATGGGGGATCACTCTATCTCAGGAGAGAATCATTTAAGCTGCGGGGAATGATTTGTAAGGATCACTAAATGCATCATGGTTTCCAGGACGAGAGAACACAATCTGCATGTGAGAGTAAATGAAATAAATCAATAATAACTCACTGAACTTCTACTCTAGATTGAGGACTAGAAAATGACTGCTGGTTTAGTTTAGGTGGAACAATGGGTTTCTTGTTAGTTGTCTTCTGTGTGCTTTTTTTTTTTTTGTGATAGGTAAGATGTGGGATTTGAACACAGAACCTCGTGGTTGCAAATTTTGTTCTCAATTATGTATGCAGTTAGTAAATATATTGTGCAAATGGTGATACAATCATACATGCCTCTAACAAATGTTGCCAAGTATAAAATAAATGAGATTGTGGGTGGTAATTTGTAACTACATATATATAGAAAGATTATTGAGGGTTTTGTCCTAGTCATTGATGATTTATTATGCAAGTGTGTTCCACTTCAACTTTGTTCAGAGAAAATACATCACATACAACCATCTCATTTGGATTTTAGAGATTGAAAATAAGAATAGAAAAAGTCAAGTGATGCATAACTGCTTTAAGAATCACTTCAATCACTTTATGATGTCTTAAAAGGATAAAAACAAAAATTTAAAATGCATGCAGAGGTATTGATGCCAACAGAATACCTGATAGTTTTCTAGGTCCGTGACTTAAAACCAGCTGCACAGTACACAAAATAGTACTCCCATGTCCTTATGAACTTCTCATCAAATCCCAGTTCTTGAATTTTACTGAAAGTCAAGAACAGACCCATTGTGTCATGATCTTCCATATTTGAATAAGAAAAGCATGAATAATTGATAAGCACCTCTGATTTTCCATGAACTGCTTCCTCCAACATTCAAATGTTTGGTACAAGTGTATGCCTATATTTTCCAGGTGCTCCACACTGCATTGTCAGTACTTGCTTAGGAAATCTTAGCAGTATAGTAATTGAGATGATGTAGACTATTTAATTCTGAGTCGGCACATACCATAGTCGGGATGCATTGGCCATGGCTGATGTTACTCTACTCCACATGGAACACATGCCCCAGGGAAAATATATTCCTTAATAAAATCAGAGCTCCGTCTATACTGATCATACCATTCATCTGCAATTGATGTGAACTGCGAGAAAATCCACCAAACCATCCTGTTATAATACATTAAGACAAAGTAAAATCATTCCACATTCTATACACATTCATGCATTACCCAATCTGTCATAATATTACTCATTCAATGAAAATTTTATTGGTTAGTTTTTATTGTTTGCCTTAATGTTTGTGGTTCATATTAGATAAAAGAAACTAACCTGTAGAACAAGCAGACCATCTTCAGCCAAAAGTGCCTCACAAGAACCAAAGAATGCCTCCATATATTCATGGCCTACAGCTTCTGTCATTTCACTGTAAGAGAATTGTGGTTTGGAAAAACATTAAATTTCTGCATGTCAAAAGCTAACATAAAAAATAGGAACTAGTCAGAGACTTGCCAAGAAATTATCCTGTTATATTTTTTAGGGGTAGGCAGTTGTCGATAGTCACATAGTATAAATGTTATACGATCCTGAAAATGCATCCAAAAGTGTCAAATGTCTGTTTCATAAAGTTACAACACTCTTTTTGTAAGCTTTAAAATTTTCACCTGAAGTCCGGCTTCTTTTACTTTCATCTCTGCGAATTTTAGTGGCTCCTCAGATAAGGTAATGCCATGTATTTACAACCGGTTTGTTTGACAACTTCTATGGCTAGTGCCCCCCAACCACACCAATTTCAAGAACTTCATGTTTGGAATCAATCCTGGCCTGAAGATTTTGAAGATTGAAAAACTTGTATAATGTTAAATAAGCAGTGAGTAATAGGATACCAGACACAAAATAATAATAAAGTTGTTCCCTAGAGGCTCTCACTTTTTCAATCAAAAGAGAGATCTTCCGTTGCTGAGCAACATGAGTGGATCATTCTG